>OX344720.1:4450000-5050000 GCA_947034835.1 Ballota nigra | reverse complement strand
TGTTGGCACCACTATAGAAGAACGCCATAATGTCTCCCTCATTGTACCCGTGCTGCGGGCACTCAATCAGCATGTTTGAGTATCTCTCCCACGCTTGGCGTAAATCCTCTCCAGACTTCTGGCGAAAGGACGAGATCTCAATTCTAGCCTTGATCGTCCTAGATGGAGGGTAGAATCGCTCGAGGAACAGACGCTCGAGCTCGGCCCAAGTGGTAATACCTCCCCGCGGGAGCGTATTATCGTACCACTCCTTGGCTATTCCCGTCAATGAGAATGGGAACAGCCTAAGCCTCTTGGCATCTTCAGACATGCCATTATAATTGAATGTTGAGGCTATCATGAGAAAGCTCCTCAAGTGTGTATGAGGATTCTCCTTCCCGATCACTCCTTTGAACTGATTCTCGGTCAGCAGCTTTAAAATCCCCGGGGATATCGAGAAGTTGTTCGCCTCAACAGGAGGTAAAGCCACTCCATCATAGTACCGATGTGGCTGTGCTGCAAACCTCCCTCGAATAGCCATATTGTGATCTACGTTCTGAGGTACGTGTTGAGGATTAGCAGCAGGTACTGGTACTTGTTGGGGTGGTGGTTGGTAAACAGGTGGTTGGTTGTAGACTGGTGGTGGATGGTATGGGTATGGTGGGTAAGGATAAGGTGGATATGGGTAATGTTGGTATACTGGGTTGTTGAAAGGGTTATTTGGGTTTTGTGGGTAAGCAGGGTTGTTAGGAGGATTATGGACAAGATTCTGAGCTGGATTCCCTACGTTTCGTGTATCCGGGTTTAGGCTCTGGCTATCCCCTAATGGAATTTGATTCTGGCTACCACTAACTCCAGTGCCTTCAACTCGGTCTACTGCCTGATTGAAATCGTTGGCAGCATCGTCCAACTCATTATTGATGTCCATTGGTTCCTTTCCTAAGTCGGCAGCGTTCATCCTTCTCAAGAAGGCTCGATTCCTTCTTGCTATTGTCTCAGGATCTAACGGTATTCTCTCTTCGCTCGTATTGCCTTGTGAGCGTGTTCTCATAAACCTGACACACTAGCAGAAGGATCAAAACGCAACTGCCGAATGAATGAAAAACAAAAATAAAAACAGAAATTAAATCACCCACTACTAACTACTAAGCTATCTACAAGTCCTATTCAAAAGGCATATAACGCCATCCCCGGCAACGGCGCCATTGACTTGAAGCGAACTACACTAGCTTCTACTAGTAGCTACCCCGCAAGAGAACGGGTTCACTGTAGTATGGGCAAGTATAGGGACCAAGTATTATCGAACCCAAGGGATGGTGTATATGCGAATAGATCCCTGAAGATCTACGCGTCGTAGTTAATATGAGTGTGATGTTTTTGGGTTTTTGAAAAATTAATTAAAAGACTAAAATAGACTAATTAACTAAAGAATGAAAAAGAACGAATTAACTACGGGTTGTTTTCTAATGAGAGATGGTGATGCTCAGGATAGGAATCCCTACGTATACTAACGGAGCAGGTACATAATCAAAGTAATTGTGACAAACAAGAATTAACCTAAGTAAAAGATCGTAGAATGAAAGCTCAAGATTTCTCACCCTAATACTTTATCCTAGCAATCGACTTCACTAATCCACTAACAAGTTAATAGATAGCGCTTAATTAATGAGACCCTAATTTAACTAAGGTGATGCGGTCGTCCTCCTTCGCTAAACTGGTAGATGAATTAACCTTTACTAAACCTTCTCGTTAAGACTACTAATTGTTATTGAGTGATGCGGTCGTCCTCTCTCTAACACTTTCGTACGAAATTCAAAGGTAGAGTTAAGATTAATTATATGAATTCATTAATTAAGAGAATTAAAACTAACGTCACAAATTACCTTAATTACGTACCTACATCCTACTTCTACGAGTTCATCCTAACCCAAGCATACAAGGGTTTTAGCCGGACATGGTTATAACAAAAATAAAAGCAATAGAAGAAACAACGAACAAAAACATAATGAATTGAACGAAGAAAATAAGAAACATGAACTAGGGTTTTAAAATAAAATAATTCTAAGAACTGAAATTTAATTAACTAAAACGAAGTTTAAAACGTTTAAAGTAATCAAGCTAATGAAAAGAAACTAAGAAACGAAAAGAAAACTAAGAATTCGTATGAAAAACCTCAACAACGTAAAAGTAAAGCTTGCTCGTTCTTCTCCTCTTCCTCTCTCTAAAAACTAAGTCTAAAAGTGATTTCTAAAGTTCGGGATCCTTCAAAACGTGTTTGGAAGAGGTATATATAGGCACCGGGTCGAAACGGGAGTTAATGGGCCGAAAATACGCATCCGGAGGCGAAAATACGTGCGCGCTCGAGCGTTTTGCTCGAGCGGTGGCGCTCGAGTGATTCGCTCGAGCGCCAAAACTGTTCTGTAAGTTTTTGGCCGCTCGAGTGATTCGCTCGAGCGCTGGCTGCTGTGCACTCGTTCGTAAAATCTTCATATCTCCTCAACCGGGAGTCCGTTTTGGCCGATTCAAAGTCCTACGAACTCCTCTTTTCGCCCTCTATCCATCTATAAAAACCAAAGAGACAAATTAATAATTTTATAAAAATGATACTCATTTGACTCCAAGCACTCATCGAAAACACTCAAAACATGAGTAAATCGGACACCAAAACATAACAATTTCACGCCTAATCAGTAACATGGTCGAGCTTGAAATCGAGCTCGGCTCGGCTCGTTTAGCTTTAAATTAAGCTCGAGCTCGAGCTCGAATTTTAAACGAGACATGCTCGATAGAGCTCGAGTAGCTCGACAGAGCTTGATTGAGCTCGATTTTTCAAAAAACGAGCTAAGCTCGACAAAGCTCGACTCGAGCTCGAAATTTCTAAAAAAAAAAAATCAACTAACAGATTATCATCAACCTATATTTCTACAAACATTCTAACATATTCTCATACATATTATCTAATAGTTCACAAATTAACCAATAATCAATAAACATAAAGTGATAAAACTACTAGTACAATCAATCCATCATAATTCTTGCAACTCTTACACAACATAAAAAACACCAAATTAAACCCAAGTATGCAATACATAATGAACTTCAAATTACATCTCAAAACAACACAAGCCATTCTCACACCACTCCAATTCTTTTGATTCAATCTTGATCGGGAAGTTCGACCTCATGATTCGTAGATGATTCAGCTACATCCGATGATTCCTACAAAATAAAAATGAAAAAATCACTATATATAAACTATAAATTGTAAATATGCAACATAGAAGTAAATATAAACAAACCAAAATGTAAAAGTACAAGTAACACTTACACGAGGCCTCGTTTTTACATTGTAAAGATTGCGAATCCAATCATTGCCACAAAGTAGCACTTGCACCGTGTCAACTGACAAAGAAGCTCGCCTATCATCAATTACTCTCCCACCAGCACTAAAAGTAGATTCAGAGGCAACAATTGTAACTGGAATAGAAAGAATATCGCTTGCCATCCTTGACAATATCGGAAACCTCAACTTTTCCGCTTTCCACCAAGCCAAAACATCAAGATTGGCCGAGACATCATCACAACGATACCTATTATCCTCTAAATACATATCCAAATCATGCTTTTCCGGTGGAGACTTATCAATTTTAACAGCATGCATCTGAAACATCTCTTTACCAGTAAGAACAGTAAGTCCATGTTTCTTGAGAGTTGTCTTGTTGGTTAGAAAGTCTTTGGGTAGCGGCTCTTTTGTTGTTTCATTGGCATAAAATGAGGAATGAGCTTTAACATATTCATCGTAAAGCTCATAAAGAAGCTTTTTGATTTCAAGAGTTTTAGCCACAGCTTTTTCCTCACCATAAATAATTGGAAAAGCATGATCAATGAGAACCATTTTGTACCTTGGATCAAGAATAGCAGCAATCGACAACAACACATTACTTTCACCCCAATATTTATCAAATTTTGAGGACATGCTTGCAGCCATTTTCCTAATATTATCAGAATCATCAACAATTTTTTCATTCAAAAGTTGTTTAATCCTATAAAGCTCCACAAGGAATATGTTAGAAGTTGGGTAATCAGATCCAGAAATCATGTTAGTAATTTCATAGAATATACCCAAAAACTTACAAACTTCCTCCACTTTGGACCACTCAGAATCACTTGGAATATAAACAAACCCAACATCAATTTCCCCATATCTCGGAAAAACATCCTTGAATTCCAAAGCTGAAGCCAACATGAGATATGTGCTATTCCACCTAGTCTGACAGTCTAGAATCAACTTCCTAGAGGGCAAGTGCAACTGTCTAGCAATTTTCGCAAATTGAATAAGACGCGACTCTGAATTATTCACATACTTGATCCCATCTCTAACAACATCAATCACATCATCAAGGTTATCTAGACCATCTTGCACTAGAAGATTAAGTATATGCGCACAACATCTCACGTGAAAAATCCTTCCACCAAAGCTTAATGTCTTTCTTATCTCAAAATCACGCTTAAGCCTCCTAACACAAGCATCATTATAAGCAGCATTATCTACAGTTATGCTAGAAATTTTGTTCTCAATTCCCCAATCAGTAAAACATTTACTTAAAGCATCAGCAATAATCACTGCAGTGTGTGGGGGTGGGACATTACAAAAGTTCAAGACACATTTTTGCAACACCCAATCAGCATCCACAAAATGACCCGTCACAACCATATACTGAATCTTTTGACCAGATTTCCACAAATCAGTAGTTATGCTAACCCTACTAACACTCTTCAAAACAGATTTCAGTTTTTTCTTTTCAATTTCGTAAGTAGAATAACAATCCTCCCTAACTTGTTGACGAGTTATCTTTTTGTAATATGGTGTGGCTGCTTTCATGAACTTATTAAAAACCACATGATCCATCATAGAAAATGGATACTCATGCACCAAAACCATATGAGAAGCAAGCTCACGTACCTTAGCATGGTCATACCGAAAGCTGGTAATGGAAGTGATACCATCGGATTGACCATCTGAAAAAACTAAAATTTGCTGCTTCGTTTTGGCTTGATCCACCCCACTGGCAAGCTTTTTCTGAAGACACGATGTCAAATGACGCTTGTGTTGAGATGTAGCTCCACTCACACTTTTAGTAAAAAGCTCCTTGCAATGATTGCATTGCACTTTCTCTGTGCCATTCTTTAGCTTCACAATCGTCATATTGTCCCATACTATCGACTTTAGCTTCAGTTTCTTTTTCTCAAATGGTGTTGGATCTTCAATATTACCTTGTTCTCCTCCTACTTCACTGGGTTCTTCTTCTATTCTTTCCAACTCTTCCTCGCTCATTACATCCACATTTTGCTCGATGTCAACATCTTGACCAATATTTTCATTAATTTGCTCCATACCAACAGTTGAGCATGAACCTTGGTATGAAGTGAAAACGGGACTGGACATTCTGTTCAAAGATTACACAAATATCAGAATTTCACAAGAATTTCACAAGGGCAACAGAATTACACAAATATTTCACAAGGACAGCAAAATTTTAGCCACGAGAGAAAATATATTAGCCACAAGTTACATCAGAATTTCAAGTTACAGGCTTACAAGTTACAACATAATTTCAAATAATTAGCCACAAGAATTTCAGAAAATATATACACACGGTAGTATGCATACATTTACAGCAGAATTTCATATAACATCTTACGTTTAAATGATCAAATCAATTAGTCACGAGTGAAGCATATGTTTACTAAAACTGTAGTATGCATACGTTTACATACAAACTGTACAACAGAATTTCATATAATTCTCCCATGTTTAATAAAAACACTCTTTTAACATAAAATGCAGGAACACTCTTTTAACAGCTTGAGAAATATAAACAAATCGCGAGTGAAGCTTGAAAAAAAATTCACGGGCAACAGAATTTCATATATGCAATGTAGGGCACACGGCGCAATCTAGAACACACGACACGAATAACGATCGATCCGAACATAGATTGAGAAAAAATTACTTACCAATTGCCAAAAAGGCAAGTGAAGATCGAAGAATTGGACGGGAAGGAGAGGTTGGCGATCGAAATCAGGGTTTGGCGTCGTTCCGTGGTAGGATTCCGGCGAGTCGGCGACCAAGTGGAGGGACGGCATTGCGAGCGAGTGTGGATGGCTAGCGTTCGACGGCGTGATGCGTGGAGGATCCCCAAATAGCCAACAACGCACGGCGGTCGACGGTGTTGCCAGCGCACGACGGTCGAGTGGATGCCGGCGTTGCCAGCGCACGACGGTCGACGACGTGATGCGTTGGAGTATGGTGGTGGGTGGGCGTGGTGGCTAGGGCAGGGGGCCAGCGGCGGCGTAATGGCGTGAGAGGCGAGAGTCGAGAGGCTGAGTTGAACTTTTGATTTTTGAATTAGGGTCTAGGGTTGTAAAATGTATATTTGATATTATTATGTAAAAATATTATTTTAACCCCTAAATTATATAATATTTATAAATTAACCCCTAATGTTCGAGCTACTCGATAGACTCGCGAGTCGAGCTCGGCTCGGCTCGTTAAGTAATCGAGCCTAACAAATACTCGAGCTCGGCTCGTTTGTTAGTCTTCACGAGCCGAGTTCGAGCCTTCGCGAGCCGAGCCGAGCCGAGCCTTCGAGCTGCTTGTTTCATATAACAGCACTACCTCTCTTCCCACCTCAAAGGTCCAGTGTTAGAATTTTTTTGGCCGCACAATCCAAACATTCCTTGAGCCTTTTCTTAATCCTTCCCCAACTCTTTTTTCTTTTTCTTTTTTTTTAATTCAAGGCTATTTCTATTAAATTGATTAATTGGTAGTAGTAGTTTAAATAATTTAACTCACGTTTAAGGATAACTTATTATAAAATTAAGATAGATAGTTATTATTTTATTGAGAATGGTGTATTCTAAGATAAAAATTAAATATTTCTATCTTCCCCATATTTATTCTCATCAAAATGGTACATGTTTTAAGAAAAAATTAGATAAATAAATAAAGTAAGAATTGAGGGGTTTATTTATGAATATATTGATTGTTTGTTTATGTAAATTAATAAAAATGTGTGTAATTAAATGATGATTGAAGAGTAATAATTAAGGTAATTGTTTCCAAAAAGGTATGAGAATATATATATATATATATATATTTAAGGGACAAACAATTTACAAGGACACGTGATAATAGATTTGGGAGACTGAGGGAGTAGTATTTCATTAATTATTTTCGTACCCCCAAATTTGAAGAGTTGGATCCGCCTCTATTTACGAACCGCCGTCTCCTCACGAATCTCCTCTCTTGAACCGCATCGAACCGCATCGGAACACCGCACGCCGCCACATGGGGCAAGAGATCTTTTTTTTTTAATCTACTTGATTCGTCGTTTTTTTTCTTGCATAGATATGGATAAATCATCGGTATGACGATCCCAACCCGAAGCACCGTACCAGAAACGGTCTCAAGGCCCCAGTTTATCGGGATAATATGGAAATCAATGGATGAGGATTTTTTTTTTTAGGAATTATTTATTTGTAAAATATAGAGTTGTTATTACTAAGTTGTTATTTTTCTATACTATATTATAAATCTGAATAAAATTTAATCAATGGGAATAAAATATTTACGTATAATATGAAATATTATTTTAAGCAAATGCAAGCAATGCTTTTTTCACTGTTGAACAATTTTTTTTTTAGGATTTTTTTTTCAACATATTGATATATTTGAAATTTGTAAGAGGGATTTAAAATATTTTGGAAAATATATTTTGCCGAAATATGTATGATACCAAATTTTTTTTTGCAACAAAATAAAATATATCGCCTTCAATAATAGATTGCAATGCAAAAGTTTATTTTTAGATAAAATTATATGGCCAAAATAGACTATTAAACTGCAAAATACAAATATTCTTTTCTAGACTTGGATTTCGGTTTTTCTATTATATTTTTTATCATACAATAAAAGAGTATTTTAATTGATAAATAAGTAAAATGTTGTTATATCTTATATAATTAATGTATATATTTTTTCTTAAAATATGTGGAATAATTTTTTTATGGATTAGAAATTATAGTATTGGCAAAAAAAAGGATATTAAGTTTCTTTTCTAACAATTTAAGTAATAAAATTTTAAAGAATATCTTAATCTATAATACAATAAATTTGAATATATTTTAATCAATGGAAACAAAATATTTACGTATAATATGAAATATTATTTTAAGTATTATATTAATGCAAGCATATCTTTTTTTCATTGTTGAACGATTTCTCTTCTTAGATATTTTGGAAGTTATTTTTGCAAAATACTAATATATGTTAAATTTGTGTAGGAGGGAATTGAAATATTTCAGTAAAAATATTATCACCGAAATAGTATATAATACCAAAAAAATCTTGCCACCTTATATAATATATTGCCTTCAATAAACAAAATATTTACATAAAATATGGAATATTATTGTAAACATTATATTAATTCAAGCATATCTTTTTTTTACGCTTGAACGATTTTTCTTCTTAGATATTTTTGAAATTTATTTTTGCAAAATATTGATACATGTGAAATTTGTAGGAGGGAACTAAAATATTTCAGAAAAGATATTGTCATTGAAATAGTGTATGATACCAAAAAAATCTTGCCACCAAATATAATATCTTCCCTTCAATCAATAATAGATTGTAGTATAAAAGTTTATTTTTTGATAAAATTTTGCCGTCAAAATAGACTATTAAGGTGTAAAGTACAAATATTATTTTCTAGACTAGGATTTCAATTTTTCTT
The DNA here is from genome assembly GCA_947034835.1 of Ballota nigra. Classification (NCBI taxonomy): domain Eukaryota; kingdom Viridiplantae; phylum Streptophyta; class Magnoliopsida; order Lamiales; family Lamiaceae; genus Ballota; species Ballota nigra. The sequence goes on along the minus strand of OX344720.1, from coordinate 5,041,223 downwards.
TTATATTATTTTAACATACAAATATCAAATTATTATTATAAATGATAAATAAGTAAAAGGTTGATTATATGTTATATAATAAATTTATATATTTTTTTAAATACGTGGAATAAATTTTAATGGTTTAAAAATTATAATGTTGGTCAAAAAGAAAAAGAAAAAGAAAAAGAAAAAGATATTAAGTTTCTTTACTAACAATTTAAGTATTATAAATTTAAAATTATCTTACTCTAAAATACAATAAATCTAAATATGTATTAATCATTGGAAACAAAATATTCGTATATAATATATAATATTATTTTAAACATTAAATTAATGCAAATAAATTTTTTTCATGGTTGAACGATTTCTTTTCTTAGATATTTTTGGAATTTATTTTTGCAAAATATTAATATATGTGAAATTTGTAGGAGGGAATTGAAATATTTCGAAAAAAAATATTGTCACTAAGATAGCATATGATTCACAAAAAATATAGCCACCAATTATAATATATTACCATCAATAATAGATTGTAACATAATTTTTTTTCGTGGATAAAATTCTACTTGCAAAATAGAATTTAAAACTGTAAAAAATAAATATTGTAGAGTAGGATTTCAATTTTTTTTTTTTTTTTTTTTTTTTTTGCAAACTTTCAGTATATGTGAAATGTCTAGGAGGGAATTTTTTTTTTTTTTAAAAAAACTAAGATTGGCATTTAAACGTCAATCTTATTGTTGAATTGTGTATTATTAATATCAACACATTAATCAATTGTTCCCACACAAACATCTATATAATATTTCATTTTAATTATGATATTTTTTTTGTCAAATGTTACCTTTACACTTGAAATGTGTGATTCTATCATTAGAGTTAATTTTTTGCGTTCAATTGTTATTATCTTCATACCATGGCCATGGGGGGAAACAGGGCATGCAACTATACAACAAATGTAATTTTAAGTAATACTATGTTATACTACTAATTTGAATTTGAATATGTGAATTAGTTAATATTTTTCAAATTTTCTATTTATTCGTGTTTAATATTATTTTATTGTTCCTTGAATTATAATTACAATTTTAATATAATATCGAAATTACAAGATATTTAAAAAATTATTTTTTATAATTTGAAATAATAATAACAACAAATTTTGTTTCAGTCCACGAAATTCGCGGGGATACACACTAGTATATATAAATATATATATTACAAAATAAAATTTAACAATTCTTTTTATTACAATCTTATAATATATTGAATCATAACTTTGTCAAAACATTATAATTATTTTGAATTTTAATTTATTTGCGTGTTACACAAGTTTAATTATTTAATAATTTAATTTAAATATATCATTTGTTTATCTTAAAAATATTCATTATAAATTGGCACAATTATTTGGCAATGAAATCCAACAAAATCTCAACTGCCTTTTTAAGAAATTCTATAAAAAAAATCCTATCAACATAAATATAGATATCAATTACATATTTAATTGTAATACCACAATGTATCTTTAATTCTTTTAGTACCATTAATAGGGAATTAAATAATAAATTGATTTCACACATCTTTATAAATTTTAACTTTTAAATTAGATGTAATTCATTCATAGTATTAGAGTCAAGAGACTCACATCCACACGTCCTGAGTTCGGTTTCCATAGAATGCAACTTTATTCATATTAAAATGTACCCACTAGACCTCCTCCACCAAAGGAAAAAATCGGGAATCTAGCCCATGGCTGAGAGGAGTGTTAAAGAATTACCCCATAAAGGGAAAATTACAACATGGTTCTAAAAAGTAACTCTAATTACAAATAGGTTCAAAACAATTTGCACAGACACATTTTTTCTGCTTCTGTGCAAATGTTTTGAACCTATTTGTAAATAAGTTCACTTTTTTTAAACAATACGTAAATGCCTCTTACATAAATGAATTTATTCCACATTTCACTTCAAGTTCAAACTTTTTGATGAGGTTGAATTTTTTTCAACCATTAGTATAATTCAAGTTGATTCCACATCTCTTTATAAATTTGGACTTTTGAATCAGATAAAATTCTTTTAATCATTATTATGATTCATAAATTTCTTTTATGTATGAAATTAATTGATGTTTATTTCAATCTAATAACTCTTCGGGCAAGATTCAAACGAAATAGTGTGGTGCTCCCACATAAACTACTAAAAATTTGTTTTTATATTAAACAAATATAAAAATTAAGATACTTATTGTAAAAGTAATTTTAATTAATAATATATAACCAATATGAGATAAATAATAGTGTAATATTCCATAAAGGGTATATATAGAGCGAAATTAGTTCATATATGAATTATTGAAGAATATTAGTTGTTCTTATTGAAAAATATTAATTGTTTCTACTGAAGAATACTAGTTTGTTATCATTAAACAACTAAAAATCTTCAGTAAAAACAATTAGTACTTTTTAGTCAAAACAACTAATACTCTTTAGTGAAAACAACTAATATGCTTTAGTGGTTCATGTATGAATATTTTTTCTCTATATTTTGTCTTCCAAAAAAAAAATAAAAAAAATTGAAAGTCTTCGAAAATATTACCCTTATAATTTGAGCCCAAAAATGCTAGCTAGAAATAGTCAGGCCCATAAGAAACTCGGGCCCATCAGCCACTTTGAGTTAAGAACCAAGTCCAATACTCTCCATTAATTTAGGCACGGCCAAGGTAATATACAGTCCTACCTTTTGTGAATACAACCTCCTAAAAAATGTTCGGGAAAAAAAATCCGAAAATTTTGATAATTTTTGAAAAAAGTTTCCGAAAATACAAAAGTAAAAACATTGAAATTTTGAATTTTCGGAAAAAATTTCCGAAAATTATTACATTTTTCGAAAAAAATTTCCGAACAATTTTTTGGATGGGATTGTATTCATAAAACATAGGACTGTATTTAACCTGGACCTTTAGACACAGGTTAATTGCACTAGCCTATTAAAAAAAAAAATCGAACATAGTATAATTAAAAAAAAATCGAGGGTAGTGTATTTAACAAAAAGGGTAGTGCAAATAACGGTGACCATTAATTTATGGCTTAAGTTAAATTCAATCCTATTTTTTGTTAGGAATAGTTCCTGTGTCCACTTGAATACATGGTATGCACTTAAATTTTGAAAAAAAAAATCTCAAACGAAAATTAGTAATACCCTAAGGAGTCGTTTGGTTCACGGGATGAGATTGATTAGATGAGATTAGATGGCATTGGATTAAATATGATTATTTGAGAAGTAATGTGTGTTTGGTTTGAATGATTAAGTGGGTTTAAAGTGCAATATATCATTTTTAAAGCATGAGACTATAGAGTCCCACCATCCCAAAGGGATTATTTAGTCCCTCATTTGAAGGATTAGGTAGGTTTATGATTCGGACCCCAATTTTATTCCAGGTCGTAAACCTGCGAACCAAACACAATATTACATGGGATTAAGTGGGACTAAAAATTTAGTCCCACCCAATCCACCGAACCAAACGACCCCTAAGAGGTAATCAACTATACCCCAACTACAAAAAAATACACCGTTCGGTTTGTCTGAACAAATCAAAACTGAATTAAAAATTGATTTTAAAATTCAAGTACAATTATGCATTTGAGTGCATGCTAGAATTTATATTTTGTTAATACACTTCATCCAAAAAAAATATTAGCGAATTAAATTTGAAAAATGCACACAAATATTCAAAGTTTTGCAGTTTCTTTAAATTTGTTTTTCTGTGCCGACATAATGTACCCAAATATGAAACCAGATCTCATCTCAAACATTTCACCTATTTATTTTCGAAGCAAATGGCCGTGTATTTTCTTTATTGCAACGGTGATTGATAATGCTGCAAGTGCTCCACTTTTAACAAATGTTTGAATTTGTGTAATGACTGCTGGATCATGTTTGTTTTATCTCAGTATTTATTGTTTTAACGTTTTACATTTCAAAATTTAGTATGAAATGTTTTAATGAATATAAAAGGTTGTGTTTGATTGCCTCGTGGAGTAGTATCTTTTTAGTACAGATCAATTTTATTTGATCATATGATTGATTTCTAGTAGCCTAATAATAATTGATTTGATCAGTGGGCGAACATATCTAGTGTAAGGGTGTGTTTGTGTATATAAAAAATAATGCAAATCAGCCTATATTTAGTTACTGTTGATTTTTTTTATCAAAATTATTGTTAAATTGATTAATATTTGTTCAATTTTTTTTTTAAATCTCTGATATATATCTTTTTAAATATATTTTATTATAAATATTGACAAATAATTAATTACAAAATATATTGGATACATATTTTAAATATAATTTATAATAAATATTGAAAAATAATATAAAAATTTGAAGACATATTTTTCATAAACAATCACTTTATTTCTAAATGGATCTCACAATACTTCATAATACCCTCCGATATACGCATTAAACCACGTGGAAAAAACTGAGCGTTTTTTTAAGGACTGAGACACTTTGTTTTCACAAAGAGTTTCCCAACATTTGCATTATTTTTTCTCTAAAAAATAAACCTTCAAATAAGAGAATAATAATAATAAATATTATCTATTTCAAATAAAAAAATACTTTAGTAGAAATATTAATAAACACTCTCAAACGTAAACAAATAGACTTTAATACAAGCGGAAGACTATAAATTAATTGTACAATTTATCGCACGGGTTCATTTACTAGTGTAACTATTTAATAATTAGAATTGATAGTGCTTGCAAGAGCATTACAAAATATGAGAAATTTTATTGATATTGTTTTTAATATTTCTCTCCTAATTTTCTTTTTAAATTCATATATATTTCTATTGGATGGATAAATTCAATCGATGTACTTCCTCCAACCACGATTACTTTCTTTTCACAAAAATTAATAAAAAAATAAAATTAAAATACCATAATCTATCAAAGCATCAATCAGATTACTCGGGTCTGCCATCGTGTCGCTGTTGCCAGTCGCCACCGCATCAGATTTCTATAGGCCTCTTTGCAAGAAATCGCTTATAATTGTCTCACATAGCCGAAGCTCCACCACGCCACAATCGCGCAGATTTGTTATCACAGACTCTACCCTGAGTTTTTCTCTCTGATTATGAACAACCGTTCGAAGAACCAAGTCCGATTTTTATTATGTTTTCCGAAAAAAAATTGCAGGAATTATTCTTGATATTCTTCTTGTTGAAATTTGTGGTTTATTTTTGAAATACGTCCGACAGAAAAGGAAAAAAAATGATGCAACATACTTGGCAGCGAAGAAGATGAGATTGACGACGACCGCCGTGAGTAATTTCTTGGTTATTTGGATTAGTTATTGAGGGTGAATTTTTGTTCTTTTGCAGCGGTGGACCTTTCTTTCTTTCTTTCCTTTTTCTTTTTTTTTTTCTTCAGCGGTGGACTTGCGGATTGGGGAGGAAGAAGAAGAAGAAAATAGGTCTTTTGCAGCGGTGGTTTTCGGATGGGAGGAAGATGAAGAACATAGGGTTTTTTTTTTTTTTTTTTTTTTATAAAAGGATGTTTTTGACTTTTATTATAAAATTAAAATTTTAAGAGGTGTATTTATTAATAATGGAGGGGTATATATCTAGGCCCTTACATTTTTACGCATTACTCCTGCCATCCCCAAAATATAGTCATGTTACTTTTTGCATTGTTATTAAGAAAGTAGATATAATATGTAAAATAAATTATTTTAAAAATATTATGTTACTTTATGCATTGTCACATCAAGTACAAAATAAATTATTTTAAAAATATTATGTGTGTATGTTGAAAATTGTAGATAAAGTTTATTATTTCCATTTTAGGCAACATCCCTATTTTTTTTTTTTTGGACGGCCAAATAAGGCAACCAGGACTATTTTTCAGGGACATATGAAGTACTTTTTTTTTTTTTTATTTCTGTGCTCACAAAAGTACTGCAGATTTTTGTGGGACCAAGATAGTATATTTTTAATGTATAAAAAATATTGTGTGTTTTTTTTTACCATTTTAAATAGAAGGGGAAAAAGTAAGTATGTAAAATTATAATAAAATATAAGTATGTATTTAATTAAGTTGCATTAGATTTGAAATTTAATGTTTTGATAAAAAAAAATTAGGCAATTTCTAGTATGTGCTATGATAAGTAGAAATTTATGCATAATTTTAGTTTATTAAAGTGCGATTTATTGCACTCAACTTTATTAGAATTATGTATTTTTCTACTTATGTGTGGTAGACTTGATAAATTCTACTTAGATATTTTTTTTTTTGTGGATTTGAGTCTTTTTCAGGATTAATTTTGAAACAATTAAATTGAAGACGAATGCCTAATAATCAATTAGTTTGGATTTGGAGGAGTAAGAGATCGTGATAAGGAAGGAGATTTGATTTCTAGATTTGTTTTGGATTTGATTTTGGGGCTGGGATGTGAATATTTTTATTTACCAAATATATGGTAAAGGCCAAGGTTATATACAGTCCTATCTTTTGTTAATACAACCCCCATCAAAAAGTGTTAGGGAAAAAAATCTGAGAATTTTGACAATTTTTGGAAAAAAATTCCGAAAATGAAAAAAGAAAATACTAAACATAGGAATTTTCAGAATTTTTTTTCTGAAAATTGTTACATTTTTCGAATTTTTTTTTTTTTTTTTGGGTGTGATGTATTTATAAAATACGGGACTGTATTTAACCTTGACCTTTGGTAAATTCTGCCGAGATACCGAAGGAGAAGGCCCATATGCTAGAGCCCAATACGTGAGTTAGGGAGATCATAAATATAAGCAAGCAACTGCCCTAGCATACCACAGGTAGGAGCCACCATAATCCTTTTCCATGCACTCACATGAGCAAGAAGGAACGCAACCAATTTTAATGCAATTTAGGGACCTGGGCGGACGTGCGTGAATCTTTGGCCGTGAACAGAAATCTTGCAGGCGAAGATGATGATTTTTATGGAGATCTCCGCAACTACTACTAGTTAGTTTGTTTTTATTCCAATTTCGGAAATTTTTAAACTTGTGTTTTGATAATTGTTAATTACCCGAATTATTTATATCATTTTTTTTAATTGTTTTACATGTTAGAATAATTAACTTAGCTTGAACACCTAGATTAATTTATTCTTGCATATCTGCTAGATCGTATGTCGTAATCCGTAATTGTTGCGATTATATGACAATTATTAGCAACTCCTAATTTTTACTAGGGTGATATAGATCGGATTCTTTCGAACCGAGCTTGCGTGTTTGAAAATTTGTTTGACTTTTATCTTAGGGTTTAATGATTCTATCAAATTAAATTTAGATCGTAACTGTTTGGTTAGAAATGTTCATTGAAGAACTTGTTTCAATAGAATAATAATAAGGGATAAAACCGATAAACAAAGCATGTTGTTTATCAAGTGTCATTAATCCGTGGAAAAGGTTGAGCGAATAATACGTTTGATTAGCATAGTCAAGACCACGTGATGAATGAACTGCGAATTGAAATACTTTTAATTTATTGAATTTTATTTCGTACCTATTTATTATTTTTGTATTAATTTATTGCTTTAGTAGTTTTAGAAAATCAATCAAAACTCCACCCTTATTTGGTTGTCACATTTATTATTTTAGTATTATTTATTGCTTTAGTATTAATTTTATTTCGTACCTATTTATTATTTTAGTATTAATTTATTGTTTTAGTAGTTTCAAGAGGCATAATTTTAATTTTTACGCTCCTTGTGGATCGACCCCTTGCTTGTCACTACTACAAGTTAGTAGAGTAATTGAGGGTTATTTATTTAGTTTAATTTGGCGCGTCTACAGCGCGACCCACGCTAGTTGCATGTGTTGGAGTTATACGTGAAAGTATGCTTTTACTTTGTATAACTCGTGTATCAAACACTCGATTTATGAGAATAATTCTTTTATCACATTTGCTTTAGATATAATTGAATGTTGAATTTCTATTGCAAACCGTTCAATATATAGTACATGTTACATTGTAGTTAATGTGGTGATACCCGATCACGGAAGACAACATTAACAGTTTACTTGTAACTAAACGTACAATTCACGACCCAGGTGGAATTGAACAATCCGCCGTGAAAGGTCGATGTGTAAGGCTCAGATTGGTCTGTCTTGACCAAGAGATTGCACTAGCACATTTAGTATGTGTTGAAGAGGTCCTACAGCGAGGATAAATTCTTCTGTTCTGAAAGGTGAAGAATTAGACCTCAGTGGTTGTTGATTTCTTAATCTCCGTCACTTAAATAGGACCGTGTGTGCTTAGTAGTTACTGCTTTGATTCATGTTGGGTGAGAATCATTGTGACTTCGAACTTTGTGTCTTGGGCAGTAATATTAATCATACGACGGTTGCTAAGATTTAATACGGAGAAACGCGTGCGAGTACGGCTCGTGTGATTAGTCCCCTTGGTGGGCTCAGAAGTTTTATTGTACCAAATCTTGCAAGTGAAGAATTAGTTTCTTCGGTACGAATAATAATGTTGAGCTGTCTTTACTCCAAGGTGAAATATATTAATTAATTTAGAGCTATTCAGAAGCTCAATTAATTAATGGACTTGATGATCTTAAACGCGGGAAATAATAACCGGGAGCCCATATTATCGTAATATGGATTAAGATGGATAGTGCAATATTAATTTATTAGTGGTAATAATTAATATTAATGGGCTGAATTATATTGGGGCTCAATATTGAAATTCAGAAGTCCATTAAGAGGTCCAATCTTAATTCTCCTTAAGGCCCCTCAAGTAGCCCAATTAAGTAGCCCAATAATGATAAGGTGATTAAAATAAAAAGAAAATAATATGCTGATTTTTTCCTTTAATTTTCGAAAAATACATGATAAGGAGGAAAAAGATTTTGTTGATTTTCTTGGAAAGATATTATGCAAGATATGTATTCTAAGAATACAAGAATATCTCATATATTCAAGAAGATCCAAATCTTGGATTTTCTCCATGTAAATTTCGAAAGTTTCATAAGGGAGTGAGATTTTTGTGGAATATTTTATTATGGAGAAAAGAATATATGAGATATATTCAAGATTTCTTAGAGATTAAGAAAAGATTTTCTCCCTGCCCATAAAATCTCTACGAATTTCGGTCACCCCCCTTTATAAATAGGAGACGATTATTTCATCTCAACGTACATAATTCCATGTGTTGGAAAAATCAAGAAGCATAGATATTTTTCTTTTTCCTTAGTTTATTAAATTGCTTGAAAGCGTCTCCCACCGGCGATCAAGTAAGGCGAAAGGGAAATACTTGAGAAGGTTTTTGGGTTGATAAAGCGTGTACGAGAGTCCCGTTTTATTCAAAGGCCAAGTTCTACAAGAGGTACGTTAATCACATATTTACTTGTTTATTCCGCCATAGTTAATATGTGAAATTAATTTAGCATGCATGATGATAATTAGTTGTTGGAATTGTTATTTGAATTAATTAGGATTAATTAATGATAGTAATAATTGTATTTAAATTCGTATTTAAAATTCATCCCGAATAGATTCCGGGCACCCCTATATTTTCCCAACAACTGGTATCAGAGCCACGGTTTCGGGCTCTGAATTTTAAATTGGAATTTAAATTGTTGAACATTAAATTTGAAATTGGATAGTAGAATTGTTAGATCTTTTTTGCAGGCATCCAATTGTCATGATTTTTAATGTTGTTAATTTCATGCGTGTGAATTAATTTGGTTTTTAATTCGATTCGTTCGAATTCGTTTTTCTCGTGAGAAAATCCACGAGTAGATTAGTTGTTTTTATTTTGATTCGATCATTGTAATAGACTAGTCTAGATCTAGTATTTATTTTTTTGTAAAAATAAATTGTAACCGGATCGTGACGAAGAACGAAGAATTAAAAACGGCGTACCCGGACGACGCATGCAAGCGTGGAGCGTGTATGGAGGTAAAATCATGCAAGGGGTGAAGAAAACGAGGACGAACGGCGAAAAAAACGGCGCACGGGGGTGCACGGCGCACGCCGTGCGCAACGGGCGCACGGCGCCGCGCGCACGGCGCGCGCGCGCCTCGGCAGCTCCCTGCAGCGCCTCGGGGCGCCTCGGGTGCGCCTCGGCGCGCCTCCGTGCAGCGCCTCTGGCGCGCCTCGGGTGCGCCTCGGGGCTGCGCTTCGGCGCGCCTCGGGCGCTTTTCCAGCGCTTCTCGGGCCGGGAAGCGCGCGGGCCCACTTCGTGGGCCGACGCGCGCTGTATCTCAGGCCGTGGAATTTTTTCGGTTCGTGTTTTTTTTCCGTGTGATTTTAAACGTCGTCCCGAACCCCAAACGATGCTGTTTTTGAAGAAGTGTTGCTGTTCGAGTGGGAGCACGTCGAGACGAACGTCGGAAAGCAACAAGGACGATTTTTTCGCATCAAGACGTGAAGAAATTAAACCGTGACAATTGGATTCGAGTGCTCCAATGTGTTTAATTTTGTTTTGATGGATGTTTTATTTCGTGCAATTTTTATTATTTGTTAATATGTGTTTGCATGAATTTAATTGTCCAAGAAAAACCTTACTTTCGAAAATTACTAAGTATGTTTTTATAATCGCAATTTTATTCCGGATATTAAAATTGGATTATTTTGGCCTCCATAATTTATTTATTTGTGAAGTTCTTTTGGAATACATTTCCCCCTCGGATCGGCCAAAAGAACGGATTTCACATGAATAAATTCCGAAAGGATGATTGTGGATTATTACTAGTGGCGGTATTGACCCTCACCACGAGTGGCTTGCTCAAAGCGAAATAATAATCCTGTATTTAATTATGGTTATTACTTAGGCATAGGAAATTGATATTAACTTACTCCCCTCGGAGTCCCTGTCAATTTCTATGTGGTCAAAGTGGGAGCCAACTATTAATTTTGAATTAAGGATTTGTAACTTTTAAGTTTGTGATCCGCTTGAATGTATTTAAATGTATAGACCACCCCTCGTGGCGCATTTAAATTGTTTCGAGATGTTGGCTGATGCATGATTATATTGTTTTAAGGTTTCAATATAATTGATGTGATCGAATTATGTGATAATTTCATATTTTTCTAGATATTGATATGAATGTATGTTTTATTCTCATTTCATCATGTCGCAACCTTTTAATCCACTGTTTAATATACTTAAAGTTAATAAACTTTTTGGAGAGAATTATATCGATTGGAAATGTTTTTTTTAAAATTTGTCCTTACTGCACGAAAACACAATTGGGTTATTTATGTTAATATACCCGGCAAGCCTAATGATAAGTCAAGCAATGGGAAGAGGCAGTTTATGATCGGAAGCGTGACAATGAATGAAGTGCATCATCTTGACATTTCTGTCTGAGGATTTGAGGCGCGTTCATGAAGACATTGTATCCGCTGTTGAAATCATGGAACACCTTGAAGAGATGTTTTCACATCAGAATCCCATGACTAATCAGTTCACCAAACATGACTCGGTCAAGTTGGAAATGGTGGAAGGAACGCCCGCAAGGGAGCACGTTCTCGAGATAATGGCATACCTTAACAAGTTGGAAGTACTTGGTGCGGATTTTGATTGATTCCATATACCATTCCCTACCGAGAAGTTTTGAGTAGTTTCATCTGAACTGTCAGATGAATGAACGGACAAGTCGTTTGCCCGAGCTCTTGTAAGCTTTAGTTTCGGTGGAGGTGATAATGGAGCACCAGTCTAGTGCTATGGTGGCTAATGGTTCGTCTACCTCTTTTGGTCCCAAGGGAGGGAAAAAGAGGAAGAGAACCAAAGGCCGGATCCAAGCAAATCCAATTGTTGCGAAAGGCAAATGCAAAGGCAAGCATCGAAGGGGAAGTGTTTTAGTTGCGGTGAGAGAGGACAATGGAGGTCTGCCTGTTCCAAGCCTAAGAGGCTAGGAAAGTTAGGTAATTCACACACCTTAGTCGTCGAAACTTGTGAAGTGGCGTATGCTGTCTATTCGTGGATAGTGGATACGAGAGCTACTGATCACATTTGTTTCATGGGTTTAAGCTAACCCGACGACTTAACGGAAGTGAGATCCCCATCACATCGGGCAATGCTACGAGAGTGGCAGCTGAAGCAGTGGGAGAAGTGCGCCTATCTTGTGAAGATAGAGTTATGGTCTTGAGAGACGTTCCTCATGTTCCAAGTTTAGAAAGAACTCAACCTTCAGTTTCTAAACTGTTTGAATAGATACTCAGTTTCTTTTAATAAGGATGTTATTATTGCTTGAAACGATGAGTTTATCTATTCCGGGACTTTAATGGATGATCTTTATACCATTATTTGGGCACACCACTCACAAAATTGAATCTAATAACACATCGATTATTTCGAGTAATAAAAGAAAGCGTTCTTCGGAGATGAACGAAACACTTCTATGGCATCTTAAACTAGGTCATATTAATCTAAAGTGGATAGAGAGATTGGTGAAAGACGGATCCTTGGAATCATTCCAAGTCGAACCGTTTCCAACTTGTGAATCCTGTTTAGAGGGTAAAATGACCAAGAGGGCATTTGGAGCCAAGGGGAATAGAACTACGGAAGTGTTAGAACTCGTTCATACCGATATGTGTGGTTCAATGATGATCATAGCAAGAAGAGGTATGAGTAATTTGATGATTACTCAAGATACAGATACATCTACCTTATGATGCATAGGGAAAGAAGTATCAAGTCTCTACGATTTGTTTGTGGAGGCCAATACCTTAGCAATGAATTCTTGAACTACCTATCGGAAGAAGGGATTGTATCCCTGTTGACCACATCGGGAACCCCTCAATAGAATGGTGTGGCGGAACGAAGGAGCCAGACTCTTTTAGAAATAGTCAGACCCATGATAAGTTATTCGGATTTACCCAAGTCGTTTTGGGGTAATGCCTTGGAAACAACGACTTACATTCTAAACTTGGTGCCATCCAAATCGGTTCCTAAAACCCTAATGGAATTGTGGACCGGGCGCAAGCCCAGTCTAAGACACTTGCAGATTTGGGGTTGTCCGGCATACGTGCTAGACAAGGAAGCCGGTAAATTGGATCCATGTTCGGAATTAAGGTTGTTTATAGGATATCCCATGGGAACGAAAGGGTGTATGTTCTATAGTCTCAAGGATTAAAAGACCGTGATTAGTTCGCACTTTAAATTCTTGGAGGAAGACTATATGAACAAAAGAAAGCCCAGAAGTGAGATTACCTTAGACGAGTTAAGAGGGCAAACTCCTATACCAAGTATACAAGATGATATACCACATGTCATACCTTCACAACCGGAACCCCGTCGTAGTGGGAGGATTGCAAGGCAACCCGAGAGATTCATGAGAATTGGAGAATCTTCGGATTTGATTCCCAGCGATGAATCAGACCCATGAACGTACGACGAGGCAATCCAAGACAAAGACGCGGAAGTGTGGCAAACCGCAATGGAAACCGAGGTGGGTTCGATGGATTATAATCAAGTGTGGGAGATGGTTGATCCACCTAATGGGGTAGAGCCCATTGGATGCAAGTGGGTGTACAAGAGGAAAAGAGGACCGGACGGAAGGGTAGAGACCTTCAAAGCAAGGCTTGTGGCCTGTGGTCTGTAGCTATGCTTAAGTCCATCCGTATTCTCTTGTCGATCACTGCGCACTTAGATTACGAGATCTGGCAAATGGATGTCAAGACAGCTTCCCTTAACGGAAGTCTTGATGGGATCTATATGCAACAGCCCAAAGGTTTCGTTGAAAAAGGCCAAGAGCACCTCGTATGCAAGCTTAAGAGATCCATTTATGGACTTAAGCAAGCATCGCGTACTTGGAACCAGTGTTTTGATCAATTGATTAAGTCTTATGGGTTTGTGATCAAAACAAGTTCGAAAGTTGTGTGAAAGATGTGACGGAACTGCGGTGGTATTCTTAGTATTATACGTAGACAATATTCTGCTCATTGGAAACAATGTAAAGGTATTGTCAGACGTAAGGGTATGGCTGTCAAAATAGTTTGATATGAAGGACTTAGGGAAAGCCGGTCACATTCTTGGGATCAAGTTCACTCGAGATCGCAAGAGGAAGATGTTGGGCTTATCGCAAGTTTCATACAAAGCCACTGTTTTGAAGCATATCAGCGTGCAAGATTCCAAGAAAGGTTTTGTACCTTTTTTAGGCACGGAATCCATCTATCCAAAGAAATATGCCCTAAGACGCAAGTGGAGATAGATGACATGAAAGACGTTCCGTACGTTTCGGACGTAGGAAGTTTTATGTATGCAACGTTGTGTACGAGACCGAATATCTGCCTTGTCGTGGACATGATGGCAAGATAATAAAGTAATCTCGGGAAAGCACATTAGATTGCAATTAAATGCGTCCTTTAGTTTCTGAAAAGAACTTAGTATGGAATGCTGATTTAACAGTCAGACAATCTAATTCCCATGGGATACACGGACTCAAATTTCCAATCAGACATAGACTCCAAAATACCTACCTCGGGTAGTGTGTTTTGCATGGGAGAAGGAGCCATGACATGGAGAAGCGATTTGCAGAAATGCATCGCAGATTCGACCATGGAAACCGAATAAGTAGTTGCTTGTGAAGTAGCGAAAGAAGCGGTTTGGCTCAAGTACTTCTTAGTGGACTTGGACGTTGTTCCGAATTTGCCCAACAAGATAACTGTCTTTTGTGACAATGCCGGAGCAGTTGCAAATTCAAGGGAACCGAGAGCCCACAAGGCCAGCAAACACATTGAAAGAAAACACCATCTTATACGAGAAATCGTTGAGAGAGGAGATAAAGAGGTGGCAAAGATATGCGTCGGGGACAACCTAGTAAATCCATTCACAAAGGGTCTGCCTCTGAATACATTCGAGAGACATGTGGATGGAATGGGAGTCAAGACTATTGCCAATCTGCTTTAAGTATAAGTGGGAGGAATTATTAGGTTAGTGTAGGTTGACATGAGATGTCACGTAGAGCTACTACACTAAGACATGCGTGATGTATACTAAAAGCAGACTTTAAGTATAAGTGGGAGATTGTTGGAGTTATACGTGAAAGTATGCTTTTACTTTGTATAACTCGTGTATCAAACACTCGATTTATGAGAATAATTCTTTTATCACATTTGCTTTAGATATAATTGAATGTTGAATTTCTATTGCAAACCGTTCAATATATAGTACATGTTACATTGTAGTTAATGTGGTGATACCCGATCACGAAAGACAACATTAACAGTTTACTTGTAACTAAACGTACAATTCACGACCCAGGTGGAATTGAACAATCCGCCGTGAAAGGTCGGTGTGTAAGGCTCAGATTGGTCTGTCTTGACCAAGAGATTGCACTAGCACATTTAGTATGTGTTGAAGAGGTCCTACAGCGAGGATAAATTCTTCTGTTCTGAAAGGTGAAGAATTAGACCTCAGTGGTTGTTGATTTCTTAATCTCCGTCACTTAAATAGGACCGTGTGTGCTTAGTAGTTACTGCTTTGATTCATGTTGGGTGAGAATCATTGTGACTTCGAACTTTGTGTCTTGGGCAGTAATATTAATCATACGACGGTTGCTAAGATTTAATACGGAGAAACGCGTGCGAGTACGGCTCGTGTGATTAGTCCCCTTGGTGGGCTCAGAAGTTTTATTGTACCAAATCTTGCAAGTGAAGAATTAGTTTCTTCGGTACGAATAATAATGTTGAGCTGTCTTTACTCCAAGGTGAAATATATTAATTAATTTAGAGCTATTCAGAAGCTCAATTAATTAATGGACTTGATGATCTTAAACGCGGGAAATAATAACCGGGAGCCCATATTATCGTAATATGGATTAAGATGGATAGTGCAATATTAATTTATTAGTGGTAATAATTAATATTAATGGGCTGAATTATATTGGGGCTCAATATTGAAATTCAGAAGTCCATTAAGAGGTCCAATCTTAATTCTCCTTAAGGCCCCTCAAGTAGCCCAATTAAGTAGCCCAATAATGATAAGGTGATTAAAATAAAAAGAAAATAATATGCTGATTTTTTCCTTTAATTTTCGAAAAATACATGATAAGGAGGAAAAAGATTTTGTTGATTTTCTTGGAAAGATATTATGCAAGATATGTATTCTAAGAATACAAGAATATCTCATATATTCAAGAAGATCCAAATCTTGGATTTTCTCCATGTAAATTTCGAAAGTTTCATAAGGGAGTGAGATTTTTGTGGAATATTTTATTATGGAGAAAAGAATATGTGAGATATATTCAAGATTTCTTAGAGATTAAGAAAAGATTTTCTCCCTGCCCATAAAATCTCTACGAATTTCGGTCACCCCCCTTTATAAATAGGAGATGATTATTTCATCTCAACGTACATAATTCCATGTGTTGGAAAAATCAAGAAGCATAAATATTTTTCTTTTTCCTTAGTTTATTAAATTGCTTGAAAGCGTCTCCCACCGGCGATCAAGTAAGGCGAAAGGGAAATACTTGAGAAGGTTTTTGGGTTGATAAAGCGTGTACGAGAGTCCCGTTTTATTCAAAGGCCAAGTTCTACGAGAGGTACGTTAATCACATATTTACTTGTTTATTCCGCCATAGTTAATATGTGAAATTAATTTAGCATGCATGATGATAATTAGTTGTTGGAATTATTATTTGAATTAATTAGGATTAATTCATGATAGTAATAATTGTATTTAAATTCGTATTTAAAATTCATCCCGAATAGATTCCGGGCACCCCTATATTTTCCCAACAGCATGTCGTGCAACAAGTGCAATTATGTATAATTTTGAACAGTATTAGTCGATTTCACTAAAGTGTTAGTTGATTTCACTAAATTATATTAGTTGTTTCTATTGTATAGTATTCGTTGAAGCAATTGTAGAACATTCAATTAAATATTAAAATTTAACTTATTAGAGAATTTTTAAATTTAATTAATTCATGTATTAATTAATTCATGTAGACCAATTTTTTAATTAAATATACTTAATTACTTTTTTGGATTATCCATAAATTAAAATTATGAAATATATAACTTCCTCAATTATGGTGAGATGGAACCACCAAATACATGATGATTTTCTTGCCATATAAATTTTTTTTTTTTTTGTTTAATTGCAAAAATTTGAGATAAAACAAAGGAATTATACACATAATTATATGTCTAATAACTTTAAATTAATCAAGATTCTTTATTATATCTTAAGACAATAAGAAATTACTAATATACTTAAATATTAATTTCCACATAGTAATTTTTTAAAATTTTGATTAATTAATTATCAATACAATAAATATACTTAATTCACTTGTTCAAAATACTCACAAATTAATATGTCATAAATATTAAACTTTCTTAAGTATAATATGATAGAACATAATTTGATACAATAACAACAAAATAGCAATGCACTCTTTTAAGTTGAAGTTAAATAAAAAAGTATTTTTAAAACATGCAATATTTATGGATTGATTGGTTGGGAAGCATAAGCATCTTAATTGTTAAGCAAGAGGTGCAGCATAAGCAAAACAAAACTCCTATTAGTGAATATATATAATGATATACATTTTATACTATAAAATTTGTTTATGGAGATTTTATGTATAATGAAATATAAAATAAAATATAGAAATGAAATATGTGAACATGATGAGAAGAGATCTATTTTTTTTTTTTAACAAAATTAATAGGTTATTATCGGTTTAGTGTTTTTAACAGTTGGTATTTACCAGAACTAGGAAAATATTACATTTATGTTTTTAACAATTATATCACAATATTTTTCTTTTTGCAAAATAAAATGTTTCCAAGAAATAAGCAATCTATCTTCAGTTCGTATTTCTGTGTATTATTGTTGAAATGGAAAAAAAACTGTTGTAAATAAGTGCGTAAAATAAAAGACGAGATTTGTTCACCCAATTCGTCGGGAACGACTACGTCTGGGGGCGAGCCAAGCCAGGAGTTTCACTAATGTTCTTGTGTATGAGTAATTACAATTATGAGTACAATAGTCTATTTATAAGAATAAAACCCTAGTCTAAGATATGAAGCTCATTGGGTTATTGGTCCATTAGTAATGTCCACATCAAATCTTCTAGATTTACAACACTCCCCCTTGGACATTACGACATAACATGAATGTCTTGTCATAAAAACTCCACATGCTAGGTATCGGCCAAATAATAAGTTAGGGAGGAATGTAATCGATCTTCTAGATCAAATCTTCTAGATTCATTTCGGGGTTACCGCTCCCCCTGAAGACAACAACACTTTGAATTTTTGCATCCCAATACCACGAACGTATTTTTCAAAAGTAGACATAGATAAGGACTTAGTAAACAGATCTGTTAGATTGTTACTAGATTGCACCTTTTAAATGGTAATCACGTCACTCTTCTGGAGTTCGTATGAGTAGAAAAACTTAGGTGAAATATGTTTGGTCAGGTTTCCCTTGACGTACCCATTACTCATTTGTGCGATGCAAGCTGCATTGTCTTCAAATATAACGGTGGGAGGTGTATTGCCTTTAGCGATACCACACGAGTCACCAATGTGTTTTACCAAGGACCTTAACCAAACACATTCTCGTGCGACTTCAAATAAAGCTATTATCTCTGAGTGGTTTGAAGATGTGGTAACCATAGTTTGTTTAACTGATCTCCATGAGATCGCGGTACCACCACAGAGAAAAATGTAACCAGTCTGGGATATGGCGTTGTGGGGATAAGACAAATAGCCAGCATCCGCATAACCTACTAAGGTTTTGTCTTGGCTCTTACGGTAGAACAGTCCAAGATCTTGAGACCCTTGGAGGTACCGTAGAACATGCTTAACACCATTCCAATATCTCCTCGTAGGAGAAGCGCTATATCTCGCAAGCAAGTTGACAGCAAATGCAATGTACGGCCGGGTGCAATTTGCGAAATAGAGTAATGCTCCAACAGCACTAAGATAAGGAACTTCTGGCCCCATAATTTCTTCGGAATCTTCTCTTGGTCTAAATGGGTCCTTATCCACTTCGAGGGATCGGACAACCATAGGGGTGCTAAGTGGATGAGATTTCTCCATATGAAATCACTTCAATACCTTCTTTACGTAGGTCGACTGATGTATAAGAATTCCTTCTGGGAGATGCTCGATCTGCAGGCCGAGGCAGTACTTGGTTTTACCCAAGACTTTCATTTCGAGTTCAGCTTTCAAGATTGAACTGGCTTCTTCAATCTCTTTGCATATTCCGATTATGTTCAGGTCATCAACATAGACGGATATGATGCAAAAACCACTTTGCGATTTTTTCGTGAATACGCATGGGAAATCTTTTATCGAATGTGTATCCCTTCTTCTGAAGGAATTCACTAAGTCGGTTGTACCACATGAGATCCGATTGCTTCAGGCCATACAACGACTTCTGCAGTTTTATGCTACACATACTACGATTTTCTCCATTCCTGATCTGAGAAATGTTAAATCCATCGGGGATTTTCATATAAATATCGGGATCGAGTGATCCGTATAAGTACGCGGTTACTACGTCCATTAATCTCATTTGGAGATTCATTTTAACTGCCAAAGATATTAAGTAGCGGAATGTTATTGAGTCCATGACGGGAGAATATGTTTGATCGAAATCAATCCCGGGTCTCTGCGAAAACCCTTGAGCTACAAGCCTCACTTTATACCTCTCCACAGTATTGTTATCATTTTATTTTTGTACAAATACCCATTTATATCCTATGGGGTTAGCGCGCGTGGGTGTACGAATGATAGAGCCAAATACTTATCTTTTGTTATGCGATGCGAGCTCTGCTTCAATTGCCTCTTTCCATTTAACCCAATCGGAGCGCTTCCGGCACTCGGCGATTGTTTTGGATTCTGGATCTAGATCATTTATAATGAAAAGAGCAATTGACGCTGCAAATGTGTCGTCGATGATAGTAATATTTCTATTATATGTTTCTCCCGTTTCTGTGAAGTTCACAGAGACTTCGACGTTTACGTCAACCAGACCTTCCTCATTTTCCATTGTATTTGGGTCTGGTCATTCCATGGTCCTAGTGCATTGAATATTTTGTGCACGTGCTTTATCACTAGAACTCTCGTCTCCAAGAGACTTGGTGTTATCTAGACGAATCTCTTCTAGAAATTTTACATTCAGCTGACCAGATTTGCTAGCCTTTCGTTTAGGTGTATTACTATCTCTTGAGGGTCCTTTGCGCTTCGGGCGCGTGGGGGCATGAGTACTTGTTTTGCTTAGGACCTCAACCCTTTGGGGAGCATTTACTGCAGGTATATGCGATTTAGGTATACCTCTATGGTCAGTGAACGCGTTTGACATATTATTTGCTAGATTTTGTAAGTTAATAATCTTCTGAACTTCTAGTTCACATTGATTAGTGCGCGAATCTAGATACTGAAGATTACTTACATTCCACGTAAGCTCCCGACATTCATTCAATTTTGAATTAGGATCTCCCCCTAATGCCGGAAAGTAATCTTCATCGAACGTGCAATCAGCGAACCAGGCCGTTAATTGATCCCCGAACAAAGGCTCGAGGTATTTCATGATGGATGGAGAGTCAAATCCAACATAAATACAGAGTTTCCTTTGTGGGCCCATAGAGGTCCGCTTTGGTAATGTTATCGGAACATATACCACACATCCGAAAATACGCAAATGGAAAATGCTAGCTTCTTTCCCACGCACTAACTGTAGGGAGGAATGATCATTATATGCAGTTGGACGGAATTGTATTAAGTGCGATGCATGTAGGAATGCATGCCCCCAGCATGAAGTGGATAGTTTGGAGTTCATAAGTAATGGTCTCGCGATAAGTTTGATACGTTTTATTAGCGCCTCAGCAAGACCATTTTGGGTATGGACGTAGGGGACCGAATGCTCCACTTTAATTCCCAGGGCCATACAGTAATCTATAAAGGCCTTTGAGCTGAATTTAACAACATTATCCATGCGAATCGACTTAATTGGATAATTCGGGAATTGAGCTCTAAGCTCGATAGTTTTCGCAATGAGTTTCGCAAAAGCTTGATTGCAGGTGGACAGCAAACAGACATATGTCCACCTAGTGGAGGCATCAATAAGGACCTTGAAATAACGAAATGGTCCTGATGTTGGGTGAATCGGTCCGCAAATGTCTCCTTGAATTCGCTCAAGGAAAACTTGAGACTCTAGTCCAACCTTAGTGCGCAACGGGCATACTATCCACTTACCCTTAGAACATGCATCACAAATAAATTCATCAACAGGAGGGATTCTATTATTCGAAATATTATAACCAGTTGAATTAGATAAAATCCTACATATCATAGTTTGTCCTGGATGACCTAACCGCTGATGCCACAATTTAAAAGAATTCAGGTCATGGAATTTCATACTCATAGCTAGATGGGAACTAGACGGCTGGATGTAGGAATAGTACAATCCGGAGGAGAAGGAAGGAAGTTTTTCTATAACTTGTTTACGGCTACCTCGAGTAATAGTTGTTGATGACCTTTTCTAATCTATGATGATTAGTGGCTGTTTTTACTACATAAGATCATCAAACAAATACTAAGATCATGATATATAGTGCAAGAAATGAATTTGCAAGAGTTGGGCAACCTTTTATTATGGGAAGAAAATCCCCCCCCTTCATGCAAATGAAGGGGTATTTATAGGCATACAAAGAGGCTAGGTGTCACCATCTTGATGGCTTAGCCATTGGGATTTTGCCAAGTGTTATGACTTTTGTACAACAACTAATCTATTGCCCAATGAATGGGTGCCAAGTGTAAAGACACATTGACTATTTCTAAAGTTAGTGACTCTTGGCATTCCCAATGTTGTACTTGGTCTTTGAAATCACTCAGCTACTCTCCTTGGTGCCCAGCTACTCGTCTGTATGTCTTCATTGGGTGTTGGAAACCCTTATAACCCCAGTTGCTCGCCTGCTCGCCTCTTGTTGAGACTTTGGGTCTTCTTGTTCTTGTTGTTTGTTACCTCGCAATGGCCTTTATGACCGGTTGCTCGCCGCCTTCAGATGGGTATCTGTCCCTGCTGCTCGCCTCCTTCATTAGGACATGGTCCCTGTTGCTCGCCTCCTATGTCATGCAGTCCCTGTTGCTCGTCCTCTTCCATATTATTGCTTTTGATGACTTCTTAATCTTATTAGACTAATATTTTTTATGCTAATATTACGTCCCTGTTGGTCGCCTATCAACAATGCCCCCTAGTTTGGTATATAAGGATGAATTTTTATTCCTTTATGTCAAACTATAGGATAGGCTGTGTTATCTAATAGGAGGCGAGCAACGGGGAAAGTGAGTTACTTCTATATAGGGAGTGGGCAGCGAGTTTTCAAACATTTAGGCGGGAACTCTGGGAGGCGATCAGCGAGGGACTTCCAGAGGCGAGCAGCGTGGAACGTCCTTTGGACTTGCGTCGTTTCGCTTCCTGAGGCACATAATACGAAGCGACGCAGTCTGCCCACGCGTGCGCTCCTATATTTGCAACTAGGGGCCTCAATTTTTCACTTTCCTTACTTCTGCCCCCGAATCCATATCTATAAATAGCTCCCCCCTTCCATTTTCTTTCTTTTTCGTTCTTTCACAAGCAAACCGCCATTGAAGAGTTTTCGAGCTTTTCTTTTCGTTGTTTTCTTCGATTCTACAGTCGATTTTATCCAAATCAAAGGTGAATCCTTTGATCTTTCTTGTTTGTTCTTGTTATTGCTTGCATTTTACTTTTCAATTTCGCCATTTTCGTTCTTCATTTTCCTTATCCGCCATCGCCGCCGCCGTATCGCCGCCGCGTCGCCGTCGCATCGCCGCCGTGTTGCCTTCGTAATTGCTTCCTCCTTCGCCTGATTTCCTCATTTGATTCGTACGAAGAATTTTCGAAAATTTTCAAAAATTTTCAAAGATGACGTCACCTTCTTCGAGTAATGTGCCATCTGTTGAGTTTATTGGGAGAAATCCAGAAAAGAGACCCATGGAAGACGAACCGTCAGTCCCTGTTCCTCGCCGCTCTCTCCGGCGAGCAGCTGGGCAAAACCCTAGGACCTTGCTCGTTGATGAAGAGACGGGCTCTGAGGCGAGCTCTGTTGCTCGCTCCGTTGATTCATTCTATGCTGTGGAAAGCTCTGGCGAGCAGGACGTCCAAGGCCCTGTTGCTCGCTCCTCGGCTCGAGAGGGGACTAATTCGGACTTGGGTGAAGATTCTTCCGAGGTCGCTGCTGAAATAGATGGGATGAGTCTTCCAGAAGAAAAGGGAGCGAGCAGCGAGCACCAGGTAAGGAGCGAGCAGCGAGCAACTGGACCAGGGGGCGAGCAAGAGGGAGTCACATGGGAATTTCTCCGAGAGATAAACTTTCCCGTTTCAAGGCCAATGCCCGAGTCTCTTATTCCTAAAGCCATAGTCCGAAGACAAGATTGGATTGATTATGCCAATAAGTATCATAAGACTTTCCCCACCCCCGCTCGACCTATCATGGAAACCCGTCCATCGCCATACACAGCAGGTAGGGTATCCAGCGAGGTTATAGAGGAGGATTTAGTTCGGATACAATCTCGCTATCGTATTCCGTACGACATCCATTTGTATGCCCCCCAACCAGGAGAGAGAGCTGACGACCCACCTCCAGGTTGCACTGCTATCAACCTCGACATACTTAAATTGGGGTTCCCTCTTCCTCTACATCCTGTAATCGGGCAATTCCTGAAGGATATAAACCTGTCAATCACTCAGATTACTCCTAACGGTTGGAGTACTTTGCTGTCTTTTATTACCCTTTTCGGGTTGGAGGGGTACCGGAATAAGATCAGCACGACGGAGATACACTACGCACTGACTATCTCTTCGGCTGCTCATGAAGAAGGTCTTGGTTGGTATTACCTCAAAGCCCGTAGTGGTGTTAAGCTAGTTGAAGGAGTGCCCAACAAGGTCAAGGGTTGGCACAGGCAATTCTTTTATATTGGCGGCGATTGGCGGGCGTCCTCCGATTTTTCGGGAGGACCGGGGCGTATAGACTCTCCTACGCATTTCGGCGAAATTCGGCGTAGGTTTTAAATCTCAGTTCATCGAACTTTTAGGTGAACTAATTTTAATTTTTTTCTTTATTTTTGCAGGTCCGCGTATCCTGAGGTGGGGGCATCCGGATTTGAGTGAAGAGTTTCTATATGTCCTTGCGCTGATTTCTCTTCGGGACGTTAAAGATCGGAGTGTCGAACATCTCTCTCAAGCACACCTCCGCAAGCACGCTCAGATTGTCACTAGTGCTCACCATTTGGAAGCACAAGCAGAGGTCTCTGAGGGTAAGTATTACTTATTACTTTTCCCATATCTTCTATTATTCATTCTTGCTCTGTTGTTCGCATAGGCCCTTCTGGTCGCCTAGGTCTTGCTGGTCGCCTAGGTCTTGCTGGTCGCCTAGGCCCTGCTGATCGTCCAGGATAATTTCTACTTGTCAATTTTACTGATAATTTTTGTGTTGTTTTCAGCTCAAAGGGTAACGGTCGCTGTTCCTCCCATTCCCGAAAGCTATCATTTACTCGCACGTCGGGTTAAACAAATGGCAGCTAATCATCCTTCAAAGAAGAAAAAGTTTGATCCTTGCACTTCCTTGATCAGGCTTAGAGCTGAAGCAGATGAGGATGAAGAAGAAGCTCCCCAGGACCCTCTCCCTGTTCCTCAGGCTCCTGTTCCTGCTCCCCGCCCTCCTGCTCGCTCTTCGCCGCCTCCCCAAGACACGAGGGGCAAGAAACGACTTGCCAAGGAAACTGCTCCTCGTAGGGGAGATGACCGTGCTAAGCGGACAAAAGGGCAAGGCTCTTCCCAAGTGGGTAAATCTACTGCTCGCTCCTCGCCGGTGGAGGAGGTGACTGAGCAACAAGTTATTGGTGCGATGATCGCCGGTCAGGGCAGGAGTTCATCCCCTGACAACTCGTACCTGGGCTACGACCCCGTGAAAATGCGGGAGTGAGTATCTTCTTATTCAGTTCAATTGTTTATTCCTTTGACTTAGTTTTTTGACAGCTTTTTTCTTCAAACAGGTATCGGAAAAACGACTATCCTGGTCGTTCAAAAGTACTTCACCAGTTCAGCTGTGTGAAGTCCCCTCCGGCACCCCACGAGATTAAGGACTCCCACGTCCGCAGAGCCATGGAATATGTTCCCCGCTCGTGGACCAAGACTGGCGAGGAAATTATTCAGAGCCAGAGCCTTAGCGACAACGCTCGTTTATTGAGCTATAACGCGAGCCATCAATCAATCTCAGCTCAACGAGTCTTGGATCAAGCCATCGAGTTGGAGCGAACAAATCGCAGTTTAGGGTGACGGATTGAGCAAGTTGAAGCAGATCGTGATGCTCAACTTGTTCAATTGAAGAAGAAGGACGAGGAGCTGAAGAAGAAAGATGAGGAGTTGGCTAAGATGAAGGCTGACTTTGAAAGAGCCAAGCTCACATGGACGCGGGAGGTGAAGGCTGCTGAGGACCGGGAGATGGTAGCGTCTAATGCTTCAGAGAAGCTTAGACTGGATTTAGGTGTCGCCACTAATCGTTTACAAGTCCTGGAGACCGAGCGGGTGGGTTTGGTAGAAAGAGTGGAGTCGTTGAAAGTCCACATCGACCAGCTGGAGAAGAAGAATAAGCGTGCCATCTCTTATACCACTTATGTACAGGACGTTACCGATAATACCAATCTTGGGTATATCTGTGCGTATGCTGATAGTGTAAGGAACGTGAAGTACGCTTTGGATAACGGTCTTGACGTGATGACTTCGACCATCAAAGACTTCACGGACTACGTCACCGAAAACCCTCCAGCTCCCGTTTTTGAAATCCCAGTGGCTGATTTGGGAGAGATGGGGGTTGATCTGAGTGTTTTTAAAGATGACGTCCGTGTTGTGGCCCCCAGAGAAAGAGTAGAGGCGGATAGGGACATGACTATTTTTGAGGCTCTGGGCCCCCTTCTCCCGAATCCTCTTGGTGAAGCAAGCTCCTCTGCTGCAGTAGGTGAGCACCAGGCCTCTGGGGTTGATGTGCAAGATGTTCAACCTCCTCCTTCTTCCCAAGATCCTTCGGTGCCACCTGCTCCGCCAGCTCCCGAGACTTAGGCTTAGTTTCTTTTTTGTCTAGCTGATGTAGTAGGATGATGGTTGTATGTTCATCTCTTGTAATTTTTTGGTGCTAATGAATGAGAATTGCACTTTTATTTTATTGTTCGCCTCTTATTTCCCCTTTAATTATTTTTTGTTTAAGTATTTCTTTCTTAAGTTGAAAGTAAAATACTTTTCCTTGCAAATTTATGCATGTTGTTCATGTATGGGTTTATTTTGTTCTTTTAAGAACTTAACCCCTTATCATGCTTCTTTCTATGCCTTGTTGCTCGCCCCTTGCTATATTTGTACATAAGTGCCTTTAGCTTTGGAACGAACAACTATGTATTAGCATGTGCCCTGTTGCTCGCCTCCACTATACTTGTGCTTTATGCATTTAGTATCTTGGGCGAGCAACTTCGTGTGATGGGGCGATCAGGTGGGCTCCTGAGTTTCATGGACCCTGCTGCTCGCCTCCTTTTGGACTTGTGCTTTCAACACCTGCTTGTCCTCCGGCGAGCAGTTTTTCTTCTTGGCGAACAGTTGGGTTTTAACACCTTTTGCTTTCTTATGTACATAATTCACTGAACCATCATTCATCCACTTACAAATTTTGCCCAAAAAAGTGTAAAATTTTCATCGATCTTACACCTTAAAAATATAAACGACACGATAGCCTATAAAAAACTTTACATTGGTTTCCTAATTATTGGTAATATTTCTTCAATAAAGCCGCGTTCCAGGTGTATTGGGCCGAGTTGCCTTCCATGTCTTCGAGATCATATGTGTCGTTGTGCCACTTTTGAGTTATCTTGAATGGGCCCTCCCAAGTCGGTCCAAATACACCTGGAGGTGTTGCTAGGATTTTTCGGAGCACCAGATCCCCGACTTCAAATTCCCTGACTTTTACTTGTGAGTTGTAGTACCTTGCAATCCTTCTTTTGTATATCTCGTTTTTTATTTCTGCTGAGATTCTTTTTTCGTCGATCAAATCCATCTCTGCAGCTAGTGCCTTGTTGTTTTCCTGTTCATTGAACTCGGCTACCCTCTCAGTCGGTATTTTGAGCTCTATAGGTATGACTGCTTCTGTACCGAATGCCATAGCAAATGGTGTTTCTCCAGTGCTTGTTCTATGTGATACCCTATATGCCCAAAGTACCTCGGGCAGTTCTTCCGACCATTTGCCTTTCTTATCTACCAGACGGATTTTGAGGATATGCTTGATTATCTTGTTGACTGCTTCGACTTGACCGTTAGACTGAGGATGATACGGTGTTGAAAAATGTTTCTTGATACCCCACTTTTTGCAAAAATCTCTTATCTTCTTTCCTTCGAATTGCTTTCCATTGTCTGTCACTATTGCTTGTGGGACTCCGAACCGGCAAACTATATTTTTCCAGATAAAGTTGATCATTTTCTCTTGTGTTATCGTTACCAGTGCTTCAGCTTCGGCCCATTTCGTGTAATAGTCCACGGCTACTACTGCAAATCTGACATTCCCCTTTCCCGTTGGGAAAGGTCCTATAATGTCTATTCCCCACTTTGCGAACGGCCATGGACTATTTACCGAAGTCAGTTCCGTTGGGGGCTTATGTATGTTGGGGGCGAATAGTTGGCATCGGTGACAAGTCTTCGCAACTTTGATTGCGTCTTGTAGTAAAGTTGGCCAGTAGTATCCTTGCCTCACTGTCTTGTATGCTAGTGCTCGCCCCCCTGCGTGATTTCCGCATACTCCTTCGTGAATTTCTTTTAAAACTTCCTGACCTTGCCCCCTTGCTAGGCATTTTAATAGGGGCGGTGAAAATCCTCTCTTGTAAAGTTGGTTATCCATGATTGTGAATCTTGCTGCTCGCTTAGCCACCTTTGCTGCTTCTTGAGAATTTCCAGGTGTCGTGTTATCTTTGAGGTATCTATATATCGGTGTTCTCCAGTCATCCTCTGTCAGTTCTTCTTCGATCTGATTGATCTTGTAGTCACTGGTGGATGGGTTGGAGATTCTTGTGATGATGGCCTCTGAAAGTTTTGCTGGTCCTGTACTAGTAGCCAAACGGGCAAGTGCATCTGCTTGCGCATTATTGTCCCTTGGCACTTGCTCGATGTAGATTTGCTCGAAAAGCGAAGCCAGGTGAGCAACAATTTTTTGGTACAAGGCCATGTTTTCATCCTTGGCTTCGTATTCCCCACGGACTTGGTTGAGTATCAGCTGGGAATCTCCATAAATTTGAACTTTTCGAACCCCCACAGCCAGAGCTAACCGTAACCCGGCTATCAATGCTTCGTACTCAGCCTCGTTGTTTGTTGCCATGAACTCAAACCTTACGGCTGAGGTGAATACTTGTTCGTCTGGACTGATCAACACTATCCCGGCTCCTGCTGTTGTGTTATTCGATGATCCGTCTACATACATGTGCCATGGGTGATTATGACCTCTCGTCGGATCTTGAGGGAATGTTAATTCGACAATAAAGTCGGCTAACGCTTGTCCCTTGATCGCTGTTCGAGGTGCATAAGTTATTCCAAATTGGCTTACTTCGAGCGACCACTTGAGGAGGCGACCAGCTGTGTCAGGCCTTTGTAAGATTTGCCTTAATGGAAAAGTTGTTAAGACTTCCACCTGATGATCGAAGAAGTACGGCCTTAGCTTTCTCACACTCATCACCAGTGCGTAGGCTAACTTTTCCATGGGCGAATACTTAATCTCTGCTTCATGCAAGGCCTGACTCACGTAGTAAATTGGCAAGTGAAATTTCCCTTCTGCTCGAACTAAAACTGAGCTGATTGCCACCTCTGATGCTGCTATATACAAGTACAGTTTTTCTCCGGAGACGGGTTTTGATAGAATTTTAGTATCACTCAGATACTCCTTCAACTGCTCAAACGCTTGTTAGCAATTATCCGTCCACTTGAACTGTACTTTCTTAATGGCATCAAAGAAAGGTCGGCATTTGTCTCCGGACCTGGAAATGAACCTGTTTAGGGCTGCTAGACATCCGGTTAATCGTTGAACTTCTTTAACAGACCTTGGCGGCTGCATATCCATAATTGCTTTGACTTTTGATGGATTCGCCTCAATACCCCGTTGACTGACCAGGTACCCAAGAAATTTTCCCGAGTGTACCCCGAAGCTACTTTTCTTTGGGTTTAGCTTCATGTTATATGCTCGAAGTATTTCAAACGTTTGTGCAAGGTGTTCCAAATGATCTTCTTTTCTCGGGCTTTTCACGACTATGTCGTCCACGTACACTTCCATTGTCTTGCCGATGTGCTCATTGAACATTTTGTTAACGAGTCTTTGGTACGTGGCTCCTGCGTTAATCAACCCAAACGGCATCCTTTTCCAACATAACAAGTTTTTGTTGGTATAGAACGCTGTGTGCTCCTGGTCATCTGGGTGCATTGGTATTTGATGATACCCAGCAAATGCGTCCATGAAGGTAAGGAGCTCGTGTCCCGCCGTGTTGTCCACCAGTTGGTCAATATGAGGCAATGGGAAGTTATCTTTAGGGCAAGCGGCATTCAAATCAGTGAAGTCGATACATAGCCTCCATGTACCATTTGATTTCTTTACTAACACCGGGTTTGCTACCCATCTAGGACATAAGGCTTCTTTGATAAGATCATTGTCGAGTAACTTCTTCACTTCTATGTCCAATGCTTCATATTTGTCGGGCCCAAATTTTCTCCTTTTTTGCCTCACCGGTTTCTTAGTTGGACAGATATTTAGCTTATGACAGGCATGCTCAGGGCTAATGCCTACCATATCAGCATGTGACCATGCGAATGCATCGAGATTGGACTTGAGAAACTCTTCCATTCTGGATCTGTATGGCTCAGGGAGCTCAGATCCAATGAATAATTCCAAGTCTTCTCGATTTTGGTCAATTCTTATCGCCTCCAACTCCTCTACCGGGGTTGCTCTCCTTTTTTGGTCTTTCCATCGAGGATCGATAATGGGCCCTTCAAAGTTGATCTCATCCTTGATTATTGGTTCTGCCCCCAGTCTTGGCTCCAAGTCTTCAGCCTGATTTAGTTCGGGTACGGCCTTTCTTCCCCGTTGCTCGCCTATGCCCTCCTGCTCGTCCACGCCCTGCTGGTCGTCCACCTCCATCATTTCAGTATCGACGGACTCCATGACTTCATCTAGGATGGACGGTTCACCTTCGTCCCTGCTGCTCGGCTGCTCATCCATTATGGACATTCTGTTGTCAGTGGGTTGAAGTTGCAGGAGGCATTCTCGGGCTTTCCTTTGATCACCTTTAACCGTACCTGACCCTTTTGGTGTTGGAAATTTAAGACAGTAGTAGTACATCGAAACGGCCGCTTTGAATTCATTTATGAAAGGTCGACCAAGAAACCCGTTGTAGGCAGACTGCTGATTTACAACTAAGAAATCTACCATTCTAGTCAGTCTCCTTTCGGGATTCTCAGTCGATACAAGTTCGACCGCCAACGTAACTAGTCCTAAAAGAACGGTTACAGCATCTCCAAATCCTACTATTTTATGATCACATTCTCTAATATACCCCTCACAATCATCTATCTGATCTAGTGTGCTTTTGAACAAGATGTTTGTGTAGGAGCCTGTGTCCACAAGCAAACGGTGAACTCGGGCTCCCATGATATTAGCACAGATGATTAGTGAGTCATTGTGTGGGGTAAGTATCCCGTCCAAGTCCTTCTCAGAAAACACCAACTCGCCTGTCTTTGTAGTAGCCTGGTTTACCCCAACTTCCCTGATTTGAGCTACCGCCCTCAGCTCTGCTTTCCTTTTTCTCTTAGACATCGGTGGCCTACCATCAGAACAGCCCCCAACCGGTCCGGATGGTTCAAGCATTAGGATTTCTCGGACGGGTTCGGCTGGGGCTGTCACCGTTTTCTTTCTTTTTTGATCCCTCCTGCTCGGCTGTTCGTCGCTCTCATCATCTTCCGAGCCGGAGGATATCGCCACCCTTGGTTTCTTTCCCGGCTGTCGCTTCACAAATTCTGACAACTGTCCTTCTTCGTAAAATCTCCATAACTGTTTCAAGAGATCTCGGCATTCGCTCGTGAAGTGACCTATAGTCTGATGGTATGCACAAAATTTGTTGGGGTTCATCTTTCCTCGTTCTTGTCGTATCTTGCGGGGTTCGGACAGCATATCCTTATCTTTCACGTTGTTGTACACAGCTTCAATTGATGTGGATAAGACATGGTTCAATTTCTCCTTCAATTCGGACCCTTCACTAAAAGCTTTCATGTTCCTAGGGGCCTTGTATTCCCCTCCTGACTTCTTTCCCGATTTCTTGGTATCAGCCTTGTCTCCTAGCTCTCTCTGTAGAGTTTCTTGCATCGAAATGTACACTCCAACCTTGTGCCTGAATTCGGAATAAGTTTTAGGGAAAGCGAGGTGCATTTCCTTCCACAGGTCTGTCCCTTTCCTAAGCCCTGCCATAACTGCCACTATCTTGGTGTCTTCACTTACTGGTTCTCCCTCCAGTAAGACTTTGTCGAATCTTTCAAGAAAAACTCTATCAGACTCCTCGTCTCCTTGCCTTAGATCTGCCAACCTGTGTCTCTGTGTAAGGTAAGACCCAACCGTGGAGAAGTGCGAGAGAAATTCCTTGCTGAGTTGCATGAACGAACTGATGGAGCCTGGAGCTAGTGCAGAAAACCATCTGTGAGGGCCGTCACCAAGAGTCAATGGAAAATTCTGACATTGAGTTGCGTCAGATGCCTTAACCGATATCATGTAATCGGTATACTTGGACAGGTGTACTTTCGGGTCTGAATTTCCTTCGTACAAATTAATGGCTGGGAATTGTACTTTCTTTTGTACTGGCGCATTAAGGATATCCGGGGACAAGGGTGATGATGGCAACATCGTCGATCCGTCGCCTTTCTTTTCCTCCAACTGTTTTTGCATCTCTTCCACCGCTTTCTTCAAAGCTTGCCACTCATCTGGAGACGTTTTTCCGCTAGAAGGTTGTTCGTCATGATTGGGTTCAATGACCTCTTCATGATGCAGTCCCTTGCTAACGGGACGTTTCTCTTGAGTGGCGTGCTTAGCGATGTTACTGGCTCCATTGGGACCTAATCGCCCAAAGGCTGATCTTCTTAGCCTCTCATGCACTGAGCGGCGAGCAGCAGGGTGTGTTTGTCCCGGTGCTCGCTCCTCGCCTCTCAGTTGATCCTCCCTATGTGTTCTGCGATAACTGGCCCTTCTTGTGTGATGGTGGCTTATACTCCTTGTGTCCCCGCTGCTCGACTCCTCACCTGTCCCCGGAGTGGACTCTTCTCGACTTCCAAGTCTTTCACTTAAAGGAGCTTTCCCTTTATTCCTACGGATTTCTTCGCTGTCAACCTCGTCATTTCGTGTGTCTTTTCTTCTTTCGCTTCGCTGCTCGCTCGCCCTGTTGGTCGCCGCCTACGTCCCTGATGGCCCGACTGTTTGTCGCCTTTGCAATGCTTGTAAAACAGCAATCGTTTTTGCTAGCTCTTCGGGATTTTGAGCAAGAGCTTCCACTTCCGGGGGAATTGTATCAATAGTAACTTGGACATTTCTTTGCGAAGTCGCTTTTACCGTACGTGCATGTCCTTCGGTAGACGAAACCCTCGTTTTTGACCTACGACTTGGAGACGTGCTCAAATGTCGTTCTTCTTGTGATCGAACCATTTTGGTTACCGAAGTACAAGTGGTAAGCAAATGAATGGGGTGATTTTATTTCCAACAAACACCTTTCGTAAGAGTTATTAGCTTTGTTTGTATGAATATGGTGGTTTGAAAACCCTAGTTCATACACACATGCATTTAAACTCTCAAAGTAATGTATAGATGGATGATTTTGCTTCAAATAATGTGTACATTTGATTTCCAATGGCTTCCTCCCGGAGTCCGGCCGGATTTTGCAGATTCCGGTGGAGTTCTTCAACCTTCGACTTTTTTGTGAAACGGAGGTTCGAACCCCCCCTTCCTCTAGCGCCAATTGTTGATGACCTTTTCTAATCTATGATGATTAGTGGCTGTTTTTACTACATAAGATCATCAAACAAATACTAAGATCATGATATATAGTGCAAGAAATGAATTTGCAAGAGTTGGGCAACCTTTTATTATGGGAAGAAAATCCCCCCCCCCCCCCTTCATGCAAATGAAGGGGTATTTATAGGCATACAAAGAGGCTAGGTGTCACCATCTTGATGGCTTAGCCATTGGGATTTTGCCAAGTGTTATGACTTTTGTACAACAACTAATCTATTGCCCAATGAATGGGTGCCAAGTGTAAAGACACATTGACTATTTCTAAAGTTAGTGACTCTTGGCATTCCCAATGTTGTACTTGGTCTTTGAAATCACTCAGCTACTCTCCTTGGTGCCCAGCTACTCGTCTGTATGTCTTCATTGGGTGTTGGAAACCCTTATAACCCCAGTTGCTCGCCTGCTCGCCTCTTGTTGAGACTTTGGGTCTTCTTGTTCTTGTTGTTTGTTACCTCGCAATGGCCTTTATGACCGGTTGCTCGCCGCCTTCAGATGGGTATCTGTCCCTGCTGCTCGCCTCCTTCATTAGGACATGGTCCCTGTTGCTCGCCTCCTATGTCATGCAGTCCCTGTTGCTCGTCCTCTTCCATATTATTGCTTTTGATGACTTCTTAATCTTATTAGACTAATATTTTTTATGCTAATATTACGTCCCTGTTGGTCGCCTATCAACAATAGTCATCAAAAGGTATTCGTTATTGTTCTCAGTTAATCAATTTCAGTTTCAATGTGATTTCCATTTATCCTAATGTCTCTAAAACTGAGTAGGGTACGCTTAGATTGTGGAAACAATGAAGCATTATCGATTATGAGTTCGGTACCCATGGGGAGGACAATGGAAGCTCTTCCGGAGCCCACTATCAATGTACTATTATTTGCTATTGTAGTTATACTCCCCTTACATTCTACCAAGTAATGAAAATACTTCCTATCTCTTAAGATTGTATGAGTGGCGGTGCTATCTACCAAACATAAATCACAATCACAATCTCAATCCATCATGCCAGAGGAAATAGCCCAAACCTAATAGCTGATATGTTTACAAGTCATGTATAATAATAGCAATATCCAAGTAAATTTAATGGACAACGTTAAGGTAAACACATCGAAGTTAAAACATAATATCATCCATAAAATAAAGTATCCGAAAGAAAGGATCCAAAAACATAAATTGTTTTATCCAAAAATGAAGTACTAAAACAATCAAATACGCAAATCACTCATCATCTCCAAAGTCCTTGAGCTCGATGCCCAGAGGATCGATGTTGTCTTGGTCAAAGTCTGCTTCAGGCAGGCTGGCATGGTGAGTGTTGGGATATGTTTTAGTTTTGATGATTTTCCAAAACAACATGTAATAGGTTTGAAAGCAGTCAGGATAGTATCTTTAGATTCAGGTCAGGATAGTTTGTGTATTCAGTTAGACAGGTTGTAATGTGAGAAGAACTTAGCTGAGGAAGCACTCAGTTGAGGGGGAACTCAACTGAGGGGGAACTCAGTGAGGGGGAACTCATTGATAAAGCCTGAGGAAGTCAAGATGACATCTCAAGAGAACTGACTGAAGCCATTGAAGGAAGACCTGAACCTGAAGAGAAGCCTGAAGGATGTCCCACTGAGTGTAAGTCAGGCTGATCTAAGCCAAGTCAGGTGGACCACTCAGTGAAGAGCATGATCAGGAGGATCAGTGCTGTACCAAGTAGGCCCTGAAGGAGTCAGGCTACTTTGGTCAGGGAAGTTTGTCATTCAGCCTTATGACAAACTTCTTGGAAATGATCTTCAAATAGTCTCTGAAGGACAACTACACTGAAGACGTTCAGTCCACTGAAGATCATCAGTCAGTGAAGGAGGAAGCTGCCTAAAGTCAGTGGGATCTTGGTCAACCCACTGAGTCAAAGATTCGTTGGAATCAGTCCACGTGGACCAATCAGCACAAGGCGGTAAATCTGACACTGACAAGGCCGCATTCCAAGAAAAGTGGTTGAAACCATTTAATGTTGGATTCAAATGTATTTTCCTCTCCAACGGATACATTTGAATTCCCATTATAAATACAAGCTCATAGCTTGTTGTTAGAGTGTGTTGTGTTGTTGTGTTGTTGTATCATTGTAAGAAAATCAAAAGAAAACCAACACCTACGAGCTGAGAGTGTGAGCAGTAGCATACGTGCATGGGAGATATAAGGAGATTCTACTCATATCTATACACTGAGAGTTCACAAATATATACATAAGAGTGCTCAGCTTGTAACTCTAGGCTTAGAGAGGTTTTCCCTATCTTAGCTATTGGCTAACACATTGTAAAGGGAAAACCTCACCTAGTTGGAGAAAACCCTAACCGAAACCAAAACCCTCTAGTCAGGTTTGTTGGGAGTAAGTTGTTTGTAAGGAGAGGCAGCCCAGGGAGTGGC
Organism: Ballota nigra; assembly: GCA_947034835.1. NCBI lineage: Eukaryota > Viridiplantae > Streptophyta > Magnoliopsida > Lamiales > Lamiaceae > Ballota > Ballota nigra. The sequence goes on along the minus strand of OX344720.1, from coordinate 5,005,742 downwards.
GTGAGTCCAGTTGTAAGTGCACCTTGGCACGTTAAAAATAAGAATCCAAAGGAGTGGATTTCCTGTTAAATCAGGCCGTGGATGTAAGAGCTTGAGTCTCCGAACCACGTTAAACCAAGTGTTATTATTTGGAATGTCTTTTCTTCTAAAGTATTGCGAAAATCTGCTCACTGAGAGCATTGTTTAAAAAGGAACTTTAGTTAAGCATTCAGGTCAGGGAGATTCCATCTCACTGACTAAATCAGGCAACGCACTCGAGAGTTCAGTCTCTCGAGTCACTGCCTTGTTGAGAGCCTGAGCTTTCAAGTCTCATCACTGACTTGATAGCTCTGACTCTCAGCAACGCAGTGACTTGAGTATTTCGTCACTGAACTCAGTCAGGGTGCAACGCGAAGGTTTAAAAAAAAAACTTTGTGCTCCTGAATTCCCATTTTGCCCTTCGAAAACGGGACCATCAGTGAGATTCGACTCTAGGGGCCTTCCCCTTGTCGTCCTTCTACTGCTTTTGATAAGCCTCAACCAAGTGCTTGGGAGTACGACACGTGCGAGACCAATGGCCTCTGCATCCGCATCTGTACCAGGACTGCTCAACCTTTTCTTGATTGCCAGGTTTTTAAAGAGCGAAATTCGAGGTTCTGTGACCACCGAATGTACTACGACCTTGGCCTCAAGCCCAGATCATCTTACTATCTCTCCCCCTTCCACGTTTGCGACCAATCATATGATTGTCCCTATACTGCTGCTGGAGTGTATACGGTTGTTAGTGTGGAATGTCAACAGAGTGTTCTGCATCAACAAGGTTACAATACGTTGCAAAGCAGAGTTGCACTCCATTATAAACTTAAGGTCTTGGAAACGGAGTCTCAACCAATCGTATTGTACCGGAGGGAGGAGTATATCGTTTTGTTGTTGGAAACGGACCTTCAGGGACTTCCACAACATTTCGGGGTCCCTGAATGAGGATCTAAAAAATGAATTCTTCACTCAGGTGATTCATGAGAGAAATCAACGCTTTCGCCTTCTGGGCGTTAGTGGATTTCGAACCTTCGATAATTATTTCGCTTCACTATAATTTTTAAAGTGACATGGTAAGAGTTGTGACCAAATTAATTAACAACGGAGGAATAAGGATTTATTTGATTATTCTAGAGCATATAGAGACAAGAATTGGGCGCCGTCTACCCTAAACATAAATTATGGTCCGACAAGTACCGGGCGCCGCCTACCCGTGCATAATATGCAGACTATAAAGAAATAAACTATGTGCGGGAGAAATAATGCACGTAAGATAATTAAATCATAGATACATGCAAAATAATTTATTATGAACGATAATCACATGAAAATAATTTCAAGGAAAAATTACAACTTAATAAACATGCATATTCACGAGGCTAAATATTTCATGTATATTAATGAAATTTAACGAAATATTTTCAAGATTTTAAAATAAATTAATTAGAACTTTGTGAAACCCTAAAACGAAACCAAAACTAGATTAGGATTTCACAAAATTTCGGGGAGAAAGACGCCACGTGCGAAGGGCTTGCGCCGCCTCGACGCCGCGCACGGAGGCGCGCGGAGAAGGCGAAGGGGTGACCAGAAGCACACGGGTAGCACCGCGCGGACGGCGGTAGACGGTGCATGGGGAGCGCCGTGCTGGCGGCGGACATCGCGCTGGGCGGCGGCTGTTGGGCTGCGGGCGTCACACTGGGCAGCGGCGGCTGCTGGGCTGCGGGCGTCGCGCTGGGCGACGGCCATTGCTCGTTCGATTCTCAATTTGAAATTAATCCAATCCCAAACACGATTTGATTCAATTAATTATAAGAACAAATCAAATTAATAATTCTAGAGCATATAAATCATGTAACGCATGGATCAAATAATTCGGTACGGGGATTAATTCATATAATTTGTAGAGAATTAATTTTAGGGCGCACCGTTTAATCTCGGGCAGAGTCTCGTGCTGATAACGTGTTGTAACTATAAAAGACGAGATTTGTTCACCCAATTCGTCAGGAACGACTACGTCTGGGGGCGAGCCAAGCCAGGAGTTTCACTAATGTTCCTGTGTATGAGTAATTACAATTATTAGTACAATAGTCTATTTATATGAATAAAACCATAGTCTAAGATATGAAGCTCATTGGGTTATTGGTCCATTAGTAATGTCCACATCAAATCTTCTAGATTTGGAATAATAAATCTTCTAGATTTACAACAAAAACAACAGTCTAAGAGGAGATGTATTCAATTGGGATTCTATTGGATTTTTTTGGACTTTAAAAAATCTGTGGATTTAGAAAATCTATAGACTCCATGCAGAGTTTGACTGACTTTTTTTTATTGATTTACTTGGATTTTCATAGACTTTATAGGATTGTGGAATACACTTTTTTTTATTGATTTACATGGATTTCCATAGACTCCGGCGCTGGACCCATTCATGCAAATGTATATGAAATACACTTGTATATAAAAAAAAGTTATTCAAATTGTTTAGAAAAAAAATAAAAATACATTATTATTCTCATCTTCATTTCCATCACCGTTATACCTCGCCCTCATTAGAAGTCTCTGATTTTTAGAAAAGATTTTGGAGAGTAAAATTTATTTATATCTTTTGAAGAGTAAACTTGACAGCGGGGCGGGGAATCCCGATCCCTGTGGGGATCCGCCCCGAACTGGACGGGGAATTCCCAAAGCAAACGGGGATGGAGAATTTTTTTGCCCCGTAGGAGGGGACCGGAATAGTATTCCCAGCCCCGGGGATCCCCTCTCGTTATTGTGGGGAGTCGCATTATTTTTTTTATATAATTAATATATATATATATATATAATATAAATTTGAAAGTAAATTGCAAATAAATATTTCATAATTTCCTACTCAATTAACTATTTATTAAAAACTACATCTATATGTTATTTAATATTATGTTATTAGTTCCAAATTATATAATTTTCACTTTAGTATATATGTTAATTAAAAATATTAGAATTAGAGGTTTTTCAAATTGTTCAAACTAGTTTTTTTAACATCAACTTAAAGTAATTGTTGTGTGTGATTATATTTTTTTAATTTAAATATTTTTTATATATTTTTTAATTTTAAAAATGAGATAAAAAAAATAATTACGTCCACGGCGAGGCAGGGATGAGGAAAAAATTTGCCTCATTTATTTCGCGGGGACGGGGAATGACCCACTTCCCCGTCCCGCTCCGTCCCGCCTCGTTGACATCCCAATGGAAGAGAATCAAAGAAAGTTTATAAACTGTTGAATACCTTCAAATTTTTTAAGATTTTTTAAAATCCGTAAAAATCTCTTGTTATTAGAAGAGATTTTAGAGAGTGAAATCTATTTATATTTTGGAAGAGAATCAATGAAAATCCATGGAGTCTTAAAATTCATAGACTGTTGAATACCTAAATATTTTTTTAAGGCTTTTTAAAATTCGGATTGAATACCTCGCGATTTTTAAAGACTTTTGAAAATCCAAATTGAATACCCCAAACTTTAAAAGTCCAAAAAAATCCTATAGACTCTATAACCAATATACCTCTCTAAGGCTATATATATTGGTTTTAAATGACTTTTAAAGATCGATTTTTAGAATTCTATGATATTTTTAAATTTAGAAAATTTTAAAATCTGTATTCTTTTTTAGTTTTGAGTAGGATAGATTTTAACTTTATCTTGTATTATTAAATGATGAAAAAATATCATAATAATTAATTGATAGATTGATGGTGGGTATAATGAGATTATAATAATAGTGACAGGTTTTATAGATTATTTATAGGGTTATAGGGCTGTAGTATTAAACTTTTAAAAACCAGATTTTAAAATTCAAACTAGAACGAGTTTTAAATTTTAAAATTCAAATCTTGATTTTTAGAATTAAAAAAAAATATAGTCTAAATGTCATTGTAAATTTGTAAGACTAACATTTGCTTTTCTCTCTTCATGAAACAATGTAATTTTATCAATAAGAAAATGGCTACATCCCCAATTTTGGAGCTAAATGCATCAAATGTATGTTTCAAAGTCGATCTTTAAAGGTGGTCTCCGACGTTCTTGAGGCATTCACAGATGATAGAAGAGTGAGTCAGTCAAAATTGCGACTAGAAATATTTGTCCCCACGTCTCTTTGAAAAATCTCAATAAATACAACATAATGAGGTAATAATATCTCTCGCTGCCACCTCATAAAAACGACAAATTTTTTTTACCATAAATCATGAAGGATTTAAGTTTAGATGGTGCAAATAGATAGTACAATTTGTAAAATCTTAGGTGGTACCACATGGGTTACACTACAAAAAAAAAAAAAAAACTTTAAATGATAAAATTATATCTTATTGTTTCTTTAGATAAAAAATTTTAGTGACAGAAAAATAATTTTTAATGATAATATCTGCCACTGAATTTATTATTTTGTCACTAAACACTTTTAACTTAAAAACTATAATAACTTAGAAGCTAAACTTGTTTAATGCTCTTTTGGTTTATATTGATAGGTTTCAACCAAATATTGGTTTCATCGACTCTTGGAAGTGGAAACATGCTTCGAAGGGTACTTATAATACCAAGGAGGCATACGATTTTATCTTTCCAAGAAAAAGTGTGCAGCAGCCCGTTGGTGAGAAGGAGAGAGGATTTAAAGCAATTTGGAGCAGCCTTGTGCCTTTAAAAGTAGCAGCCCACGCGTGGAGGATCCTACACGATCGATTGCCGACTAAGGTGAATCTTAGAAGACGCAACATCCTTCATTTAAATGACAGTTTGTTATGTGTTTTTTGTGAGTCCCACGAAAAAATAAGCAGGCATTTTTTTTAGTGTGACAAATCCTATAGTGTTTGGATGGAGATTCTTCGTTGGCTTCACTTCCCAACGGCCCTTCAATCCCAGACTATTCCCAACTTGATTGTTCATTGCCATATCTTACCAGGGAAAAGAAGTAAACAGTTAGTTGCATGTATTTGGTTAGGTGTGGTATGAGTTTTGTGGAAATGGAGGAACAAAATAATTTTCAGAACGGGGTAATTTCGGTGCCAAAATTTGTTGCGGAAATTCAGGCTAGAATATGGAGTTGGTTATACGTGAAGGATAAAAGATGTTCTAGTTTATCCTATGAAGATTGAGTGTCTAATTCTAGAATGGTGCTAGGTTGTTGATTTGTAATACTCTTAAACGATCGGGTACGATTTGTACCTTGCTTCGTCTCTACTTCTTATTAATAAAATTTCTCTTGACCGATTAAAAAAAACAGAAATCATGTCATTAAACATCAACTTTCTAGTAGTGTTACAACAAGGTTGGAAGGGGAGAGTCGATTTTTCCGTCGGATGCCATCACTTACAAGATCGATGTTCATTCTGTGATTTTTTTTACTTATAGAGCATTATTAGTAATGGTTCATAGAATTGCTCCTTGGCTACTTAGTTTGAATTATATTAAATCACTCCTACCAATAATGAGAAGTTTAATCAACACACTAATTAATGTGAGATAATTAACTCAATTCTCATATTTCAATCATTTTAATTCATAAATTTTTTTTTTTAACTTTGTGTATTAATTTCTCACTCACCGAATTCAATTTTAAAATTATCATTAAACTATAATCATCTATTCCGAACAGAGTCTGATCATATATACAGTAAAACCTCATTAAATTAATACTCGATAAATTAATAACCTCGCTAAAACTAATAATTTGTCCGGTCCCAAGTTGGACCAGTACAAATTTGAGACTCAATCAATAAAATTATAAGATAATAATATTTTTAAGATCCCAGTGTATATATATTGGTCCCGACGAAACTATAAATTAATAATTATTAAAATAATCCATATATATATATATATATATGATGCACTTGAATATTCTTAAGACAACTTAGTAAAATAAGAATCTACTGTAACTTGCTTTTTCTTGAACTTCAAATTTATGTTGATCTCATCTTTATATCTCCTTACTGCACTCAATAGTTGTGGCGTTGTCTTCTCGTACTGCAACAAAAAGTTATGAAGAGTTGTTGATGCTTGCAATGCTTCTTTTAGAGTGACCGGTTGCAAAGCTATTGAATCATCATCTGGATTATTTTAACTTAATTTTTATCAATAACTATGCATGGATACTTAAAGTTATTCAAAGAATTTGGAACTTTGAAGGTCAATTGTGCATATACGTTAAAACCTCTTTAAATTAATAAATTATTAAATATCGATATAATAATGTCTCTATAAATTAATAAAATCCTCCGGTCCCAAGATTATTAATATATAGAGGTTTTACTGTATGTCATTAAATTTGAAAAAAATTCAAACTATATGCCCTCAATTAAGGGCACCGATATTAACACCCACAATAATACTTTGTTCACCCACTACTAAATTAACCCACCATGTATATTGCTTAATTTTTTTTTATTTTCTTAATACACCCCATTAAAATTTACAACTATAACTTTAATATAATATTTACATAATTTATTATACATACACACTCATCAATTTGAAATTAAAAAAAATAGCACATCAATAATTATTTTTTATTTTAATTGAACCACCGCTTCTTGTCATTTAAAAAATACCACAATTCCTTTTATTTTCATGGTGTACCAATTTTTAGATAAACAAAAATATTTTAATCTCATTTAAATTGTGTCTTTATAATTTATACTTTTGGGATTATACCTTTTTTTTTCTTTTTTTTAATGGTGCAACTGTGTGTGAAAGAATAAAAATATTTACGTGAATTCTGAGATTTTGGGATGGTGTTGAAAGCATGAGTTTTTAATAAAATAATTTTTATTTTTTATAAATGGTATATTAGTATTTTTATTAAACATATTTTTTTTTTCAAAAGAAGTGGGTGAACAAAACATTTTCATGTGGATGAATAGCAGCGCCCCTCAATTAATTGACAAAGACCAATGTAATACCCCAATTAATTATCAATTAAATGTTAGTTAATGGGTTTGAAACCAATTTCTCCGACAATTATAACATCGATATATTATGATTTGTTTTTCTTTTTTTGTGAAAGACTTTTTTTTTATATAAAATAGGCCGTTTGGTTTACGGGATAAGATTGAATTAGAACGAATATCGAAAAACGGATAGACTAGAACTAAATTTTCTGGATCGAATTGTACATGAGATAGTCGTTCTGGTCTATCCAGGACCAAGGTCCTATGCAAGCCCTCAAACCAAACACGAGATCACCTGAGATTATAAAGACAATCCCTCAAACCAAACGCAAACAAGTAGCCATTTGTTTACCACTTTTACTCTCGAGAGTATAACTATCAGACTATGGATAATAAGGATCTTAAAAGTTTGTGAATGTATTAGTTCGGAGATTAAGCCATCAATAAACCTTCATCCACACCAAGTGATTTTTGCGTACATACTTATAATTTTTGCTTTTGAAATTCATTACAATGTAACTATCGAACTTATATGAGATAGATTTGTATCCTGGAGGCCAATTTTTTATAAGAATCATTTACATTTGTGTCAAAGAGAACTTTACCTTTAAATATAATATTATTTTTTTGTGTGTTTAATATCTCATTAACCGCATTACCCACGTATATACAACACCCACCTCCCTATATAATCAAGTTTATATTGAACAACCTAGAAAATTTAACTTTTAAAGTTCACAATCTCCCTCTACCACCCCGACAATTTTCCATTAAGAAACATAAAATTTCCATTAGTCCTCTGTATTTAATTTGACTTGAGAATTTTTCAAAGATTGTCCTCTCATTTAAAAATCGTCACATCCACTTTTGTAAAAGCATCTTATTAAACACCCCCAATATTTTTTGTTTGCATACATTAACCCAATTAACCAAGTTCATCTTTTTTTTAGTACTCACCACCCCTATAAAGAAAATTCTGTTGTAAGCCAACAATTTATCTCAGAAATATGATTTTTGGTATATCACATACTATTGACGACATTAACCAGAACAAAAGCTTCAGAACATCTATCAAGTACTTAAAATGCATTTGAAAACTCATTAAGTTATATGCTCGATGAGAAGGTATTATATACACCTTATTTATGTACAAAACTAACAATAGTATTAGTTTTTTATAAGCAACATTATTAATTTTTACGACAATAGTATTAATTCTTATAATTAGTGTACAATGCACAAATATAATACCTTGTCGTGCTCAATTTTAAATCGAAGTGATCATTGCCTAAAAGATAAAATGTATGGACAATTCTGTATCTTAGACGATGCCCATTATCAAATCAGAATCGGACATACATACTATTACACGTATAGAAACATTTAGATTTTACATAAATGGTCCCAAATAAATAACTTATTTAAATAAGTAACTCCAAATATATAATTTGGGTTATTGATAAACTTCTAGAGGAGAATGGCAGAGAGAAACCATCCTTTAAAAGTATGGGTCCATCTGTTTCAAAAGTATCCCTTAGTTTTATCTGCAAAGTTTCCGTTTTGTTTAAATTTGGTAATTTTTATTTTTGGACTTTTCTATATTCATTGCATGGGGATGATACTGATACTGACTTCTATCTTAATCGATCTATAATTCTGAAAGTTGGTTAATATACTAGGAGTGATATATTTACTAATTATTGTGATATATATATATATATATATATATATATATATATATATATATATATATTATATTTTAGAGTAAGTCTATTGTAAAATACTGTTCAATTTAAAAAGGTACTCCCTCCGTCCCGGAGGAACTTGCACACTACCTTTATTTTCGTATTTTAGTGTACGAGTTATTTATTAATATTTGAAATGATGAAGTGACTTTTAAGTTAGGGTATGATAAATCTATCTCTCCTCTATTATAAAGTGACTTAATAATTATTTTATAATTTTAAATATTAATAAAAAAACTCGCTCAAAACACGATAAAATAGTAAATGTGCAATTTCCTTTGGGATGGAGGTAGTATTTATTAATTTCATTACACAATATTAAAATCATATATTTTTACGAAATAACTAATAATATTAAAAAAAAAATGCATGTAAAATGCAAACAAATTATACATAAAATTGGTTCACAATATATTTTCCATTTTTATATACATTACAAGTTAATATATGCTTAATGTACGATATCTCATACATCAAACCATCTCATATTAATTTTTTTTTTTTTTTATATTTTGCAATTCTATATATTTCACAATTGTTCAACTAGCTAGGTATCCACGTCCATACCCAGTTTCCCTTTAAAGGATCATGTATATATGTCCAAATATAAAATTCCCAAATCCCTGATCCTAACCGGGTCGGTCAGGGACAAATAGATCTCTTTAAGAAATAATTCGCCCAAAGATAAAGTATGTTCAGAAGGAGCAATTTTTTTTTTTTAAAAATATGTTATTCATCTCCTTAAATTTAGATTTTTTTTTATCGCATTACTTTGATATTTTTGTTTAATGCAGTAACACATTCGTGTTCATATTTCAACACATTTTTCAAATGTGTTACTATAAGGATATTTTTTTTTCCTGTCACTACAAAAAAGACCTCATTTAAAGAGGGTTTTTAAAGAGGGGAATAAAACCCTCGAAATTGAAGAGGGAATTTACGAGTAAAAAATTTTATCGAGCAATTTGAAGAGGGTTAAAGTTCCCTCGTCCATATTGAGGGATTTAACGAGCAAATGTGGGACCCTGGAAAAATTGTCGAGCGTTTTCACGACGGAAATCACCCTGCCAATCTTCACGAGGGAAATTCCCTCGACTTCGAGCTGACAGTTGCAGACTCACGAGGGAAGCTGTCCCCTCGACAAGTTCACGAGGAAAAAACCCACGTCTTCGAACTGACGTCTGCAGGCTCACGAGGGAAGCTGTCCCCTCGACAAGGTCACGAGGGAAAATCCCTCGGCTAGCTTTCTGACACACTTACACGAGGGAATAAAACCCTAGCCAATTTGAATCGTGTATTTCACGAGGGGGTCAAACCCTCGTCTGCATGCAGCAGGCTTTTGCAGAACCGCGTGCCAACCAAAGAATGGTGAGGGCATTTTTCCTCTTTAAATCCCTCTCCCTTCAGCATATTAATTCACACCACCAACCCATTCTCTTCTTCATTTCTGTATACGCTCGGAGGGGGAGAAGCAAAGAGAAGAAGGAGAAGAGAGAGTGCAAGCGGCTGCCGGAAATAGTCCACCACTACTACGCCGGAAATAGTCCTCCACTAGTTGAACGTGCTCTACACATTTTGGTGAACATTTCTAAGGTAAAAAAATTTGTTTTAATCGGTTAAAATTATTTATTTGCATGCAATAATTATAATTTCATATATTATTGTTAAATTGCATGTGTATAGTGTATTTGTTGTTACATTATGTAAGATTAACTACCTAATTAGTGTATTTGTTGTTACATTGTGTAAGATTAACTAGCTAAGTAGTGTAAATTACTAACTAATTAGTATAAATTAATTAATATATTAATATACTTATGAAATTAGCTTATAATTGTACACTTGATAAATATGTCCACACAAGCATCATGTATATTAATTATTTTGTTAATTATAATTAATTAAGTACTACTTATTAACTACTGAAAATTATTTAATTAATTAATTTTATTATAAGTACTTGTTGCATGACATAAATATGAGTCGTTTATTTTGATGAAATTATATATATATATGTTGGAGTGGAGGGGTATATATGTTGTATAGTAGTGTGCGTTCCGAACTTGATTAATTATAATTAATTAAGTCGGAAATGGATGCACGTAGGAATTATTAATTAATTCACTAATATGAAACAGATTGATATGGATTATTCAAGTCGTTTACGTTGGATGTATGGTCCAAGATCGATTAATGGCATGATAGCTCCTGAATTTATTAGTGGACTCGATTCATTCGTAGACTTCGCCACTAGTAACCCGAATTGGATGAATCGAGGAAAGATTAGGTGTCCCTGCAACAAATTTAGATGCAGGAACAAGACGTTTCAGTACCCCGATGACGTGAAAGCTCATTTGTATAGAAATGGTTTTATGCCAAATAATTACAATTGGGTTTTTCACGGTGAGGAAAATTGGGGTCAAATTCCACATCAATACATTGATCAGGCGTCGGCTTCTCACGGGACGGTTGATGAGACAGCAGGATCTAGCTCGTACCACGATATGGTCACGGACTTAACTTCCGGGCCCCACTTTGGAAATGTGGATGATGAGCCGCCTGTTGAGGAACCCCCTAATCAGTATGCTGCACAGTTTTATGATATGCTTCGTGCAGCGGATCGGGATTTGTATCCTGGATGCGATTCACACTCGCAACTGTCATTCAATGCCCGTATGCTGAACATTAAAACTGAAAACAGGCTATCTGAAAGGGGTTATAATCAAATCGTTGACCTGGTTCGTGAGATTTGTCCTTCGGATAATTTGGTGCCCAGAAAGTTTTCCGATAGCAAACAGTTGATGGGTGAGATGGGGCTTCCTGTGGAGAGGATCGACTGTTGTGCAGGGAATTGTATGTTATATTGGGGTGCGGACAGCGATCTTGAATATTGTAAGTTTTGCGGTTGTTGAGAAAATATAGGGGTGCCCGGAATCTATTCGGGATGAATTTTAAATACGAATTTAAATACAATTATTACTATCATGAATTAATCCTAATTAATTCAAATAATAATTCCAACAACTAATTATCATCATGCATGCTAAATTAATTTCACATATTAACTATGGCGGAATAAACAAGTAAATATGTGATTAACGTACCTCTTGTAGAACTTGGCCTTTGAATAAAACGGGACTCTCGTACACGCTTTATCAACCCAAAAACCTTCTCAAGTATTTCCCTTTCGCCTTACTTGATCGCCGGTGGGAGACGCTTTCAAGCAATTTAATAAACTAAGGAAAAAGAAAAATATCTATGCTTCTTGATTTTTCCAACACATGGAATTATGTACATTGAGATGAAATAATCATCTCCTATTTATATAGGGGGGTGACCGAAATTCGTAGAGATTTTATAGGCAGGGAGAAAATCTTTTCTTAATCTCTAAGAAATCTTGAATATATCTCATATATTCTTTTCTCCATAATAAAATATTCCACAAAAATCTCACTCCCTTAAATAAATATGAAACTTTCGAAATTTACATGGAGAAAATCCAAGATTTGGATCTTCTTGAATATATGAGATATTCTTGTATTCTTAGAATACATATCTTGCATAATATCTTTCCAAGAAAATCAACAAAATCTTTTTCCTCCTTATCATGTATTTTTCGAAAATTAAAGGAAAAAATCAGCATATTATTTTCTTTTTATTTTAATCACCTTATCATTATTGGACTACTTAATTGGGCTACTTGAGGGGCCTTAAGGAGAATTAAGATTGGACCTCCTAATGGACTTCTGAATTTCAATATTGAGCCCCAATATAATTCAGCCCATTAATATTAATTATTACCACTAATAAATTAATATTGCACTATCCATCTTAATCCATATTACGATAATATGGGCTCCCGGTTATTATTTCCCGCGTTTAAGATCATCAAGTCCATTAATTAATTGAGCTTCTGAATAGCTCTAAATTAATTAATATATTTCACCTTGGAGTAAAGACAGCTCAACATTATTATTCGTACCGAAGAAACTAATTCTTCACTTGCAAGATTTGGTACAATAAAACTTCTGAGCCCACCAAGGGGACTAATCACACGAGCCGTACTCGCACGCGTTTCTCCGTATTAAATCTTAGCAACCGTCGTATGATTAATATTACTGCCCAAGACACAAAGTTCGAAGTCACAATGATTCTCACCCAACATGAATCAAAGCAGTAACTACTAAGCACACACGGTCCTATTTAAGTGACGGAGATTAAGAAATCAACAACCACTGAGGTCTAATTCTTCACCTTTCAGAACAGAAGAATTTCTCCTCGCTGTAGGACCTCTTCAACACATACTAAATGTGCTAGTGCAATCTCTTGGTCAAGACAGACCAATCTGAGCCTTACACATCGACCTTTCACGGCGGATTGTTCAATTCCACCTGGGTCGTGAATTGTACGTTTAGTTACAAGTAAACTGTTAATGTTGTCTTCCGTGATCGGGTATCACCACATTAACTACAATGTAACATGTACTATATATTGAACGGTTTGCAATAGAAATTCAACATTCAATTATATCTAAAGCAAATGTGATAAAAGAATTATTCTCATAAATCGAGTGTTTGATACACGAGTTATACAAAGTAAAAGCATACTTTCACGTATAACTCCAACAGCGGTCGGCCACGGTTCAAACCCGCTAGACGCGATGTGAATGGTCGACTGAAAAAGAAGAGCCCTTTCAAGGAGATGTTCTACTTTCCAATCATCCCTAGACTGCAAAGATTGTATCAGTCCAATGCAACTGCGAAGGATATGACATGGCATGCAAGTTGCTCTAATAATGATCAGTCTGGTGTTATGCGTCACCCTGCAGACTCGCAGGCTTGGAAACACTTGGACCAGTCGTATCCTGAATTTGCATCAGAAATTCGGAACGTGAGGTTGGGCTTGAGCACCGACGGTTTTCAGCCGTTTGGGCAGTCGGGGAAACAATACTCCTCATGGCCCGTGATACTGACGCCGTACAATCTACCGCCATGGATGTGCATGAAGGATCAATTCATGTTTCTTACGGTTCTGGTGCCTGGTCCAAAAAATCCAAAGGATAAATTGGATGTATTTTTACAACCATTGATCCGTGATTTGATAATTTTATGGGAATATGGAGTGGTAACGTACGATATTGCTACAAAGCAGAATTTTTTGATGCGGGCTGCACTAATCTGGACCATAAGTGACTTTCCAGCCTACTCGATGTTGTCTGGATGGAGCACATCTGGAAGGCTTGCTTGTCCATATTGTGCAGAATACACGGATGCTTTCACTTTGAGGCTCAGTCGAAAGCAGTCGTGGTTTGACAACCATCGTAAGTTCTTACCCAGATATCATCCGTATCGAAGGAACAAGACTGCATTCAGAAAGAACAAAACAGTTGATGATGATCCACCGCCCATCCGTACAGGTGTTTCGATCCTTGAGGAAATTAATTGGATTGGATTTATGAAAGTTACGGAAGAGGGTGCTGATGCTCACAACAAAGTTCTAGATGGGGGTTGGAAGAAGAAGAGCATTTTCTGGGATTTGCCGTACTGGAGTATGCTGTTGATCCGACACAATTTGGATGTGATGCACATCGAAAAAAATGTGTTTGATAATCTCTTCTACACGGTGATGAATGTGGAAGGGAAAACGAAGGACACAAATAAATCTAGGGATGAGCTCAATGAATACTGTCGTCGACCCTCGTTGCAGAGATGTCCAGATACAGGAAAGTACCCCAAAGCTGCTTATTCACTTGATAAGAGACAGAGAGATATTGTTTGCAAGTGGGTAGATGAATTGAAATTCCCTGATGATTATGTGTCCAACCTGTCTCGTTGCGTAGACTGGAGCAAATTGAAGATGTTTGGGATGAAGAGTCATGATTGTCACGTGTTTATGCAGAGACTGCTTCCAATTGCTTTTCGTGAATTACTGCCGGCCAACATTTGGAAAGCTATCACTGAAATTAGTTTGTTTTTCAAGGAGTTAACATCTAGGACCATTACAGTGGAAAACATGACTACGTTGGACCATGATATCCCAGACATCTTGTGCAAGTTGGAACGAATATTTCCACCCAGCTTCTTTAATTCAATGGAGCATCTACCAGTCCATCTTGCATATGAGGCAAAGATCGCTGGTCCAGTACAATACAGATGGATGTACCCATTTGAGAGGTAATCTATTAATTTACCTATTTATTTTTAATATAATCTCGTTCGGGAATTACAGTAGCTCATCCGTGGACCTTGAATTAGGTATCTTCACAATTTAAAGTTAAGTGTGGGTAACAAGGCGCATGTGGAAGCTTCAATTGCAAATGCTTATTTAACAAAAGAAGCATCAATGTTTTGTTCCCATTATTTTGAGGACCATGTGCTGACGAGGCGACACAATGTACCTCGCAATTTCAGCGGTCGTGAAGTACCCGAAGCAGTTGAAGGTAATCTTTCGATATTTGTGCCTTCTGGTACACATCTTGGAAAAAAGGGTAAAAGATGGATTGTAGACTTAGAGAAGCAAGTTGCCCACACGTACGTGTTACTAAATTGCAATGAGGTGCAACCGTATATTGCGTAAGTTAACCTACCTCTTAGTGGAAACTTAAGTTGTTTTTAATTAACCTTCTAATTTGTGCCTCAATCATATGTAGTGTATTTTTCGAGCAACTACTGCTTGTTCAACCGAATCTATCAGGTGCTGAAAAAGACGATGTGCTTCAAATGGAATTTGCATCGTGGTTTGAACAACTTGTAAGTGATATATATGTATAAGTAACTTGTTATTATTAATTTTTATATATAATGAAATATATCGTAAAATTTTAAAATATAGGTGGAGAGAAATCGTATTCAGGATCAGTTTATACGTGCTCTCGCGGGCGGTCCTAGCAGTACTGTCACCACGTACCCTGGGTATTACGTGAATGGTTTCAAATTTCACACACGAGATTATGGTGCCTCTAAAGCAACCATGAACAGTGGAGTTTGCATTAAAGGAACAAACTATGATTCCAATGAAAATGATTTCTATGAGATACTCGAGGAAGTAGTGGTTTTGGAATACCCTGGACTTACTGAGAAAAAAGTTGTTATGTTCAAATGTCAGTGGTTTGATCCTACTGTACCGAGGGGAACAAGAATACATCCTCAGTATAAACTCGTGGACATTAATCCAAGAGGACGGTACGGTCGTTATGATCCATTCGTGCTTGCAAGTCAAGCTACTCAGGTTTACTATTGTAAGTATCCCGGTGCATCTGTCCAACCGGGTCGAGAGTGGTGGGCAGTTTGCACCACCAAGGCGCGATCCTTAGTGGAAGTCGATAGAAATCGTGAACCAGAGCTTCCCCCATTTCAAGAGGACGATATAATATCTCAGATGAATGTGCAAATAGATGATGATCCTGTCATTTTGGCTGATTTTGACGCTGCACTAATTGAGGTAGAGAATGAAGAAGAGGAAGAAGGTGAAGAAGATGTTGAAAATGATGAAGAAGATGATGAAAATGATGAAGAAGATGAAGAAGATGATGAAGAAGAAGATGAAGAAGATTGATGAATTCTGTATTTGTTTTGTTTGTTTGATGTATTGATGTGTTTGCTTGTTTTAATTAATTAATGGATTCTGTATTTGTTGTGTTTGTTTGATGTATTGATGTGTTTGCTTGTTTTAATTGTTATGTACATACATATTTTAATTTTACATTATATTGTTACTTAATGTATTAATTGCTATGTATATAGATGGCTGGAGGTAGAAGTATCCGTAACTTGTTCGGTGGCCGGCGATCGTCCTCTCGTACACCAGAGTCGGACCAAGAGAGAGAACCGGTACAACTCTTAAGACAATGTCCCAACCAAAATATATTGTACACATGTTATAACTGTACGTAATTGTTAAATACAGATGGAAACATCGGAAACAAATACAGGTCGACGCAGCTTTTGGGGATCCTCCTCCCAAACCGGAAGAGTACCGGTTCCTGATTTGCAGAATCAGAATGAAGAACCAGATATGGTTGAGGATGACCCTGTCGTTCCGGAAACTGCAGAAGAGCTCACCAATCATGCGCCTCGTCCGAACCGGCTACGCATCTATACATATCACAATGTGTATGTTAAATATAACTTTGTCTTTTTTATTTAATTTTATTAAAATATATATATCAATGTGTGAAACAAAGTTTCTACAGATTGATGCCCTCGAATGCTGTTTCGAGGTTGATTCGGAACATCATGTCCCGTCGAATGGAGATGGGCGGTTTCACTTATAAGCTGGTGTCAGAAGGAAGGAGGAAAGAGTGGTGGGAGACATTCCAGGTAATTGTTAATTTTGTTAAGTATGTAGTATTATATGTATGTCTACATTTTTACTTAATTAAAATAAACGTGATTGTATATATTTTCTTCAGAGGGAGACCTACTGGGATCCGACGACAGAAAATACGGTGGTAATTAAAAAGTTGTTCATCCAGAGGTGTAGAGAACGATTCTCGGATCTCCTCAGTCTTTGGAAAAGGATCCATCGACGTGAAGGAAAAAACCCACCGTGGGAGCCGACATTCTGGACTGCACTACTCGAGTATTGGCAATTGCCCGAAGTCATTGCCAAAAGCAACTAGTGTAGGACAAACCGCTTATCTTCGGTCGGAGGAAGAGGCCCATCAAAACACAAAGGGGGGGCAAAAGGAGCTGCACAATGGACTGAGGAATACGTAAGTAATTAATCCTGCACTACAACATATATAGGGAGATTTTAATTACTTTATTATACATAACCCGAATTTTTTGGAATACAGGAGAAGAAATATAACCGGCTCCCAACTGAATGGGAAATTGTGCAACATTTCCACAACTGTGGGGAAGGGGAGTACACGTATGGGGGAATTGCTGAAATAATTGTAAGTGTTTTACATTAACATTAATAATATAAATAACATGTTTATATACTTTTTTATTTACATAATTTTATATGTCTAGGGCTCCGTGGAGGAACGAGTCTCGCAATTACCGCCTCCAGCGGACGAAGATGAGCGCTTGAACCGATTGAGTCAAGCGTATGCTGAGACAGTGAGGCCAGAACACGGAAAAGTTAGGGGTCTCGGTCAAATGAAGACGATGCGCATACAATCTGGCCCAGGCGGGACATCATCTGGCACACACGTTGGCGGCTATGACCAAAGAGATGTTGATCGCTTGTTGGCTGAAGAGCGCGCGAGATATGAAAGAATGCTGGCGGAGCAACAGAGACAGTATAACGAAAATTTGCGTCAGGAAGTGCACAACCAGATGATGGCGTGGATGCAAGGACATCAGGGAAACCTACCTAGTGGGTTTTCCCAACCAGCTACTTCATATCCTCCTTACCCAGCTTATCCTTCTTATCCTCCCGCCCCTGGTTACGCCCCTTGTCCTCCCACCGGTCCTTCTAGTGGTGTTCCTCCCGTTCCTCCTAGTGGTTTTCCCGCCGCCCCTTATCCTCAGGTCTCTCCTGCTCGTCCTCCATCTTCTGGTCCTTCCCCATCTCGTCGTAATTCCATATCTCCAACTGGATTTATAGACCTACTTGAAAGAGGTGCATATTCTGGTTACCCTCCGAGGGGTAATTATTCTGGAAATGAAAGAGGTGGTGATGATGATGATGATGATGATGATGTGAGATAGATGTCATGAATATTTGATCGTGTTTTTGAACTATATATGTTGGTTTAAGATTTTACTGTTTATTTAGATTTAATTGTCTGGATATTTGAGCATGTGTGGATATTTTAATTGTTATGTCTGGATATAATTGGAACTATATATGTTGGTTTGTTATTATTATTATTATTATTGATTTTAGTGAAAAAAAAATTCAAAAATATTTATTTTAAAATTTTATTGATTTAATAAAAAAATAGACTTTATATGTGTATATGTGTACACATATATATTAGTAAATAGTGAAAATAAATGACAATATTTAGTGTATTAGTGTACACATAATAGTAAATAGTGAAAATGAATTTAAAAAGTACTTTATTTTATTTTATTGATTTTTAAATAAAATAACGATCAATATATGTATATATGTGTACACACATTAGTAAATAGTAAAAATAAATTAAAAAAATATTTATTTTTAAAAACAAAAACAATCAATATGTGTAATAGTGAAAAATAATAAAAAGATATTTATTTTAAAGTTATATTGATTTTTAATAATATATACAAGTGATAGTTTAATTTTATATGTAATAATAATTTTCATATAAAACATAAAAAACAATTAATATTAAGTAATATTATATTTAAAATATATAACAGAAAATATATTAAACATATATATTACATCCTAAAACATAACAACTAAATAGCCTTGTCCAAGCGGCACGGCGAAACACGTAAGACCTCCGCATACATGGAGGTCGCGTGTTCGAAACTTGAGGGGGGCGAATTTCGCCCAAATTAAGCTTGGAGTGAGGTGGGAGGGTGCTAGCCTAGTGGATTCGCGGGGAGGGATCGGGCTCGAGGTCGTGGGTTCGAAACCCGCGAATTACATTTTTTTTCGGAAAGGACTTACACGAGGGAATAGACGAGGGAATTTCCCTCGCCACGTCAGACGAGGGAAAATTCCCTCGCCAAATGCAGGTTGTCACGTCAGGTTTAAAGAGGGAAGTTTTCCCTCGCATGCATTTCCCGAGGGATATGAAGAGGGATTTTTCCCTCGTTCTCCGTTCCCGAGGGAAAATTCCCTCGCCTTTTACGAGGGCTTAGACGAGGGTTTTTTGTCGAGGGAATATTTCCCTCGTCTCATCCCACACGAAATCCCTCTTCAAAACCCTCTCCATTTTTCGAGGGATTCTTTTTCCCTCGTGTACAGGTTGGCGACGAGCATTTTGGAGAGGGAATAAATCCCTCTTTAATACCCTCTCTATCTTCGATTCCCTCTTTAAAACCCTCTCCAAAACCCTCTTTAAATCCACTCATTTTTGTGGTGTGTAAGGACAAATATGTATTACTTATCCTACAGTAACACATAATTGCACCTACAATAACACAAACTTGTCATTATAGTAACACACTTGAAAGTGAGTTTTCTATATCATCTTCTTCTGAAAAAATTGTTAGACCCAATTAGATCCGCTCGCGAGTTTTTTTTATTTTTTTCATCGAATACATTATAATTGCACGTAAACTTGTTGCAAAAGAGTGATTATAACCATTTATTGTTAAGTGATAAAAAAAATATGGCTGACAACATTCAATATTCAAGAATTAGTAGATAAATCCATTAGTTGAGTAACGTATATAATAAAAATACTCAAATTTTACGAGATTATCTCATTAGGAGTGAGCTCTATTCGGTAAAAAATGAAAAATAATTGGATCAAATTGAAGTCATATATAAATCCTATTCGATTGCAGTGTTTAATATGATTTTATGTTTCAATTTTTAAAGGTAAAATTATCGAAATCAAAAACCGTCTGAAATATTGCACGTGTTGGTGTTTAATTCTAGTTTTTTTAATTATAGAACTAAAATCCAATTTTTTAAGTGTTGTATTGCTATAAGAAAGTGTTTTTTTTTCTTTTATAAAGAATTTTTTAAAGTTAAAATTTTGAGAGATAGTATCGCACATATGTTATATCCTTGCAACTAAGGCGAGAATCATTTACAATCACTTTAACTTAAGTCTAAGGATATTAATTATCTCTAAACTTTGGATTGTACAAAGTAGCTCATTAAAGACTTAAAGTTAGATTACTAGGAAATTCTGTAAGGCTTGAGGATTCTTGTTTGGTTAAGTGTATTTTTCTTGGTTGAAAATATTTTAAAAAATTTACTTGCTATAGCTTGGTAGAATTTTCATAAACTTGTTAAAAGTTTGGTGTATATTTATATTTTATAGTGATAATTGAATATTACCATTGCAAAGCAAATATAAATTCTTATTATAATTGGTGGCAAATCGTCTTCGGGATTAGCCCATTAGTCGTCTTTTACCATTTAAGGTAAGATCCATCTTTTAGCTTGTACAATTGCACCATTGTACTAATATCTCAAGTTTTTTTACCAGATTCGTACTTTGTTGCCGACTTCTTGTTGTTCTAGTCAATTGGGTAGGTAGAGTTGTCAACGGATCTATTCAGTTGACTTGATTTTAGCCGTAGTTTTCTAGGTTTGCAGTGATACTCCATTTTATCGTCTAACAAACTTGTTATTTACTCTATTAAAATTTACAAGTAAACTGCTATTTATTGAAGTTATTTTTATCTTGTGCAAATGCATTTCAATTTTCCAAAATACTATCCATTTTATAAGTTGATACCTTAGTCACCTAAGCTTATACTTACGGAAATACACTAGGGATCAAAATCTAAGTTTTTGTCAGTTGTGTTTATAAAATACTTGTCTTCTAAATCTTTAGGTCTTCAAGTTCGACTGGTCTTCTATCTTCAATCTCAACTTATCAGTTGAGTTTATCCTCAACTGAACATCTGCAAATAAAAACTTTAGTCTAAAAAGTTAAGTTGTCTGTACATTTTAGTTTATCCAATTACAAAGTATTTTGACATAATCATCAAACTAGATACAAATTTTTAACATTATGTGTGTAAACCACTTCGGTGGATGTCTAACCCGATTTTTGGACGAAATTAGGTAATTCAATTGGTAAAGAGTATCACTATATTGGTTAGTTTGGTAATTAGTTTGAATCATTTGAGGAATGAAAGGGGTAGTATGAAGTGTGCAAAAGTCTAAAATTGGTAATTTGACGTTTTCTGGTCGCCTAGCGCTTAGAGATTTTTTGTTTTTCTAAAATCACAATATTTTATAAAAAAAAATTGTATAATCGAACATCCTAGGGCCGCCTAAGGCCGACTAGGTGGTGGCTAGGCCTGAAAAAACCTAGAGCCAGCGATTTTGCAAAAATCGGATCGGGAGGAGGCTTCCTAGCCCGATTTTTGCATCACATGTGTGTGCATTTTTTTTTTTTGAACCCAATACCTACATAAAATACTTATGTCAAGTTATAGTATACAAGCATTTTATGCAGATCTTGGACTCATAAGAAACACATCATCAGACTCCATATCTCATACGCATATACATATAATTTATAAATTGCATGTGTTATATACATAAATTGTGAATTTGTATTCTAAATAGGTGAGTTGATTTTATGTAAAATAGATGTAGCGTACAATTGATTCACAATTTTTAGTTTAAAGTTATTCCATTGCGTCCAATTGCATTCACGACACAACATTACTTTTAGGTGGATTTTTTTTTTTTTTTTTACTTTTGATCGGATATTTGTCTTTAAATGTTCATGTAAATTTAATTGTTACTTGCTATATGATGTCTTCACATTCCATATGCTATGTGGTTACTTCGACAGAAATGTCGTTGTAACTTTGCGCGGACTATGGTCCGGAAGAGAAAGCTCCTTGGGGAAAACTCCACCATACACAGATTGACCGCCAATATATTGACATCTCACTATTGATACACATGTTACGTGAATTTATAATTTTATTTATATGTGGTATTTAACTGTGACAAAGGGATCTCACCGAGCTAGTGATTTGCTCACCCTCAATCAATTTAACATTTGGTAGAAAGAATTAGTTGGAGTGGCAGTGGAGGCATGGTGGATTCGATTGCATTTATTTTTTGTCATTCTAGCATCATATTCAGTAGTAGAACTATTTATTTTAATACTTTTAATAAAAAAATTAATATTATTTAAAAACATACATAAAATACAAATTAATTACATGATAAAATTAATGTATATAAGACTTTACTTTCATACTACAACGCTATAATGCACGAATTCTTAAAAAAATATTATAATACAATATCGAATTCGCACATGCTCCCTAAAAGGGGTGAAATTCTTAAATTCGTGAATCTGATTCGCCACGAGGCAAATCTTGCGCCACTTGGTTAATTCAACTTACATATTCTAGAATTCACTGCACGATTCCAACCTATTAAACATTAAATATGTTATTTCATTCGAATTATATTTGGTAATATAATTAAAATTGACAATGTAACACTTTCTTTAGACTGAATTCACTTTTATAACTTATGTATTGGATTAATGAAATATGAATTAATGTTTTGTTCCTTAATTATATTAAATTATTTAATATGTTTAAGTTTTGGGTGAGAGAAAATGTGAATTACCTATATTTAATTTATAGATTGTTAAAATTTATATATATTGTTTAGGTTTTATGTATAAACTCTAAAATATAAATAAATAAATGTATTTTTAATGACTCGTATTCTAAATTTTATGAAATAATCCATATTATATTACCTAGCACCCACCCGTGCAATATAGTGCCAGCGTTATCGAAAACCAAAGGCTAAAGACCGGTGTTAATAAGATAAGGCAAAAAGAATGCGTTACTAAAATTATGAGAAAACAACTTTTGTGGCCAAGATGTTAACCTACTCTCTTAAGCTTTCTAAGCCTCACGCATTCTCTTTCTTTTTTTGGATACTAATTACTAGGGCCTATAAGAGTGCAACTCTCCCCGTCTCCTATCTCTTATTCATCAAGATGTATTAATGCATTAATTAAAAAGAGAATGTACAGAGTGAAATTAGTTCATACATGAATAATTGAATACTATTAATTTTCACTAAACGGTATTAGTTATTTTTATTTAAAAGTCTTAGTTTGTTTTCAATAAATAATTAATACTCTTAAGTTAAAACAACTAATATTCTTTAATGAAAATAACTAATACTACTTCTCAGTGAAAATAATTAATATCCTTTATTGATTCATCCATGAACTATTTTCATTCTATACTTTGCCAATAAAAAATAGAATCTAACTTTACATAATTCAAAATCTCAGACAGAAAATTCTCAAAAAAAAAAAAAAACAATAGTTGAGGATTAATAGAAATAGCCAAATTGGCTAAACAATGGACAATCCTATTGGTCGAACGGCGAACCCATCAACAAAAAAACCGACTCAAATATCGCCACAGTCGCTCTAATCTTCTCAACCAATCAACTCGCTTAATTTAGTGGTTAAATAATTCTTTAATGATGAACATGGTTTTCCAAATATTTAGATTTTTTTTTCTTTTTCACTTTTAAAAAGAGAAAAGAAAAAACAATTCCACTTTTTATAATTGTTATGTTAAGTAATTTAACACATTCGACCATGATTTCACAATAAATTTATATTAAAGTGTATTTATTTAAGTTTGAAAATGTTTTTTAATATTTCTATTAATTATTTTTTTCGAAGAGACAATATTATTTTTATTATCTCTTCTATTGAAAGTATATTGTTTAAAGAGAATGTAATATGGATGTCGTAATTTTTTTTACAAACAAAGTATAATAATTTTTTTTAAAGGAATACCGATTTCAAGCAATTCTCTAAAAATACGCATTTTATCGTTTTCAGAGAACATTAAGTAATCGCTACATACCATAATTTTTAAATCATTACGATTGGTGGCTCTCGAAATAATCACGTACAATTGACCGTGACTGAGAACTGACTTCTTCAAGAATATGTCAACTTTAACAAGCAATTGTCCCTGATTCTTATTTACTAACATTGCATATGAGACAATTAATGAGAATTGTCTCCTCCGAAACATAAACGGACACTACAAAAAGGGGATGATTTAAAGAGGGGGCTTAAAAAGGGGGATTGAAACCCTCGATATTAAAGAGGGCATTAACGAGGGTGATTTTTTTCTAAATTTAACGAGGAATTTACCTAGGGCAAAAATTACCCTCGTTTCTAACAAGGGACTTAACGAGGGGTAAAATAACCCTCGGCAATTAACGAGGGACTTAACAAGGGTGAGAGTCTCCTCTTTAATTAAAGAGGGTTGTCCCCTCGCCTCGGTCAAACGAAAACAACTTAACGAGGGCGTGGGCCCCTCGTCACTTAACGAGGGTGTTCCCCTTGCCTCGGTCAAATGACATCCTACTTAACGAGGGCATTGCCCTGGCTAACTAACAAGGGCAAATTTTCCCTCGTTAATTAGCGAGGGCAGTGCCCTCGTTAATTAATACCCTTGCTAAAGCCCTCTTTAAGTGATATTTTAATTTCATTCTAAATAGTTTAATTAAAATAAATATTTATATATTAATTTATAATTAAAATAAATATACAAGTGATAATTTAATTTTATATTAAATATTTTAAATATAATAACAATATGTGTGTTAATATATAATTAAAATGATCATAATTAAAAATGATAGTTTAATTTTATTCAAATATTATAATTAAAACAATTAATATGTGTATATACATGTATATACAAGTGTTAATGTATATTATTAAAAAAAATTATTTAATTAAGTGATAATTTAGTTTTATTTGAAATATTGTAATTAAAATGATCAACATATGTGTATAAATGTAAATATGTGTTAATATATAATTTAAAAGAATATAAAGTGATAATTTTATTTTATTTTGAATATTATAGTTAAAATGATTAATATATGTGTATACATGTGTTAATATATAATTAAAAAAAATATACAAGTGATAATTTAATTTTATTCGAAATATTATGATTAAAACATTCAATATATGTGTATATATGTTTGCACATGTGTTAATATATACTTAAAATGAATATATAAGTGAACATTTAATTTAAAAAGAATATATAAGTGAACATTTAATTGAATTATATACATGTTTTAATGTATAGGTAAAAATTAATTTGCAAATGATAATTTAGTTTTAAATGTGATAATAAACAAATGATTATAGTAATTTTATATACAAATGAATATATAAATATATTACAAACATATAACAAACATAAAAAAAATGATATTATATGATATATATATTTAAAGTGAAAGCATATCGAATGACTTGCCTTGCCCAAACGGTAAGACGAAATGCTTAAAGTCCTCCACATGTGGGAGGTCTTAGGCTCGACACCCAGCCCTAGCAAAATTATGGGAATAACATGTAGTTAGGTCGCGGGTTCGATTCCCGAACAACACATATTTTGCATTAATGAATTGGCGAGGGCGCTGCCCTCTTTAACTAACGAGGGTGCTCCCCCCTCGTTAATTAACTAGGGCCGAGACGAGGGACTTGCTAACGAGGCTCATTTTGTCGAGGGTTGTTGTCCCTCTTTAAAACCCTCTTTAAACCATTTCCCCTCTTTAACCCCCTCTTTAAATTAGTCTTTTTTTGTAGTGGGAAGTCTCGGGTTAAATCGAGATATAAAATTTTTAGGGATCAACACCATCTCACCTGAATTTCTTCCAGTTATGACCTTACCTTCGAGAACACGATCATCTAGTCTCATTAGGATCAGTATAGTTTATTTACACGGTTTGGGTACGTTGCAATTGTATCAGTTGTTACCAACCACTCTGAGAAGGATTTCAATCGTCTGTCAGCAGAATTTAAGTTATGGAGTCTTATACTTTTTCTCAGTCTCAAAATGTTGCACGCATTCCACAGATAGGAAGAGTTGATTGTGGCATACATGATGTTCTGTATGCGTCCTTTAGAATGACTGACAGTACAATGTATGTCTACAATTGGAGCTTCATCCATATTATTAGTCTACATCTAATCAACAATTCTGCTAGTTGATTTTCCTATTTGATGTTGCACGTTGAATACTCTGTACTGTAATGTTTATTAGGAATGATAAAAACTTGAATGAGCATTGCTTCTGCCCAATAGTAAAATGTGTGATTTTTAGAACAATCCCACACTTCAATTTGAGAGTTGCTGACAGAGTAATCCATAAGTATGTCTTGCGATTTCATCATACCCGTAACAAAGAACATACCACCTTTGTTGGAATCGACAAAGATTTTTGTCAATTTTTTTAAAAGCAATCTAAATAGTATTAAATTGGAACATCTTAAATTCATCAAACTATAATTTATATAAAATATATTTTATAATAATTAAAATATCTTTGATTTATGAGAAGATATTTTGTTAATGATATTCACGGCAAAATTTATTTGAAGGGAATTAGTAAATTACACTAAAGGTAAAAGAACACAATCAATCAGATTCAAAACGCATTTTAGTTGTGACTTGTGCGTGAGATAATGATGTTGATCACATTTATGGAGATGAACAACCATCCGATCATTGTACCACTTAATTTGGTTATTGTCAATTCTTTTATGAAACATTTGTTTTGAGTTTTGACCTTTGAGTTCTTATTTTGTAATTTATGACTATGATTTTATGTTAATTGTTGTAATTTTTCATGTTGAAAAATTCAATTTAAAGTTATAATCTTATAAAAAATATAAAAAACTAGGTTGTCGCCTAGGCGCCAGGCGATCAAGATCCCCGCCTAGCATTTTCCAACCTCTGCACCCTTGATATTTAGGGAATTCAACCTTTTATGATTCACACAACATATAGAAAAATATTTTATTTACTCAGTTTAATTACTTTGTAATACTTTCCCTTTTTTTTTTATCATAAAAACTTGCAAGATACATATACTTTTAACTTCTTTTTATACTTAAATTTTAAAATATCATCTCTTATACATAAAATAATCTCATGCAAGATTTTTTCTTAGTTTTATTTTGTCTACTTTAACCTCAATATATCTTTTTTTATATTAATTTTATTAGACAAATTGTTATATAAAATATTCTATGAATACAATATCTATAGAATTCAACCATAAAATCCTTACTAGCCCAATTCAACCAAATTGTTACCTTAATATCTATTTTTTAATATACCAATATGACCGACCAATTCAACCATAAAATCCTTACTAGCCCACCCTTTTCTAGTTTTGGCAATTTTGAATATAACACGATGATAAAAAAAAAAATACAAAATTTGCTAATTTTTGTTTAGGATTATCATGTTTGTGTAATTATCTATTGTATTTAATTTGATATTTCGTAATTTTATTTAAAAATATTATTTTTTTATTGTATTTTATATTGTAATATTGTGTAATGTGTACTATGATATGCTGTTGTGTAATGTCAAATATTAATATAATCATTCTTTTAAAATTATTTATTTTTCTTATTGTGTCATATTGTAACGTGTCGGCACAAAAAAATTCGTCCAAAAACTTCTATGAACTCTAGTTCACGTGAACTTTCTTTTTCAAAGTTTCACTGTTTAGTAATTTTGAAAATAAGTGAAGAACAACATATAAAATCAAGTATTTTTTAAACATTGAAACTTCATATGATAAACAATGACACTTATATACAAAATGGTGATACTTGAAAAAAGGAATTTCACATGAACTCGAATTCATAGAAGACCTACCTTATTTTTTCGTATTTGTTTCGTGTTTTTATCGTATTGACATGAAAACACAAATTGTTACATCTACTCTTATTCCTCCGTGTGAGAGTCATATGTGAGGTATCTAATCTACTGTGCTTGAGTTTCAATAGAAAGTTGCGTTGTTAAAGTGTTAGCCGTGGGAGTTAGTCATTTTTTGGGTACCAGAGGAGTTGGACCAGATGAGACTGATCAGAGGAGTCTGGCAGAGGAGGAAGACCAGAGGAGTCTAGTAAGAGACCAGAGCCAGATGAGTATGACTAGAGCCAGTGGAGGTC
Organism: Ballota nigra; assembly: GCA_947034835.1. NCBI lineage: Eukaryota > Viridiplantae > Streptophyta > Magnoliopsida > Lamiales > Lamiaceae > Ballota > Ballota nigra. The sequence continues at coordinate 4,977,470 of OX344720.1, read as the reverse complement.
ATGTCATCTGCTCCGAAGATCGTTACTCGCGAATTACACCAAACTGAAATTAACGCAAAGACAGTTCTAACTGAATCAACTAAGACGGTTATTAAAGTTGTTAGCCAGCTGGATAACTACCTAACATATGAGAATTTGTTACAAAATTGAATCTAGGGTTCATCTCAATCGTTGTAACTATATATAAAGGGTTCTTCTCGACTGAGAGAAACACGAGTGAACAACAACACAACAATTGAGTGCACACATAGAGAGATATTGCGAGATTGAGTGAGTTGTAAATTCTCTATTCTTCTTAGTGAAAGATCGATCCTCTCCGATCCCGTGGATGTAGGAATATTTTCTCCGAACCACGTAAATCTGGTGTTTCTTAATTTCCGTTGATTTCAATTTCATTCTTACGTTGTTGTCATAATTCCGATTCCCGATTACAAATTTTCTTGTGAATCAAAACCGATTAACACTCTGATACTCTCTCTTCCCTTCCCCAAAATAAATGTAATGAACATTATTATTATTGTAAATAAGTGCGTAAATAAAGAGACAGCGTTTGTTGACCCAGTTCGTCGTGAACGACTACGTCTGGGGGCGATCCAAGCCAGGAGTTCCACTATTATTCTTGTGTATGAGTGATTACAATAATGAATACAAAGGTATATTTATAATACTAAGACCCTAGTCTAATAGATAAAGCCCATTGGGTTTCTTGGTCCATAAGTAATGTCCCTACCAAATCTCCTAGATTAGGAATATTAAATATTCCAGATTTACAACACTCCCCCTTGGACATTACGACATAACATAAATGTCTTGTCATGAAAACTCCACGTGCTAGGGATCGGACAAATAATAAGTAGGAGGAATGTCATTGATCTTCTAGATCTAAATCTTCCAGATTTATTTCGAGGTTATTGCTCCCCCTGAAGACAACAACACTTTAAGTCTTTGCATCTCAATACCACGGACATACTTTTCAAAAGTAGACGTAGGTAAGGATTTAGTAAACAGATCTGCTAGATTGTTACTAGATTGCATCTTTTGAATGGTAATCATGTCATTCTTCTGGAGTTCGTATGGGTAGAAAAACTTAGGTGAAATATGTTTCGTCAGGTTTCCCTTGACGTACCCATTACTCATTTGTGTGATGCAAGCAGCGTTGTCTTCAAATATAACGGTGGGAGGTGTATCGCTTTTGGCGATACCACACGAGTCACCAATGTGTTTTACCAAGGACCTTAACCAAACACATTCTCGTGTGGCTTCAAATAAAGTTATTATCTCTGAGTGGTTTGAAGACGTGGTAACCATGGATTGTTTAATCGATCTCCATGAGATCGCGGTTCCACCACAGAGAAAAATGTAACCAGTCTGGGATATGGCGTTGTGGGGATCAGACAAATAGCCAGCATCCGCATAGCCTACTAAGGTTTTGTCTTGGTTCTTACGGTAAAATAGTCCAAGATCTTGAGATCCTTGGAGGTACCGTAGAACGTGCTTAACACCGTTCCAATGTCTCCTCGTAGGAGAAGCGCTATATCTCGCAAGCAAGTTGACAACAAATGCAATGTCCGGCCGGGTGCAATTTGTGAGATAGAGCAAAGCTCCAACAGCGCTAAGATAAGGAACTTCTGGCCCCAGAATTTCTTCTGAATTTTCTCTTGGCCTAAATGGGTCCTTATCCACTTCGAGGGATCGGACAACCATCGGGGTGCTAAGTGGATGAGATTTATCCATGTGAAATCTCTCCAATACCTTCTTTACGTAGGTCAACTGATGAATAAGTATTCCTTCTGGGAGGTGCTCGATCTACAAGCCGAGGCAGTACTTGGTCTTACCCAAGGACTTCATTTCGAATTCAGCTTTCAAGATTAAACTGACTTCTTCAATCTCTTTGCGTGTTCTGATTATGTTTAGGTCATCAACATATACGGATATGATGCAAAAACCATCTTGCGATTTCTTTGAGAATACACATGGGAAAGCTTTATCGAATGTGTATCCCTTCTTCTGAAGGAATTCACTAAGTCGGTTGTACTACATGAGGCCTGATTGCTTTAGGCCATACAACGACTTTTGCAGTTGTATGCTATACATACTGCGGTTTTCACCATCCCTCATCTGAGGAATGTCAAATCCATATGGGATTTTCATATAAATGTCGGCATCTAGTGATCCATATAAGTACGCGGTTACTACGTCCATTAATCTCATTTGGAGATTCAACTTAACTGCAAAAGATATCAACTTAACTACGGGTGTACGAATGATAGAGCCAAATACTTGTCTTTTATTAAGCGAGGCGAGCTCTGCATCAATTGCCTCTTTCTATTTAACCCAATCGGAGCGCTTCCGGTACTCGGCAATTGTTTTGGGTTCTGGATCTAGATCATTTATAATGGAAAGGGCGATTGACGCTGCAAATGTGTCATCGACGACAGTAATATTTCTATTGTATGTTTCTTCCGTATCTATGAAGTTCACAGAGACTTCGACGTTTACGTCAACCAGACCTTCCTCATTTCCCATTGTATCTGGGTCTGGTCGTTCCACGGTCCTAGTGCATGGAATATTTTGTGCACGTGCTTCATCACTAGGACTCTCGTCTCCTAGAGACTTGGAGTTATCTAGACGGATCTCTTCTAGAGATTTTCCATTCGACTGACCAGATTTGCTAGTCTTTCGTTTAAGTGTAGTACTATCTCTTGAGGGTCCCTTACGTTTTTGGCGTGTGGGGGCATGAGTACTCATTTTGCTTGGGACCTCAACCCTTTGGGGAGCATTTACTGCAGGTATATGCGATCTAGTCACACCTCTATGGTCAGTGAACTCGTCTGACAGGTTATTTGCTAAGTTCTGCAGGTTAATGATCTTCTGAACTTCCAGTTCAGATTGATTAGTGTGCGGATCTAGATACTGAAGATTACTTACGTTCCACGTAAGTTCCCGGCATTCATTCAATTTTGAATTCAGATCTCCCCCTAATGCTGGGAAGTAATCTTCATCGAATGTGCAATCAGCGAACTGGGCCGTTAATTGATCCCCGGACAAAGGCTCGAGGTATTTCACGATGGATGGAGATTTAAATCCGACGTAAATACCGAGTTTTCTTTGTGGGCCCATAGAGGTTCGCTTGGGTATTGTTATTGGTACGTATACCGCACATCCGAAAATACGCAGATGGGAAATGCTAGGTTCTTTCCCACGCACTAACTGTAGGGGGGAATAATCATTATATACAATTGGACGGATTTGAATTAAGTGCGATGCATGTAGGACTGCATGTCCCCAACATGAGGTGGGTAGTTTAGAGTTCATAAGCAATGGTCTCGCGATAAATTTGATACATTTTATTAGCGCCTCAGCAAGACCATTTTGGGTATGGACGTAGGGGACCGAATGCTCCACTTTAATTCCCAGGGCTATACAGTAATCTGTGAAGACCTTCGAGCTAAACTCAGCTGCATTATCCATGCGAATCGATTTAATTGGATAATCCGGGAATTGAGCTCTAAGCTCGATAGTCTTCGCAATGAGCTTCGCAAAAGCTTGATTGCGGGTGGACAACAAATATGTAAATGTCCACCTAGTGGAGGCATCAATAAGGACCATGAAATAACGAAATGGTCCTGATGCTGGGCGAATCGGCCCGCAAATGTCTCCTTGAATTCGCTCAAGGAAAACCGGAGACTCTAGTCCAACCTTGGTGCGCGACGGGCGCACTATCAACTTACCCTTAGAACATGCATCACAGAAATATTCATCGACGGGAGGGATTCTATTATTCGAAATATTATGACCAGTTGAATTAGATAGAATCCTACGTATCATTGTTTGTCCCGGATGACCTAACCGCTGATGCCACAATTTAAAGGAATTTGGGTCATGGAATTTCATACTCATCGCTAGATGGGAACTAGACGGCCGGATGTAGGAATAGTACAAACCGGAGAAGGAAGGAAGTTTTTCTATAACTTGCTTACGGCTACCTCGAGTACTAGTCATCAAAAGGTATTCATTATCGTTCTCAGTTTTAGTTTCAATATGATACCCGTTTATCCTAATGTCTCTAAAACTGAGTAGGGTACTTTTAGATTGCGAAAACAATAAAGCATTATCAATTATTAATTTGGTACCCATGGGGAGAACCATGGAAGCTCTTCCAGAGCCCACTATCAACGAACTGTCATTGGCAAATGTCGTTATACTCCCCTTACGTTATATCAAGTTATGAAAATACTTCCTATCCTTTAGGATCGTATGTGTGGTGGCGCTATCTACCAGACATAAATCACTATGGGCGTCCATCATGCAAGAGGAAATAGTCCAAACCTAATAGCTGATTTGTTTACAAGCCATAAATGAGAACAACAATATCCAAAATAAACACATGGACAGCTATTAAGGTAAACATATCAAAGCTAATAAATTTATTCATAAATAAAATATCCGAAAGAAAGGATCCGAAACATAATGAGAAATTGTTTTATTCAGAAAATAAAATATTAAGAATAACTAAATACGTAAATCTACTCGTCATCTCCAAAATCCTTAAGCTCAATGCCCGTACGATCTGCGTTGTCTAGGTCAGAGTCTGCTTCGGGCAGACTGGCATGGTGAGATTCAACTCTAGGAGCCTTCCCCTTATCGTTCTTCTGCTGCTTTTGATAAGCCTCAACCAAATGGTTGGGAGTGCGACACGTGCGAGACCAATGGCCCTTGCATCCGCATCTGTAGCAGGACTGTTCAACCTTATCTTGATTATCAGATTTTCGGGTAGCGGAGTTCGTGTTAGATGCAGTCTTCCCACGAACCTGAGCTTGATTGTCATTCAAGGCACCTGAACTACCGGATTTATTACGACCTCGGCCTTGGCTACGAGTTCGTTTACTTCCTCTCCCCCTTCCACGCTTGCGACCTCTTGTATCACTTCGAGCTACAGCATGTGCTTCGGGCACCGCTTTCGAGCCAACCGGCCTCGCATTATGATTCTGCATAAGGAGCTGGTTGTGCTTTTCCGCTACTAGGAGTGCAGAAATCAGCTCGGAGTGTACAGTGTAGTTCTTAGCCCTATACTGCTGCTGGAGTACAAGGTTGCTTGTGTGGAAAGTCGACAAAGTCTTCTGGATTAAGTCGTCCTCAGTTATCATTTTCTTACATAACTTTAACTGAGACACAATACGATGTAGGGCTGAGTTATACTCCGTTACGGACTTAAAGTCTTGGAAATGGAGATTCAACCAATCGTATTGGGCTTGAGGGAGGAGTATATCATTTTGTTGTTGGAAACGGTCCTTCAGGGACTTCCACAACGTTCCAGGATCTCTCTCTGTGAGATACTCATTTTTCAGGTCCTGATTGAGATGATGCCTAAGAAAAATCAAAGCTTTCGCCTTCTGGGCGTCAGTTGATTTTGGATCATCGACAATCGTGCCGCTAAGGTTGTTTGAGGCTAGATGTATTTCAACATCTAGCGCCCATGTCAAGTAGTTACTACCATCAAGAGTAAGCTCAGCAAATTCTCTTTTGGTAATATCAGACATTATTCACTACAATTAAAGTGACATGGGTAAGAGAATTGACCAAAACATAGACAACGGGGAGACAGAGATTTATTTAGTTACTCTAAGGCACATAGATGCACGTACTGGGCGCCGTCTACCCAAAGCATAAATATACGGTCCGTCAAATACCGGGCGCCGCCTACCCGGGCATAATATGCGGACTATGAATAAAATAAACTATGTGCGCAAAAGTAATGCACGTAGGATAATTAAATCACATAAACATGCAAAAAACAAATAAGGGAGATAATCACATGAAAATAATTTCTAGAAAATATACGATTTAATAGACAGAGGGAATAATCATAAAAATAATTATTTCATGTATATTAACGCAATTTAACGAAATATTTTCAGGATTAAAATAAGAATAAACACGGATATGTGATATCAAGGATGAAAAACGTAAATCACAAAAATCTGGAAAAACACCGCGAGTGTCGCGTATGGGAACGGGCGACGAGGTCGCGAGGCGCGACGGGGCGACGGCAGCGGCGCGGTGGGGCGGCGGATCACGCGCTACGCGGCAGCGGGCTCGCGGCGAGGTCAGAAGCGGGCGGCGCTGCAGGGCGGCAGCACTCGGCGTGGCGGCGCACGACGCGACGGCAGCGCGCAGCGCTTCGGGGCGGCAGCGCTTGGCGCGGGGCGCATTGTGCAGCGGCACAGCGCGGTGGCGCGAGGAGGCAGCGCACAGCGTGGCCGGGCAACGGCACAAGGCGTGACGTGGGCGACGGCTTGCGGCGGCAGCGCGCGGCGCTTCGGGGCGGCGGTGCACTTTGTGGCGGTAGCGCGCGCGACTCGGGGCGGCAGCACGTCGCGTCGGCTGCTCGCTCAACAGCGCGACGGCGCGCCGGAGGTGGAGGCTGCGCGGGGTAGGCCCGCGGTGGCGCGGGTGCGTGGCGGCTGCGGGTCGGCGGCGGGCGACGACCGTCGCACGTTGATTCAATTCACAAAATAATTTTCACGAAAAATAATTATTCGCAGGTATATTCAGGAACAAAATTAAATTTCAAAGTACACAACAAATCATGTGATTCATACAAAAATAGATTAAAGGCGTACCGTATAATCTCGGTTAGAGACTCGTGCTGATAACGTGTTGTAAATAAGTGCGTAAATAAAGAGACAACATTTGTTGACCCAGTTCGTCGGGAACGACTACGTCTGGGGGCGATCCAAGTCAGGAGTTCCACTATTATTCTTGTGTATGAGTGATTACAATAATGAATACAAATGTATATTTATAATACTAAAACCCTAGTCTAATAGATAAAGCCCATCGAGTTTCTTGGTCCATAAGTAATGTTCATACCAAATCTTCTAGATTAGGAATATTAAATCTTCCAGATTCACAACAATTATCTCATTTTTAAAAGGGTGTGCAATGGTCGATTCAGTTACCTAATCAAACCAAATTATAAAAACCGAACAGGCTGAAATTCTAGAAAATTGAAGTGCTCATTTTGTTTTTGGTTATCCGAATTATATTTATCTTTAAACAAGTGTGTATCCCCGCGAATTTCGCGGATTGAAAAAAAAACTATTATTATTATTTCAAATTATAGACATTAACTTTTTTTTAAATATCTTGCAATTTTGATATAATATTAAAATTGTACTTATAATTCAATGAACAATAAAAAAAATATATTAAACATGAATAAATAGAATATTTAAAAAATATTAACTAATTCACATTCAAACTCACATTAAATATTACTTAAAATTACAGTTGTTGTATACTTGCATGCCCAATTTTTCCCCATGGTATGAAGATACAATAACAATCGAACACAAAAGTTTAAAACTGCAGATAGAATCACACATTTCAAATCTAAAGGTAATATTTGACAAAAATGATGTCATAGTTAAATTAAATATTGTGTAGATGTTTGTGTGGGAACAATTGATTAATGTGTTGGTATTTATAACACAATTCAACAATAAAAATGGCGTTTAGGTATTAATCTTAGTCTTTTTTTTTAATTCAATTTACATATAGATATTTTGAAAATAAAAAAAGTTTAAAAAAAATCAATTGTTAAAAAAAATCGAAATCCTACTCTACAAAATAATATCTATATTTTACCGTTTCAAATTCTATTTTGCAGGTAAAATTTTATCCAAAATAAAAAATTGTGTTACAATCTATTATTGAAGGTAGGATATTCATTTGGTGGCAATATTATTTGAGAATTATATGTTATCTCGGTGACAATATATTTTCTGAAAAATTTCAATTCCCTTCTGCAACTTTTACATCTATCTATATTTTGCAAAAAAAAATTCTAAAAATATCTAAGAAAAAAAATCGTTCGAAAAAAGTATTTTAATATTTGTATGTTAAAACAATATAAAAGAAAAATTGAAATTCTAGACTATAAAAGAGTATATGTACTTTACAGTTTAATAGTCTATTTTGGCAGCACAATTATATCCAAAAATAAATTTTTGTATTATAATATATTATTGAAGGCAAGATATTATATTTGGTGTCAAGATTTTTTTAGTATCATACACCATTTCGGTAACAATATCTGTTATGAAATATTTCAATTCCCTCCTACAAATTTCACATCTATCAATATTTTGTAAAAATAACTTCCAAAAATATTTTAGAAGAGAAATCAACCGTGAAAAAAATCAACTTGCACTAATATAATATTTAAAATAATATTCCATATTTTAGGTAAATGTTATGTTTTCAATGATCAAAATATACTCAGATTTATTTTATTTTAGAGTAAGATACTTTAAAAGTTATAGTACTGAAATTGTTAGTAAATAAATTTAATGTCCTTTTTTTCCCAACACTATAATTTTCAATCCATAAAAAATTTATTCCACATATTTTAAGGAAAAATATATAAATTAATTATATAAGAAATAACAGCTTTTTACTTATTTACAAATTACAATATTTTTTAATATTTTTATGTTAAAAAATATTAAAGAAAAATCGATATCCTAGTATAGAAAAAATATCTATATCTTTCAGTTTAATAGTCTATTTTGGCCACATAATTTTATCCAAAAATAATTTTTTATTACAATCTATTATTGAAGGCAATATATTATATTTGATGACAGAATATTTTTGGTATTATACATCATTTTGGTAACAATATCTTTTCCAAAATATTTTATTTTTCTCCTACAAAAAATTCACATCTATCAATATTTTACAAAAATAACTTCCAAAAATATCTAAGAAGAGATATCGTTCGACCATGAAAAAATGTCTCTACATCACTTTTAGGTTACCTGCAATACAAAACGAAAAAATATAAAACAATAGCGCACACCTTATTTGGGAAAGAATAATAGTTGGATCAAAATCGTAGACGTGTGATGAGAGAATTTTCTTATTGAAAGAGAAAAAATTATTGATGGTGGATTCTAAAAAAACATAAATGTAAAGATATGAATATAAATATACTTTATAAAAACTTACAAATAATTTCTGAATACGTTCGAATTATCTTCAAGATGTACATATAATTTTCTTATAATGTGTGCCTAATCATCTCCATGTGCATAATAAATTTGTTTACCTGTAAAAAAAGAGGGATGTTGATCTACACAAAAAATTATAGAAATAATCCAAACAAACGAAAAAAAAATAAAATCATATTTCTTCACATAGTACACAACAAATGAGAAAATGAAGAGAAGGGATGAGGATTAGGGTTGTGAATTAGAATGAAACTAAAGAGAGATTTGACATTTATAGAAAATACAAAATGAAATGTATGGTTGGGATTAAAAGTATAAAATATATGGTGTAGATTAAGTCTTAGTAAAAATTAAACCATGTCTAAAATAACTTTTAATGAGAATTCGGTATTTTGAAATAAAGAGATTTTGGACATGCCACATCACCCTAAGAATAAGGTGGTGTTGACACATCATTTTGGAGAGGTTTGGAAATATAGTATAATAAAATTTATTATATTTTATAATATATAAAAAATCATTTCTATTTGAAAAAGAAAAAAAAACACAAAATAACTGGATATATGAAGAAAGAACAATCGAGTTGAAAGCTACATTAGATCCGCTATGTAACACTTATCACCAATTTAATTTAAAAAGAACAGAATTAGATTTATTTTATTGTTCTTATATGTATAAACTTCTATCGATTTGATATTTTAAATTTTCATATGGTAAAAATTGAGGGTGAACCAATTTTTTTTACTTTTTTTTTTTACAAAACATTTACTGATTCCAAACCGTAATAATTAAAAAATAACCGAACAGAATAAATAAATTTTCGATTTTAAAATCTTTGGATAATAACTTTATTATTTGGTAATATAAAATTGAAATTGATAGTGTGGATAGTTTTGATAATTTTCTCGTAACAGTAAGTAAAACAATTTGGGAGAAAGAATATTGTTAAGGAATGACAACATGTTTATTTACCTTTTGTATTATATATCTTTTATTATTAATATTATTTTTATCGTTTTTGTGAAGTTAAACTTTATTAGGAGAACGAAAATGCTACTTTGCGGCTAAATATATAAGACAAATTTTCAGTAAGATATTATTATATTCATTCAGTAATATTTTGTATATACAAATAAATTAAACTGTGTGAATAAATATTATAGTACTCCCTCCGTCCATGAGTAAACTTCCCACTTTCCTTTTCGGGCCGTCCACAAGTAAGTTTCCCATTCCATAAATGGAAAAAACAACACTCTACTATTTATAAACTTTAACCTTCAAACTCACACAATATTACCAAATATGTCACTCATTCAATTTACTTTTCAACACTATTCATTACTTTATCCCAAAAGTCAACATGTGGCCCACCATATATTAATAAACAAATACACTTTCTTAAACCATTCAACAAAAAGAAGTGGGAAACTTACTCGTGGACGGAGGGAGTAGTAATTTATAAATATAATATTATTATTGAATAAATATTGTGATATTAAGAAATGAATGTAATAATATCAATATTATATAATGAATAAATACTTTGAGATAATTACTCGTAAATAAATCTAGGTATGGACTAGAGTCGGTTAGTATATTCGGACATGATGGGATGCTTTTTTATTCTTTAAAATAATAGTGAGTAATTCTTGTATGAGACCAATAATATTTGATCCACTTTTAATTTAAATTGTGTCACTTATTAATTAAAAAGTTGTCACTTTTAAAAAGTGATAAAATTTAAACAAAAAGTGATAATATTTTTGTTAAAAGTGACTTATCACTTTTCTTTAAAAATATTATCACATTTTATGATAATCCTATCACTTTTTTTTAATTTGATAGGTCTCATATTATGAGACGGTCTCACACAAGTTTTTGCCAATAATAATAATAACGACGAAAGAAAGAAAGATCATCGGTACATTTGTAATATATTATTATATATGTTCAACCTAAGATAAGATAAAAATCAAAAGTAAATATCTTTGATGTGGAAGATGGTTAGAGAATGAGAGAATTGAGATATTTTCTCTATAAAAATCATATATAGGTAGCCAAATTGGAAACCTTAAACCCTGAGTCGAGTTAAAAAAAAAAAAAAAAAAAACAGCTGCTGTACATGTGTATGTGTTTCGAGAAGCAACGCCCTAAAGTTTCCAAATTTCATGCTCTTTACTTTTTTTTTTTTACTCCGTATCCGAGTCATTCTAAAGTTTCCTAATTTTGTATTTTTTTTTAATTCGGTATCTGATTCATTGGTTTGTAAGATCACTTTATATAAAATATTAGTTTAGAGTTGTTGGAAAATATGGATTTTAACAATATTTGGTTAATTAGTATAAGTGATAATTTTAATTATCTATTTTGCGTAAATGAATTTAGTTAATTCGATTTCTCAAAACCACATTAGTTTGAATGAGAAATAGTTTTGTTTAATTAATATGTGTGAAAATACATTAATGAATGTATTTGTTGTGGTAATAGTAAAATATTATGACTAATACATATGAAATGTCATGCCTTTTGGTGAAAATAATTATATTCTAAAGGTTGTGTCTTTTAAAATAATTTAAGAGTTAATCTTTAGTAAATAGTTGTATATTTCTAAAAGTTGCAATTTTTTGAAAAGTGAAATTGAGTGAGTTGTTAAGACATCAAACTACAATATTTGACGTTTTAGAATTGTAGTTATGCATTAAAGCCGAGCCTGAAAATTTTGGATACTTATTTGCATTCGTCAATACCTTTTAATTTGTAATGTAGTAGTCTGAAGTTTTAAAGATGTATTTTGGAAATGATTATCAACAATCTGTATTGTACCAGTGTACGGGACAATGAATTCTTGTGGAGATAGAGTCAAACTCTAGTCTCAACTCTCAACTTTCTTATTGTGTCTGTCTTGCATAAATGTCTTTGTGTACACACTATTTGTTTCAACAAGGAATAATAATAAAATAATAAGTAAGTATTAATTGGTATGGAATAGAAAAATATTTAATTTAGATTTATCATTCTTCTTACATAACATTGTTTAAGTGAGAATCATAACATTTGATTGGTTTATATTATGACACATTGATTATTAGCTACATGACAGCGATTTGGAATCCCCCACAGAGAAAGGTCATAATCTCTTTTCACAACATAGTTTTATGGATAAATTGCAAATTTATAGCTTCATGATATGGACCAACTCTATTATAAAAAATAAAAATAAAAATTAACCCTGGTTTATCTTATAAAATTATTATTGTATTCAATCAATAATACATCATTTCTATAAATTGGTAACATAAAATTTTACATACATAAACACGTCAAATAGTGTATTAATAAATGATATGCTATTAATTTATAAATGTACTGGAAACAAGTTTTATTGTAGGCTGCATCCATAATATTTTAACATCTTTTACAATTTAATTGGTGAGTTTAATTTTAACAATGACATACACAAACCATTTTCTTTTTTCCAATTTGAGTACATGTGGTTATTTTCCTAACAACTCATTATTAATGTGACTATGAGTTTTTAATGTCTGGCTAACAATAAATTGCCAGAAAATAGCTCTGCATATCTAGTTGTAAAAAATAAATCGGTGGCATACGACATTGTTAATTTTTTTTAAATCATTAAAAATTACAAAAATATAAATAAAAAAAATCATGATTTTATTTCCAAAATAGCTCGTTTCAAGCCATATCGATTAGACGTGTGAATTCTTACCATTTAAATTATCTCAAACTACAAGAAAAAACAATTTAAACTTTAAAATTAATTGCTTTCAAATATTCCTTATTTGTATTTCATTGTACTATTTTTGTAATATATAATTTACCAATGAACTAAACTCTCTTAAATAATGTATTAAAAGACCCAAACTATCAAATTTTATTTGGGTTAATTGCAAATATAATCACAACTTTTTCGCAAATTGCAATTTAATCTAAACTTTTGAATCTTTGCAAATAAAACCCCATCTTAACATTTAGTTGCAAATCGAACCAATAAATAAATTTTTTATTGTCCGAAAATAATGTTTCACTTACTCAACAATGAATATTCAATTGTATTAATATGTTTAGATTGGTTCGGATGACAACACATAATTAATCATCATTTTCGAGGAGATAGAAATCTATCATTTGGTTAGAATTGCTAATAAATTTAAAGTTGAAGTTTTATTTGCAAAGATTCAAAAGTTTAGATTAAATTGCAATTAGCAAAAAGATCGTGATTTTATTTGCAATTAACTCATTTTATTTTGAAAGGTCTCTAAACTAATTTTTGTTTAAAAAACCCTTAAACTGTACATTTTTGTTTCATTAGGCCCCTAAACTATTTTTCTTCTTCATAAAACCCTTAAAGTATATAATTCTTGTTGCATAAAGCTCCTATTGAAAATCAGTTACACCTTAAAGTATATAATTCTTGTTGCATAAGGCTCCTATTGAAAATCAGTGACAGACACATTTTTTTATTGGAATTCGGTTTTAATAACATTGAAATTGGTTGATTTGTCATATTTTAATGAAAAACATTAAAATAATTTAGCAAAATTTGTGAATTTTTATTATTAGGGATCTCGTGAAATAAAAATTAATAGTTCAGCGGTTCTATAGAATAAAAAAATAATTTAGAAAATTTTCGAAACTAAATATGATAATTTAGGGGTAATTTACCATGCATAGTATAAATGGTAATAGAGTTAGTATAACTTTTGCACCATTCAAATTTATGTGTGTTTGATATTTTGTCCCCCCTAAAATACAAAAGAAATGGGTTGTCTCACATAATACCACAAGGCTTAACAAAAGAAGAGGGTGTTCACTTATTCTAATCACAATCTAATGATCATAAATGGCATAACGTGTGATTCATTTATGCCACACACTCACCCCCACAACAAAACAAACTAACACACACACTCCTTCAAATCATTGCATTCCAAAACCCATCTCTGGATAGACCCATGAAAATCCACCAACCAATAAAGCGTAGTCCACGTCACCCAACACAATCCCACCACCCAATCCCCTCTTGCCATGTCATCAGATAAGCCACTTTTGAACTTCCTGTTTGGATGATGGAAATAAATAATTCAATCCATCATTAATTTGACCTTTTTACATGGGCATGAGTGCCATTTTTATTTTTTAGTACAAAGGATGTCTAATTTAGTTGTCACTTAATCGGAGTAGAGTAGGATTTAGGCCCTTCTAGTTATTTCCTCTATTTTTTTTTATTAGTGTGAACTTATTTTTCATACAAATTAAAAAAAAAAATTAACATGACATAGTATAGAGTAAAAATGGTTCATACATGAATCATCGAAAGATATTAACTATTTTTACTAAAGAGTATTAGTTGTTTTAATTTGAGAGTATAAGTTATTTACTGAAAACAAACTAAGTTTCTTCAGTAAAAATAACTAATACCCTTCAGTAATTCATATATGAACCAATTTCACTCTATACATACTCATTTAACAATAGTAAATATATATATATATATGTGGTCTTACTTTTTTATATTTGTATTTTTAAAATGAAGAAAATTAATTAATTAATGTAAAGAAAAAGAAATAGAGAGTGTAACTTGAACATTGTTATTTAATATATTAACTAATTGATACAAACAAAATTTGAAGAATACTTGTACGTATCAGTGTACGGTATAATTGGTGTGCATAACTAATGTTATTTGATATAAACAATTAATATTATTCAATAAAAATAATTAATGTTATTTAAAAATTTACATTAGTGATGCGGTGCACAGTGCACTTGTTATATACTGAAATAAATTTATCTTATATCTAACCGTTAAAATGGAACAAATCGATCTTTTGCTATTCGATTAAAAAGTTTGGAGAATAACACCAAGAAGGATGGTTTAATATCTTATATCTAACCGTTAAAATGGAACACATGGATCTTTTGTTAGTTTCCATAATTTGATCAAAAAGTTTGGAGAATAACACCAAGAAGGATGGGTTTTATTAAACTTAAACCTCTAAATTTTCAGTATATGCATTTAATATGATGTCAATAACTCCACCATTTTGGTGGAGTCCTACACATTTTCTTATAAACTGACAAATTGTACTGTATATTAAATTAATTGAGTAAAGCATGTGGACTAACATTATCTTAATTTGTACGCCACAACCATTAATTATAAATTTACCAAAACCTTATTTAGCCTTGAGTAATCTTCCAAATCCATACGTATCTTAATGAAAGAACGAAACTAGATATTCATGTTTACATTCAAAGGTTTATCAAAAACATAATACATTAAATACCTGAACTTATCACATTTTATTTCAAAAGATTCCTAAACTATTTTTTGTTTTAGAAAACTCCCAAACTATTAATTTTTGTTTCACGAGACCCCTGGTAACAAAAATCACAAATTTCACTAAGTAATTTTAATACTTTTCATTAAAATATGAAAAATCAATCAAATTCAATGTTATTAAAATCAAATTCCAACAAAAATGTATCTATAATGGATTTTCAGTAGGAGTCTTATAAAACAAGGATTATATATTTTAAGGGTTTTTTTTAAACAAAATAAAAATATATAGTTTAAAAACTTTTTAAAACAAAAATTAGTTTAGGGCCTTTTAAAGCAAAATTGAATAGTTTAAAGGTCTTTGGATACATTTTGCCTTTGTCAAACTACCTGTCAACAAAAAAACAAAAAAATTATCAAACTGAAGTAATGGGTTAATTCGATTTCATCTCATAACATACCAAAATTTTGTGCTAAACATACTCATTTGAAATGACAAATTACACTAATCATTGGGCCTTTTGGTAATGTAAAAAAGCAAAACTGGTAAAAGTGGAATGAGATGAAGAAAATGGAGAAGGTGGTCCATCTCTCTCTCTCCTTTCAACTGCAGAAGCCAAGACTTGTCTCTTCCTCTGTTATCAGCCAACCCCATACCCCTCCCTCCATTCTTCTTCATCCAATTCCAAAGAGAGAGAGAGCTAGAGAGAGAAGAGGCCATGCATACATACATACATACATATGCATCATGTGTTGTTCCATATTTAGAGAAGTCACCAGCGCCTCCCTCCCGTGACTCTCTCTATCCATCATGCTTCCCCTTAATCTCATTCTAAATATAAATAACCATCATTCATCACTCCCTTAGATATTTCATATCCCCCCTCTCTCTCTCTTTCTAAACAGAGATACTCTGTTCCATCTTTCTGGGCTTGGGGAATTCAATGAACTTTTTCACGCAAAAACACACACCCCTTTTTCCCATTCTTCACTAACTTGAACCTACCATCTTAAAAAGACTCAATTTTCCCAGTTCCCTTTCTGGGCTCTGCTAAACCCCCCCTTTTGGCTCTTTCCACATATAGCAGGGTTTAGGGTTTATCCAAATTTACCTTTCTTGGACCAAAACTGATCCCAATTCTTGATTCATCATTCATCACCAATGTTGAGTGGGGGTGGAAGAGCCTACAGAATACAACCATTAGACCTCGAGATAATCAAATCCCCTTCTTCCACAACTTCTTGGATTTCAAATCACTCATCTTCCCCCTCTTCTACCCTCTCTGAATCAAGCAATTGCCCTCTAGCAATCACCACTAGAAAACCTAGAACCCCTCGGAAAAGGCCCAATCAAACCTACAATGAAGCTGCTGCAATTCTCTCCACAGCTTACCCCAAAATATTCCCCACAAAACCTTCCCAAAAATTCACAAAATCACATGATTATAAGAAGAATAATCAGCTCCTGTTTGAGCAATCTGACCTTCTTATGCCGTTCGATAACCCGAATTACATGCTGGATCCGCCCTTAATCGAAAGACCTAATAATTTCGAGCCCAAGGGTTTCAATCTGAACCCATGCCAGAGCCCTGGGGAGATCGAGATCGAGATCAATTCCGCCGAAATCTGCAACGAATTTCACGAAGAAGTCGATTTCGATGCGGAATCGATGCTGGATGAGGAAATGGGGGAGGGAATTGAGAGCATATTGGGCGATATCGAAATTGAAGATCCGAGTACGAATTGCGACAATTCGACCCGTATTAACGCCAATACTTTCTGTTACGGGTACCCGGTAGGGTTAGGGTTCGAATTCGGGTACGGGATGAGGAGGGAGATACGGGCGATTAGGAACGGCGATGAGTGCGATTGGTGGAGGTTTCCGAGTGTGAATTTGGTGGATATAACTCCGAAGGTTGCTAGGGTTTCTGCGGCGGAGAAGAAGAAGAAGAAGAAGAACAGGGTGGAAATTAAGAGTGAGCAATTGGGGAATTCGATTTCGAAGCAGAATTTGGGGGTTGGGCCTGCGGAGGAATGCGCCGCCGCTCAGCCAATCGCGGGGCTGCTGTTGAAATTGAATTACGACGGCGTTTTGAATGAGTGGTCCGATAAAGGATTTCCGTTCTCCGGCGACTCTCCGGCCGCCCCGTCCGCCGGAAACGATGTCCAGGTAATAATTTAACTATCACTCCCCCGAAAATCAGTCTTGAGATTGAGCTTGGTTTCTGTTTTTCTAGTTCTTCTGAGCTGCGAATCTTATTTTAATTAATTAATTATAAATATATTTCTTATATTGTTTGTGCAGATTCTTATTTTATTTTGGCAAGAAAATTTTAAATAATAGTACTTCATTAAATTCAGTGGTTTTATATAAAAAAAATGCAAAAATTTGAAAGATAAATTAACATACACATGAAATTAATTAAAATAAAGTCAAGGATATATTGTGAATTTTGTACCAATAAAAGCGAAATGTAAATGGAATAAAAAAAATTAATCCAAGGCGCAATATAGAGCCATTTTCAATGTTTTGAAATTCTACCATGATTTTAAGTGATTTTTATAAAAATTAAAAGAGAATATATTTTAAAATAAAATTATTTTAAAAGTGAGAGTGTTTGTAAAAAATTCAATTAATGAATATAAATTTAAAAAAAAATCAATTCTCAAAATTTAAAACGGGATATTTTTTGTTTTTTCAAAATAAGTATTGATTGCAAATAATGTAAAATCAATTATTTTTTTTAGAAAAAAAAAATCATTCTACTTACAAAATAGCGATTGCATAGCGTGGATAAACTTATTTTTGAATTCACGTTTTCAAATTATTATCACATAATTTAAAAAAGGTGTAATAAATCATAATAACTCCCGTCGGTTTGGAGAGGTGTTACGGTTGGACGTCACTATGGGTGGAGGAGCCATTCAATTATTGGTAGTGCCCTTTTTTACTTTTTATGAACTTTAAGTTGGCTTTTGATCCTTTTCTTCGACTTCATGATTAACACAAATTTTACATCCACACTAGTGTAATAGGTTTGGATTTAAAGTTCAATTTTAAATTTAATTTTAATTTTTTTTAAAATAATGCGTATCACTGATTATTGTTTTTAGTATTATTAATTTATATATATATATTTTTTTTAAATTAAAGTGCATGTCATGTACTCAAGTGTATACTAAAATTACTATTCAAAGTTCTAAAAAAGAAAACAAAATGAAAAAATATTAATTCATCAAAAGAAAGATATTAAGTTACTATTTAATATGGGTAAGCATCCTATGAAATAGTCCGATATGTGAAATTGAATTTCATTTATTATATTACTCGACTCGCAAGCTATAGGCTCTCAATTCATTAATGTTTTTATAGGGGAGTGTGATATAAATAGTAAAGTTAAGCTCAGTCTTAACCAAAATTCCTCTAAAAATATTAATTTGTACATCGAATATTACTCGTACTTTTTAATATTCAAACAAAATAAATTGCATTAATTGCACCGTACAATAAATCCTATTCATATTTCCGTTTGCAATGTGTTTGCCATGTAATTTTCTATTTTTTAATAATTGTGTCGTCAATAGTAATTTGTATTCATGTCCATCGGTGGACACACATTTATATAACCGCCGTAAATGTGAGAATAATACATCAGCATATTTAAGGAATCAATTAAAATAATAATGAACTCCTTACTTATATGTCATTATCATATTTATGGTGGATATACAAATTTGTATTTAACGGTGGATACAAGATCAATTTCACATTTATCTATACAATTATTTTCTAAAACAAAATATGTAAGGCTAGTCGATCAAATTCTTGCATTTGGTTTAATTTGCGACCTAGTACTTCTACATCCACCAAATTTCTCCATACATGGGGAGAGGGGTTTAGAAGCAAAGTATCACTATTTTAATGTTTTATTTGTCTTGGTACATTTTAAATTTTATTACATTATTATATATATAGAATTCTTTGCACATATTCCTTGAATTCATGAAACTTTATCATTTCACCCTTTAGGATTAATTTTTTTACTTTCTTTTGCATTTCACCCTCTTGAGACGAAATTCAGGATCTGTCCCTAATTATAAATAAAACAAAGTGACTATGAAAATGATGAATATGATTTCAATGGGGTGCAGGGAAGATTGGCGCAGATAGACTTATTCTCCGAAAACGGAGGAATCAGAGAAGCGAGTGTGCAACGATACAAGGAGAAGAGACGAAACCGACTATTCTCTAAAAAAATAAGATACCAAGTCCGTAAAGTCAACGCTGACCGACGACCCAGAATGAAGGTAATTTTTTATTTACCACAATCTACATGCATTTCTTTATAGACCATCTTCATCAATTTTTTTCTCATAAATCACAAAGTATATAGTGAACCCCTTTCATTGGAAAATTGTTTATTTTTTAACGGTATTAATTATTTCATTAAAAGGTATCATTTTAATAGTAATACTGTAGAGTGAAAACAACAAATATTGTTTTAAATTGTACAATAAAATTGATTTACAAGAAACATACTCATTATCTACATATGTTATGTATCTATTAATTTATATTTTCTAAAATAAATGAAAACAGTTAATACCGTTTATAATGGTGCGCAGGGGCGATTTGTCAGAACACCAAGTTCGTCGGATGATTAAAGATAAATAGAAGACGTGGTGTTTTTTTGTAGTTTACATTTTGAGATTTTTTTCTTTTCTTTTTCTCTTTAATTTTATTGTTTTTCTTACACTGACTGGATATAGAATTCCACGAGAAGCAGAGTAGTTCAGACTGAGAGTAGGATTGAGCAAAAAAGTCGAAGCTAATTATGTTTTTTTCCTACTTCTTCAATTCTTTTTCTGGACCTTTTTTTTCAGATTTAATAGCAATAAAACAGAAATCTACAGCTGCTGCAACACAAAATTAGTTTATAATGTTTGGAATGCTGAACCTAGATTTTCAATGTCTTTATTTTGCTGTTAAATGTGTCTTTTTTTTTAAATATAAAATTGAATTTAAGTTTATAAAATAAAGTCAACTCAATATTTTATAAAGTTAAAGTCAACTCAATTTTCATACTTCATAAAATAAAAATAATATATGAAAGACTAAGGTATCCATGTTAATTTAAAAAAAAAAAATCATAGTATTATCTCTACTCATCTCTTTACCTAACATTATTTAAAAAATTAAAATCAACTTATATTTTTTTTTATCAGACAAAACTTAATTTATTCCTTCATCAAGTCCACACAAGGTATAAGATATACCTGGACTTCAATTACAAAGAACAGAACATCCTACAAGAAGGTACTTAAACTGAGAGAACTTCTCTGGGATTTGCTAACCATGTTCTTAACAAAGAGTTACAGGAAATAATACTTTTAGCCAAAAACCAACTCCAAAGTCTCCCCTTGATTTCTTCCATCATCTTTTCCTAGCAAATCTCATTGCCTTAAAAAATGAGGTTATTCCTGGATTTCCAAATCACCCATGCCACACATTCCCAGATAGTTGATGCAATTTCTATACATTTTTTCCAACGAAATAGACTGGAAAAAAGTAGAAAGTGATCAACTATTTTATTGGGATAAGCAATCGGTGTTCGGAGTCAATTAGAGCATTCAAGCCACACACCTTCAATTCGAGGACATGTGACGAAAAAATGATCAGCGGTTTCATTCTCTTCTCCACAAATCGGGCAGCTCGTTTCATTACCTATTGTTAACAGTCCTCTCCTCGCTAGGTTGCATTTAGTTGGTAGACGATCGTGTATTAATCTCCATGTCATTGATGTGACCTTTGAGGGTGCTATCTTATTCTAAATGAGTTTGTACTCCTCTCTCCTATTTTGTTCCGCATCTCTCTCCTCGAGTTGCTCTGATAGAAGCTTGTATGCCGTTTTTGTTGTGTATTTTCCTCCAGGATCCCGGTCCCAAGTCCACATATCCTCTTCATTCTCACTGAGCCTGCAAGAATTTAATAACAACAACAATTCATTAACAGAATTAATCTCTCTGTCTAACAATTCCCTTCTCCATGTACACTTCCAAGTCCACTCGCCCCCCCGCCCAATCCCCCCAATCTTTAATACAACTCTCTTTGACTCTACTCAGCTGATAGAGTCTTGGAAACTGCATTTTTAAAGACGAACTCCCCAACCAAACCCCGTGCCAGAAACTCGTATTCTCTCCATCCCCCACCCTCTTTTTTAAATGATTTATGAACCACCCGCCTCTGTCTCCCTCTCCTAGTTGTACTACCTCTCTCCACCATTTCGATCTTATAGCCCCCCCACCCCCGACACCAACCCCTCATTCCTCACGTTTAACTCCCCGTGAATAGAAGTTATCACTCTAGCCCACAACTCATCCCCGTTCGTAAGATATCTCCAGACCCATTTTCCCATCAAAGCCTTATTGAAACAACCTAACTCTCTCACGCCTAGCCCCCCGTTTTCCTTGGAGTAACAAACTTTTTCCCATTTTATCCAAGCCAATTTGCTCTCATCCACTCTTCCCCACCATAGAAAATTACGAAACAAAGCATTAATCACTCTCACGGTTGATTTAGGAAGAAAGAAAAAGGAAAGGTGATAGATGGGTATTGCCAAGAGAACCGCTTTTAGGAGAGTAATTCTCCCGCCAAGAGATAACTTTTTATGCTCCCAGGACTTCAACTTCATCTTTATTTTGTGCACCAGTGGCTCCCATTCAGCTAGGGACTTGTGATTCATTCCTACTTTTACCCCCAAATACGTGAAAGGAATTGACCCTATTACACAACCCAAAATATCCGTCATTCTGCCCAAAACCTCATTACTCGTATTTACACCGAAAAGACAGCTCTTACTGTAGTTTACCTTGAGGCCAGAAAGTAGTTCGAAGTTCTTTAGTATGCATTTCCAAGCCCATGCGTTTTCCTCCTTAGCAGAAGCCAACAAAATTGTGTCGTCGGCGTATTGAAGGTGTGAGATCCTCAGCTTATCTTTTCCGATTGTTGTTGGGTCTAGAAGCCCATTTTCCACTGCTTTGTTTACCAAAATACTCAAACCCTCTGCAACAATGAGAAACAGGAATGGCGACAGAGGGTCGCCTTGTCTCAACCCCCTTTCTAACTTGAATTCCCCACTCGGGCTACCGTTCACCAATACATTTGCCGATGCCATGGTTACACACTCCATTATCCACTTTCTCCATTATTTACAAAAGTTCATTTGAGCCATCATTTCTTCCAAAAAAACTCCACTCCACAGTGTCATAAGCTTTAGCAAAATCGATCTTGAAAAAAGTTATGCCCACCCTCTTCCTTTTAGCCTCCTCGATAGACTCGTTGAGAATTACGGCTCCATCATGAATTAACCTATTGCCCACAAATGCGCTCTGCATCTCGGAAATTACTCCAGCCATCACTCTACTCAATCTGCTAGCTAGGACTTTCGCAAGGATTTTGTATATACAGCCGATGAGAGATATATGTCTATAATCGCTGAGAGAAAATGCTTCTTCTTTTTTGGGGATGAGAACGATGTAAGACGAGTTTAGTCCCCTTGCCAGCTTAGCATTCTGATGGAACTCCTCCATTAACCGCATGCTGTCTTCCTTGATGATGTCCCAACATTCCTTTATGAAACGGAAGTTAAATCCATCTGGCCCGGGGCTTTTTGAGCTCTCACAATTTGAAACTGCCTCTTTAACTTCCTCTTCAGTAAATGAAGTGGTTAGAAATGAGTTTTCCATCTCAGACAGCCTCTTAAGTGCAGCATTTGGTTTGAGCATCGGCCTCTGTGATGCTTGAGAGGAAAACTGACTTTTAAAGAAATCTCTAATTCCATCTTTAACCTCTTGGACGTTTTCCAGCCATGAATTCCCAACTTGGATCCCCACGATTTCGTTTGATTTTCGCCTCTGATTAATTGCTCTGTGGAAATAGTTGGAATTTACATCCCCTTCTTTCAACCATCTCACTCTGGCTTTTTGGGATGTAAGGATATTCCTCTGGTTAAGGCTTCTAAAAAGCTCCGCCCTCGCAGCACTTCTTCTTTCCACCTCAAACTCTTCTAGACCAAAAGTATCATCCAAAATATCCCATTCTTGTATCTCCGATCTCAGCTTGTCAATATTCCCATCAATAAAGCCAAAAGTGTTCTTATTCCAGTCTTTTAGATTGTTTTTCAGAGCCTTTAATTTTTCTTTAACTGTGAATCCTGCCCATCCCATGAAATCCTCACTTCTCCAAGTATTTAGAACTAACTCCTTGAAGCTTGGATGCTCAATCCAGGCATTGACAAATCTGAAAGGCCTCGGGCTCCAATCCACTATTTTGGTTTCTAGGATGAGCGGGCAGTGATCGGAAAGTGAACGAGGCAGCCCCTTTTGAAGTGAATTTGGCCATTCAGATAACCATTTATGATTGATTAGGAACCGATCGAGCCTACTCTTACACGTACCGTTAGGCCGATACCAAGTGAATTTCCTGTTGTGTAATGGTAGATCAATCAGGTTTGCATTGTTGATGAATTCGTCAAACAATCTGATATCTCTGTAATTCATCCCTTCGTTTACTCCAACTCTTTCGTGCTCGAAACAGAATGAATTAAAATCACCTTCGATGCATAAGCAAGCGTCATCATTCTGTAGGATAATAGCATTAATTCTATCCCACAGTTCGATCCTCTCATCCAACAAGCAAGGTGCGTAAACATTGACCAAACATACTTTAATTATGTCTCTCCCCCAGTATCCATTAACGATGACCGCTCTCGTCATATGCCACCAACTAGCTAAAGTCAGTTTATCCGAACTCCATAAAGTCATAATTCCTCTGGATCGACCTATGTATTCCCTAGCCGCCCAATCGCAACTACTATTTCCCCAGACTGCTTTACAGACTTCATCATTTATTAATTCTAATTTTGACTCCTGGATAAACACAATATCTGCTTTATATTTTCTCACAAGATTCTGAATTTCAGTCTTTTTCACCTTACTCCCTGCTCCTCTGATATTGAAGGAAATGATCTTCATAAAGAAACATTATCAATATTCTCCTTGCCTGAGTTAAGAGGCGAAATTACCTGTGCCTCGTACCTGGTCAGTCCCTTGATTACTTCTTCGTCTCTTCCTCTTAATCCTAGCCTTTTCCCGAACTCCCATATCATCCTTGCCTCTTCGATATCTTATTTGAGGCCGGTCCCACTCTTATCTGTTTCGCGATTGTGACCCTCTCGATTTTCCACTAATTCATCCTCAGAAGCCATATTTCCTACGAAATCCGCCCATTTCTCACGATTTGCTTTGAATTCCATTGCTCTTCTCCTTGCTTTTTCTTTTTTGCTGCCTATTGCCTTCTGCCTCCTTCGAACATAATCGGTCGATTGAGAAGCAGATTTGGGGTTTTTTCTCAATTGAGATTCTCTCTCTTCAAAAATATCTTCATGAGCTTTACCACTATTGTTTGACGTGTTCCCACGGGTAAGAGCTGTCTTTTGATCTTGGGCCTTTACAAGGTGGCCCTCCTGGATTTTTAGGCCCAACCCGCCATTAATCTCAGGGGCCGAGATTTGCATATGGCCTATTGATTGGGCTAGACTATTATTCTTGTCAGGATCCCTTTCAAAGCCCAATTCCTTTTATCCCAGCCCATCCGTCTTCTTTTTTGAAAAAACGGTACTAGTTTCAAGGTGGGGTCCACCACCGCCCACGAACTCCGCGTCCCCAGGATCTGATGTGAAGTCCGAAGAACAATTACCACGTTCCGCCGCCACACCTTGTCCAACAATTTTCTAAAAAACTGAACCGTTTCTTCCATCTAATACCGACGTATCTCCTTCGTCGTCGATCCTGCCTCCACTATGATCGCCGAAAATCATTGCATCCGCCGGCCAATTTGACATTTCTAACTCGTCATCTTCTTCTTCAACCAACATCGTCTGAACAAACGCCGAGCACGAACAATGAATTTCTTCAACAATTCTAATCTTGTGGCGAGATCCGTCAATATAGACGTGGATAGTTTCGTCAATATGACTGATACGCGTGGTGGATATAAGAACTCTAGCAACCTCTATATTTACTTTTTTATCCGTGTGCTCGTCGGTTTTTACAAACCTTCCAAACTTAGGGCTCATAAGGGTAAAGAACCTTGTTGACCACGCATGGGCCAGAACCCCTATCCATCTCGTCCACACCTCTCTAAGCGTATTAACATCTGTCTCCTTCCAAGGTCTAATCCAGTCGAACCAATAAGAGACCCATTCATCAAACGCCTCTATTGTTCCTGAAATATCTTTTGCCTCTATTCCTTGTATTAAGATGCAATTACCCCCCATATTCCGAAGGACAAGCTTTCCTTGACATTCACTTGATATTTCTTCGCCGTGTTCAAAACCTGTGTAACTTCCCTCCAGCCACTTTCTTTCCGATTCCTTTGTCGAAAAGGACATTATGTGTTCGTCATTCTTAGCCATGGGTATGACAGTGCCACCTACCTGGTTTGAGCCCACTCCCTTGACTACCTCGGCAAACGTTATGTTCTCCTTTCTCTTCCCGCAATCTGCCTTGAAGCTTTTAGGCACCCGGATAGGATGTCTTTGTAATTCTCTTTTATATTTTGGTATGAGCGCTCTCAACTTATAACTTCCGATCCAGGTGTTATTAAGCCCTTCCAGAATCGCATCCACGTTAAGATAATTGGGGTACCTGACGAAGCCGAAAAGGTTTCCTTCGCTATTCCTCTTTCTCGGACAAAAAATATCTTTAACCTCTCCCCACCTGCTAAAAAACTGATACAGCTCCTTCATAGTACAAACATCAGGATAGTTTTTGAACAACAAAGTGATTAAACCATCTCCGTTTTTAGCTTTCAAATCACCACTCCTAAAAGTATGATTTCTGACAACGTTCCATCTATCACTAGTCCTATGATGGTTAGGGATGAACCTAGGGTTATGGGTAATTTTCTGCCTCACCGGAAAGCACTCGGAATGGCGGTTAAGCCGCCGGTAGTCTACTCGCCACCCCTTCTCACCACTCTCCACTCATCTTCGCTCATCTCTCTTCCAGTACTTCCTCTACTTTAATTTAGATATTACTTTTGATGTTTTACACGGGTTAAAATCAACTTATATTAATATAACATTTTAAAACCCCAACACATTATACACAAAACAGAAGTAGTTATGGAGAGAAAAGAAGTGAAGATGCAGAAATCTTTCAACATTCTACAATTTAAAAGTTCACTTTTTTTCATCAGTTTTTATTTGCATTGTAGTTCAAATTTCATATTAGACCAATGAGGATTGAAAATTGGCCAGAAGCTCCACAAATAGTTATGCTAATTAGAGAGAAAAAAATTAGAACAACCTATGGTCATGTAAACTTATTAAAAATAAATGATCAGAGCGAATTCGATGTTTTATATTATTGTAGAGTAGTTAAAAAATAAAATCGAAAGTGTGTTCAACGGTTTATCAAGGAAAGAGGATTGTGGGTGTTGGGCTTGACTTGAGATCCCAGTGGATTTTGGCCCATATTGGTTCTGAGGCCCACAACACTCCTAACCCTAGTATCGTTGGAGGTCTTCATATATAAACCATCTTCTTCTCTCTCATTGTTGAATTTGCAATCGTGAGAGTGTATGATGTGTGAGTGCAACCACATACGAATGTCTGTTTGGCTCTCTCATTTAACATCGGTTTAGAGTTTGTCATACAGGCGGCTTGAACCCTCGCCGATTGTCCCGAATCGTGAATTGTGTGAGGAGGTTGGTGTGTATTGAGAATTGAGAAATTATTTTTTGGATTTATTCTTATATTTTTTTTAGAGTATGAAAGAGGATTATTTATTTTTATGTATTTTGACAGGATGCAAGAGGATTATTTTGTTTCGCAACTAATGTGGTTGAACTTCGAATTGCGATCTCAGTCTCCGTTTATTATTTGTGCAAAGTATGATATGAAAATAGTTCATAATATATTTATTATGAAACCGTTTTAAAGTATCATTAATTTTATTAATAGTATCATTAATTTCTCAGGAGTATTATTAATTTGGATCAATAGTATTATATTGTAATTATTGTAAATTTTCTTAAATCCAAATTAGTGATCCCTGATGAGATTAATGATACTTTAAAACTGTTACAAAAACTTATCATGAACCATTTCATATAAAACCTACTCTATTATGAGACTCAATCCTACTGTACATAAAAAAATATCACCTATGTTGCAAGGGTGCGGGAACGATACGATACATGTGGAGTGATACAAAAAAATTCAAAATTTTAGGATACGTTTTGCCAATGATACGTCTATTTATATTTATTATATATAATACCTGTAATAAACTAAAAATATAGAAAAATATTATCAAATATGCAACAAAACAACAATTAAAAATTAAATATCATTAACCTACATAAGTCATAATAAAAGTTTCAATTTACATATTTGCACAAAGGTCAACTCACATTACCATCATTATCATTTGTAGGCCGCATCATCACCATTATCCCTAAAAAATTAAATAATTACTAGAAAATTAGAAAGTATATATATCTAGAAATTTCTCAAAGTAATTTAATTATATAAGATTTAATAAATTAAAATACTTGGTTGGATCATGTATTATTTAATTTGTTTATTGACTAATATATTTAATATTTTACATTTTAATATTAAGTTTTAAAATATTATTAAAAACCCTCAAAAACTAATAAATTTTGCAATATGTACCTGATTCGTGTATCCCTGCGTATCCTTGGAGGAGGATACACGTATCCGAATTAAAAATTGTTAGATACGTCAAGTGGTGTATCGGGTGTGAATTCAATGCAAATCGCACCCGAACTCGTATCCCCCGTGTATCCAGTGGCGGATCTACCATGGTGAAAGGGTATGCAAGTGCATACCCTCTTTTTTTTTTTTCTTTTCGTTTTTTTTTTAATGAAGAATGCTATATATATGACATGTAGTATTGTGTTTAGTTTACTTTTGTCAAATATAATCGAAAAGAAACTGCTATTGAAATATACTAGTAAATTACCCGTGCGTTGCACGATTATAAATTTAAAATGAATAATGATCTAATATATATTGGATTTGATGTTAAATGAAGTATAAATAATTAGTTTATTTGTATTCTTTTATATGTTTCTTTGTACGACATATTCATTGTTGATTTGCCATTTTTGATATTTATCTTGTTTATCAAAATTGTTATTTTTATCCTTTCAGTAAGAGAATTGATTTTTTCATTAGTTTAAGTGATGCCTTTCAGTATTACGATTTTACAACTAATACATTTCAATAGTATAAATGATACCTTCTACTATTACGACAAACATATTTAAGTAGTTTAAGTGATACCTCTTAGAATTACGACTAATGCCTTTTGTAGTTTAGATGATACCCTTTTATATTGCGACTAATACTTTTAAGTGACTAATAGCTTCAAGTAGTTTAAGTGATACCATCTAGTATCATGACTAATACTTTTAATTAGTTTGAGTGATTCCACTTAATACTACGACTGGTATATGTAAAATTATTTTATGACAAATTATGAAGTTATTGGAGAAGTATATACAATTTAACCATAGAACCACAACAGAGTTTGTGCCGAATATGAAAAAAATGGAGAGGCATTCTCTATATTCTATATAAAACCCTATTTAATTTGCATAATTAAATTATATATAAAAGGTGTGGAGCCCATTCAACTGAGCTTATAAGCTCTTTAAAAAAACTTATAAGTTTTTTAGGAGCTCAAGCCTATACAAATGTTTGGTTAAAAAGAAAAAGAATAAGTTAAACAACTTATAAGATCTTAAAATAAGTTTTTCACAATTTATAAGCTCCAAAAATAAGGTTGGGATATCCCAACTTATTTTTCTAACCACCTCTACCCATCCCTCCCCCCAACCCTCGCTATCCGCCCGTACCTCAACAATAAAATTAGAAAATAATTAGTTTTTGTTAAAATTAATTTTCTTATATTTGTGATAAACTATCAAATAACTTATAAGTTGTATTAACCAAATATTTTAGCATTTATAAGCAACTTAAAAATTATATTTCCCCCGTCCCTTTTAAATTGCTCAAAACTACGAAAAAATAATTTTACCTCTAAAACTAACCACTTACAAACATCTCTTATTTATATTTCATGTCACAATATTTTTCAATATACCCTTAAACAATAAACTAATTTTTTTTAATAAAATAGAAATGACCAATATATCCTCAATTTTATAATTTTTAATACTAATAAATAATTTTTTCATGAAAATTTGCATTATTTCATGTGAGCATTCTAAAAAATGGATTGAGGGAGTTTATTATAATCTCTTAATATAACATATAACATTTCACGATTTATAAGATGTTTAGAAAAGGCTTAGCCAAAAAAAATACGTAATTGAATGTAAAATAATATAAAAAAAATATTATTAGGGTGTAAGATATTTAGAGTGTAATTAATTTAACATATATAATTTATTTATTTTTGAATAGTGGGATGCTCAACGGTTGCGGACTTGCGGCGGTTGAGTAGAAGGGTAATAACTTTCAGGGTTATTGAAAAAAAGGTTCTGTATATAGAAATTTTGGATTGAAAAATAGTTTCTATATTCAGAACATTTTGTTATTATATATAGATAGATTATACATGGGCTTAGAATGATAATTCAAAGGCATTTAGACATATTTATTTTTAGTACTAAAGTCCATATTTATTATAAGAAAAAATAAAGGAAAAAGTATATTTTTGTCCTTAAAAAATTATTGCAAAACATTTTTGATACTTATGTGAAAAAGTGGTCTTTCTTTTTTACAGTTTTGACTTCATCCGTTAATTTTTAGGACCAAAATTACAAATTTATCCATTCGTTTGAGACCAAAAATGCAATATTGCTATTATCTTGTGATCAAAACTGCAATTCTCTTGGGACCAAAAGTGTCGAAAAAAACTACCAAACTAAAAGTGTTGAAAAGAGGACCGTTTTTTAAATTGACTCACTCTTTTGGGACCAAAAGTGCAATTAAATACTAAATCTAATATTTTATGAAACTTAAAATCTAAATATAAACCAATTGATAGGCAGGGAGGGGACATACATGTCACTTTCTTCTCTTTACCATGTTTGGGAAAAAGATGGCAAAAAGATTGTTGTGTCTTGAAGATAAACTTGATAATTTGATAGTTTTGTTTATAATATGAAATGAGATGACGGATTTCAGAGTTTGAAAGATACTAAAGAAAAGATGATAGATTTCAGAGCTTGAAAGACATATACTCACTCTGTCTCAACATTTCAGAGCTTGAAATATATATGTCTTATCTACTTATTATATAGATAGTGTTGATTTACTTATATAGAGAGAGATGTGTTTTTAAAAATAAACAATGATGACATTTTTAACCACTTTCAAAGTATGATAACTCATAAATTACTTTTTTTTTTGTTTGTGATTCTTAGTATTATATGTTTTTACGTTTTAGATTGTTTATATATATAATTTTAATTACTATATACAATTGTGCATACCCTATTTCAATCTCCTGGATCCACCACTGCGTGTATCTGATACTACATACTGATATTTTTGAAGAAACCGTGTATCAGAGGTTATCACCTAACGTCATGTTTTTTTTTATTCTTATATCCCTCGTATTCTATATTCATATATCCGGCTCAAAAACTAATTAATTCGGGGGATTCATAACTCCTCATCCATTAGCGGGAGCCCCGTTTCAAGCCATCTCAAAATTTAATCGCATTTTTTAAATTTTGAACCTAAAATTTAAAAATGATCTTACACTTAAATCTCAAGCCCTGCTGCTACTCAATCACTATTGTTAAGAGTTTGAAACCTAAAAAAATAAAAATATACATAAGATCCGGTTTTCTCCTGCCCATCACAAACTTACCCTACCAGATGAAATGATTGTAACTGGCCTAAATTATTATGTTTATTTTCACAACACTTGAAAAAGTTGTTTGAATCCACAAATCTAATAATAGTACCATTGTTTGCCCCCAAATTGATAAATACACCTAAATTATTCAAATGTGATCAAACCACTAAAAAAAATGCGAGTTCAACCGATGCGCAAAGTCATTTTCAGCAATTTTATATCCTATAGTCTCATTTACAGAATAAAAATTAGTAAGAAAAAAATTTAAATAAAAGATATAACTTTAAAAAAAACATAATGACATTTTTTAAAAAATATTTTTAGTAAATTTAACTAAATTTGATCAAATTGTGTTGTATTTAGCTAGTAATTCTGGGGTCCAAATAGCCCACCCTAAGAATAATGACTTCCTCCTCTATGAAACTTGTTCATATAATAAAATTGATACTATTATATCTATTTATAATACAAATACGTGCATTAATTAATACCATAACATTTATACTGTGATATTAATTTATAAGTGTAATAATATAAGTGAATGCATATAATGATATTAATTTCATATTATGAAGTAGTTTTTCATAAGAGTTTGGGAGGAATAATGGGTGAAAAGCACATAAAAATAGTATAAACATACACTATCAACTTTCATTTACGAAATCTAATCTTCATCAGGACATGAACAACAATGGCATTATACGACCACAAAACACTTAAAAATTAATATATCTAAAATGTCTACAAAGGATGAAAACCAAAATACCTTTTACCCGAAACCCATGAATCACAAGAGCTTTGTGCATCATCAAAATCGAACATCAATCGATTACACTTGTATCATCTTTCATCTATTCTTTTTCCTATAACCTCGTACCTTTTACAAGAAATCCACAACACCAGATAGCAAAATCTCAAGCTTGAAGAACCTGACAGTGAGCTATGCGATTCTTGATGCGACTTGAGCCCGCGAAATTCGACAAAAAATTCGTAACCAAGGTTTTGAAGTTACCTTTCCCAGATATCGTTTCCCACAAATGCTCGCCTTTTGCGTTCTCCGAGTTTGAAACGTCGACTAAAGAGATACTCATGTTATTCCGGATGATGCATAGCTTCCCATTGAGAGAAAGCACAGCTGCTGCTTCCAAAGCCTTTGAGCTCCCCAAATGCATCTTACTATCGATATGCTTAACCCAAGAACCACTTGATTCGTCGTATATTCTGAGTTTACACCCGTCTTTGCAATCTAAGGCGTAAAGGGTCCCATTTATTGTACAGCAAGGATGCCTCCAACCCGTAACCATTCCATCATAAACGGAGCTCCATTTATCGGTTTCGGGTTGATAGACCTCGCTCAGAACTTGCCTGTGGGACCCGAGCCCCTTCAAGAACCACTTTCCTCCATAAACGACCCCGATAAAAGGGACCATCGGAGTGCTCATATCGGAAATGAAGGCCCATCGATTCTTGTTGGGGTCGTAAACCTCTCCCGATCTTAATGACCGATGTGCCCCTTCATTCTCCCCACCCGCCACGTACAAACAGTTGTTCATCACACAAGAACCGAAAAAATGTCGCCTACGGAGCATATCGGGGGCCCGGTGCCATTTGTTAGTACGAGCACTATAAAAGACGACTCGTCTCATCGATCCCTTAACGGGGTCTTTGCCTCCGAACAGGTAGAGGTGACAGCCACTTAGAACAGCACAACCGAAATCACGGGCTTCGAGATATTCTCTCGGGACGGGGGGTAGAGGTTGCCAAATGTGATGCATTGGGTCAAAGGCATGCCATGATAATTTTCCATCTTTGTCTCTTTTCATGATGTATATCCACTCTTCTGCAATATTGAGATTCTTACGAAGTGAGTAGAAGAAATTACCAGCTAGGAGACGATACCATCTCTTGCAGACGAGACGGAGTTTGAAATGCTCGATTCTTGGAACACGGATTAAGCAAGCGATTGCTAGATCGTCTGGAAGCCCGGGTAGTAAAGGCGATTGGCTCCTGTTTCTGTCACGTGGGGGCTTTGGTCTGGTGGGGTGAATAGAAGGCTTGATGTCGGGCTGTAGACACAGTCTTGTTCCTGGGACATACCTTTTAGCCCCCGCAACAGTCTTGAGGCCTGCATCGACTCTACAGAGGCATGTTGTTGTATCTACCTGTAATCATAAGCATGTTTTTTTCGTATATAAGAAAAAGATTAACACTTGGGTGCACTAGTTTCACATGCAACTAATGCACCAACTAACTTTGTTCAACGAAAAACAACTAATACTGACCAATCAATACATTTGAGTAAAACAACTAATTCCTTGAGTAAAACAACTGACACCATTTAAAAGTACACTTGCATAGAAGTATTTGCATAAGAAAACTATGTGAGACATGTTAGGCTATTTTACAATGTACATTAGTGGTATTCATTATAAACCAGCAACAATGTAATAGCATAACATTTGATGCAGGATCTCTTCTCATCACATTCCATGAAAATTGTTCTCTGCTCATTTAAGTTGAACATAGTAATTAGTACATTACAAGCCAAATTTTCTGTCGTTGGTCCTACATTTTGAGAGTGAAAAGAAAAGCTCACGCCACTCCGTTGAACGTTGCTATGTCTTACACCATACTCATATTGTGTATCACCTCTAAACAACAATTCTGAATATATGTATACTCTCCTTTACTATGAGGGTTCTAACAAAACAACGTAAAAAGAGAAGCAGATTCAGTACAAAAAATTACACGTTCCATAGTTTATGTGAAACAACAAAACGGAACACTTTTTCTTTCTTAATTTCTCTAATAAGGCTCAAGAAACCTGTTAAAAAAGTAGTAGTTTTACAAAGGCAACTGAAAGCTTTGGCGATAAGCGTAGAATAGTTTATACTGTGCGTTTTGCTATCAGCAGGGCCGATCAGTTTATACATTCATGCTTCTTTTTAATAGATATACCATTTAACATTCAATTTATAGATTAGATTCTATTACTGCAACCAATGAACCAATCCCTAAAATTTTCTCTAGTTGAACCAAATTAAGCAGATATGCTGAAACATAACCAGAGTGAAAACAATTATCAGATGAAATCATCCATGCCATTATAACCAAAAGCTCACATACCAGAAATAGGAATAGAGGCAAAAGTAACCAAGTTTCACAAATCAGTCCAATTAAAAGGCATAAAACCTAGGGCAACCACAAAATTCAAGGACATAAAAACGATAAACATCAGTAAAGAAATAGGAAATGAGAATATTTACCAAGGGAGGCTGAATCACTCTTTCCATTTTCTCGAGACTAATCACACGCCAATATAGAATTCCCCCAATTTAAGACCATTCGCACCTTCAAAAGCTCAATCTATATTACCAGCTACCAAAAATTCAGAAATCAACCATCGAACGATATAATAGACAAAATCCCCAAACTGTAGCAATCCGCATAGCAGACCATTGCGAAAATAAATAAAATCAAAAACCTAGATTCAGAGAATTCACATGGATTGTGCGCAAACCCTACAAAGTGTCAAATCCCCCCAAAAGGAACCCTAAGCCTCCAAAATGCGAGCCAGCGAGAAAATTGGTGGGTTAAAAAGGGAAGATATTAAGATTGAGGCCCTTTCCTCCTCAGAACTCTCAAATTTCTTCACAATTCACTCTCTCTCTCTCTTCCCTCTCTCTCTACGCATCAGTGGAGAACTGGGCCCATTGAAGTAACCTACCAAGCACAAGAGTCTGCTCGAAGAAAAGACCAAAACATGGAAATTGGAAAATAATAATAATAATATTAATTTTTAAATTTATAAAGAGTTTTTCAGTCAAAGTCTAAATGGGAAATTAATAAAGGCGTAATGGACAATGATTTCAAAATACTCGGTGGTGGTGGTGAAACCCCTAATTTTGTAGACAGTTTTAAAATGAAAAGTTTCTTTCTCTTTTTTTCAATTCACAATTGTACTTTTCTGTTAAAGAAAAAAAAAATTAATAATGAAAATATGTTGCCATTTATGCCCTTCTAGAATCTTGACTCCAGCTACTACCAAATAGAGAGAATACGATGTTGGCAACGTATCCGATAAGGAAAGGTTGGAGATTATGATTTTTATTTTCATATCTTTTAATCTTTATATAGAGAGGTCAGATTCTTTTCATATAAATCCTTTTTATTATTATTATTTGTAGTGAAAAATAAATTACATGGTATCAGCTAAAAATACAGTGAGAATCGGTTATATTCCCCCTTGCACTCTCGTTGACAAATTTGACATGGTAACTATTAAGTTACCATTCACTAATTATCTCCTAAGGAGAAATCAAGTGTTCAAACCTCGAATTTACATGTTATGTTTTATTCTCTTATCAATCTTATATTATTCAGATTTAGGTGACAAACAGGGGCGGAGCCAGGAACTCTTTCCAACCAAGGCAAAAAATAATTAAAAAAACATATACTTCCTCCGTCCCACAAGTGTTTGCACCATAATTTGGGCACAGCTTTTAAAACAAAAGTGTAATGAGTAGTGTTTTGTGGGGTATAAAGTGAAGAAAGTGGTTGAATTGATATTGTGGGCCCAAAAGGTAAAAAATATTGGCAATTTCTGTAAATATGTGAATATTGTGAGGGTGGAGTTTATAAAAATATTTCCTTTTATGGGTGTGCAAACAATTGTGGGACGGACGAATAAGGAAAATATGCAAACAATTATGGGACGGAGGGAGTATAAAATAATAAAACAAAAGTAATTTACAATTAATTAAAATTTTGAGTTACAATTGACCTCGACGGTTTGCCATACTTTGAAATCTACGAATAATAGTTTCATTGGATACACAATTGAATACTCCCCTTTCAATATAAACTACTAAATTATCATTCATCCATTCATCACTCATTCGGTTGCGAAGCCGATTCTTCACAATATTCATAGCCGAAAAGGCTCTTTCCACTGTAGCAGTTGCAACCGGCAAAACTAAGGTCAATCTTATAAGCTTGTAAACTAATGGATATGCTCCATTTCTTTTTGTTTCGGCCATTTTTTAGCTATCCCACCAAGCCCTTTTACCTTCGAAGTATCAATATTGGAACGCACATCTATAATAAAATTCTTGAGTTGGTCTGGCAATGCTAATACCTCGACACCTTGAAAATTATTTGGATAAAATTCTGATAAACGAACCAACTTTTCTAAGTTGAAATCTTCAAAAGAGTTGAACGGATTCAAACAAGCAACACATAACAACAATTCTGTATTTACCTCGTTGAAGCGACCATTTAGCTCTTGTAACTGCTTATCAATGACAGTGTAAAAAACTTCAACACGATATTGGTGCAAGTTTGTCATCTCTTCAACTCTACTTCCTTTTCTTTTTCCACCCACAAAAATATCATTCATTTCTGGCACTTCAATGTCATGTTTTGCACAAAAAATCAGATGCATCATCTACCAAAGAACTCCACCCATCATTCCTCATTTCTTGAAGACTTTTCTTAGATACATCTACAAGAATCATAGCGTTCACTATATCTTGATCTCTTCTTTGCAATGCATTGCACAAATCATGTGTTATCCACAATATTGATTTCATCAAGTGCAAATAAAAAACAAAGTCAAAAGTCAGCATTTCTTTTTTCAGACGAGATGCTTCACCCCTTTGAAGTGGTATTGTTCCATCTTTAATAATCACACCGAGCACATCAATTATAGAGTCAAATAATTTAATTAAGCTCAAGATAGTACCATAATGTGAGCTCCAACGCGTATCACAAGTACGAATGAGAGTGCTTTCTTGATTTAATCCTCGTCCACTAATAATTTCTTCATTTTC
Organism: Ballota nigra; assembly: GCA_947034835.1. Lineage (NCBI taxonomy): Eukaryota > Viridiplantae > Streptophyta > Magnoliopsida > Lamiales > Lamiaceae > Ballota > Ballota nigra. The sequence continues at coordinate 4,940,391 of OX344720.1, read as the reverse complement.
CAAGGCTTCAACAATTCTTGACGCTTGTTGTCCTTGCAACATATCTTTTCGCTTACAAGAGCCTCCAACAACATTAACTACATGGAAAATCAAAACATAGAGTTCACAAATACGAATATGGTTTTTTGCCACACCTACAAGAGCAAGTTGAAGTTGGTGCGCAAAACAATTGACATAATACGCCGTTATATTTTCTTTCAAGATAATAGCCTTCAATCCATTAAACTCTCCTCGCATGTTACTTGCTCCATCATAACCCTGTCCACGCAACATGGACACATTTAATCCATGTGAATTTAAGAGATCTTCAAGTGTTGTTTTAAGTGATTGAGCACTAGTACACTCAACATGCTTAAATCTCAGTATTCTTTCAAGCACACATCCCCTTTTATCCACAAATCTTAGGACTACTGCCATTTGCTCTTTTGTAGATACATCACGAGAATCATCAAGAAGGACAGAAAAAAAACCATCACCAAGCTCATCAATTATAGCTTTCGTTGTTGAAAATGCACAAGCACTAACAATATCTTTCTGAATTTGAGGAGTTGTTAACTTGAGATTCTTGGGAGCATTCTGAAGGGCAACTCTTCTAACATCTTCATTATTGTTTGCAAGGAACTTCAGAAGTTCCAAAAAATTGCCTTGATTATTTGACTCAATAGATTCATCATGACCACGAAAAACAAGTCCTTGTTTCAAAAGCCATCTAATACAATTTATTGAAGCGTTTAGCCGAGTATGGTAATCGGTTTTCGCTTCATCGGTCATTTTAACAAAGGTTGTTTCAATGTGTTGCTTTTGGTTGAGTAGATCTCTACACTTACTCAATGCTTGGTTGTGAGCACTATTGGTAGTTCCCTCGTGCGTACGAAGCTTAAATTTGTTCTTCCAATCTTTAAAACCATCAATTACAAATGCATCACCACCTCCTTGATCCCCACATTCATTTTTGAATAGATAACAACAAAGACAGATGCAAGCATCTTTGGTTATGCTATATTCCAACCAACTATATTCATTGAACCATAAACAGTTAAATCTTCTCAATATCCCACCAAAATTTGTTTGGGGGAACGTCTTAAGATTAGGTTGGCAAGCACCATTTAAATAATAACTTCTTCGCACTCTTTCACGAATATTAGGATGATATTCAGTAATCCGAGGTCTTTTACCCGGATCTGATGGAAGTTCGGGCAAATCAGAATTTTCATGAATTGTGTTTTGTGGTAGTTCACTGAAACTTTGAGAAGCAACATTTACCGGCGTATCAACAATGACTTTTGGTGTATTGGGCACACTGTTTTGCGGAATTGCATCGGATGAAGGCATTTGTTTATCAACCTTTAGAAAATACTTGTGAATAGACATGGCTCTACAACACAAAAATAGAAAATAATATTAATTTATGGTAATCCAATCAAGTAATTAATCCCTAATTTATATTTATCTCTATCCAAGCCACTTCCTTAATAAAATTTAATTTTCATTCATAAGTGATATAAAAACAGAGACACTTTAATATATACTTTTCCATGTACTGATATGATAACAAGCTATTAATAAAAGTCCAATTTTTCCCGGGATAATCAATTCAATTGGCAATTGTAATATCTAGTTGTAAATAATTCTTTTTTTTAGCAGTACACATTAAAGTGGACTACAAGAGGTCTGTCAAAAAAAAAAAAAAAGTGGACTACAAGAGGTAAAACCCACACCAAATTAATGTACAAGAATCTGAAAGTAAGAAGAAAAAGAGAAGAGAAGTGTATTTTTTGATTTGGGAAAAAATAACTCAATCTCAATATTTACTCTTATATTTGCCCTAATTAATTCTTGATGTTTCACAACTAAGTATTCGTAGTTTTTGGGGATTGATTTCTAAATTTTCTATCTATTGTGATTCGAAAAAGACACATATGCAAACAATAGCAAAAACTAAATGAATAGATCAAAGAATTAAAGGAATAAAGTTAATTCTACTTTTAAAACAAGTAAAAACCCAAAAGAAATCACTACTGCGGAATACAAATTTGATTTACCGATGACCGAACACTAGTTCCTTCTTGCTTGTCACTTCTCAAACTGAAAAATTTGTGTGTAGCTTCAGCCCGAGTTTCGTGCCGTTGACGCCGTTCCCCAATTTTGTGAATTGGGGAAAAAAATAACACAGCTTTGGGATTAATAAATCAACTGTATGTTATTTTTAAAATTTAATTTTGTAATTATTAAAAATTTAAGGGGTATATATGGTATTTCATAGATAAAAACCAGGTGTGGCAATTGCCATGGCTTGCCTAATACTATCTCCGCCCCTGGTGACAAAGAAGATATTGACAAAGGACAGGTGTGAACAGGGACGGATCAAAAAATTTATAATGAAGAGGGCACAAAAAAATACAAATACATAATACATTAAGAGCTCGTTTAGCTAAACTTATTTGAAACATCTTATAAGTTATTTTAAAAGCTTATAAGATGTAATTTTAAGTAGCTTAGAGCATCTCCAATGGTTTGTGATACAGTGCAGCAAAGTTCGCGCTGCACTCAATTCATCTCCAACGGTTCGCGCTACATTCTGCGCCACATGTATTTCTCTTATTTTTTTTATTAAGTTAAATTTATATAATTTCAAACTTAATAGTTACATAAAAAAAAAATTCTATTTTATATCAATTATCAAATAATATTAAATTTACTTTATTTTACAAAATTATATAATACAATGGTGTATATATATAATAAAACTTATTGAAAATTATTAAATAAAATAACATGATACAATCATATATATTAAATTAAATTTCATAATGCAATGATATAATCTTACATAATAAAAAATATACAATTAACACATAATAAAAAAATACATAACATAAGAAAATTCATAACAATAGTAGTCGTCTAGATCTCGGAATTAGAATACTCCTCCCACATATGATCAATCAATGCATTACGAAGTGTCATGTGTGTGTCTTTATCTCTAGTTTGTATAAACGAGCAACAAATGCTTGAAAGGATGAAGATTCATTGCCACAGTTTCTACATCAGGAGCTTGTACCTCGATCGTAGGTTCAATTTGCTTGAATATTATTCGATTAAACGAATAAATTTATGGGAATATCATTCATGATCCACGTCGGCGTGAATATTTTTGAATTAAATAAGAGAATATTATGAAAAGAACTGAAGAATTTCTACATCAACCACCAACAAATAATACATTTGATACGTATGTTGGATATTTTCAAAATCTCGGAGGATCAGGAAGCAATCTGGGAGACTATTAATTAATAGGATTGTTGATGTTGGCTCAATATTGTAGAAAATGTTACAACATATTCGACAACATCAGAATTTGTCATTTCTCCTAACATTAACTCCGATTGTTTCAATGTTGTTCTTATTGTCTAAGCATGCAGGTTGACGACTTGGAAGTTACTAAGTCAAGCGGTTACAGTTTTTAGAGTGAGAAGATAAGGATAAACATGGACGGTTACAAAGTTCATGGAGCTTAGTGGAGGACGTTTTTACATCTTGGGAAACCATGATTATCACTTGTTCACATGCTGATTTTGTTGTCTATATATACAACAAGCATGTAACACATTCAAGCAAGCCAAATGAGACTATTTTATCATCTACTTAGTGTAGTTAGCTTTAGTTTGGTTGTCTTCGCTTTTTATGTTGTTAAATGTTTTAAGCATTCTAATCAACATTAAATATTTTCTATAGTGTTGTGATAGACCTGGGGGTAGGTTAGTTTCACACGTTTAGAAAGTATCTTTCGGTGGTATGTTATGTATACTACACCTTGTGTTTAGATCTCAAGTTTAGATCTTGTTTTATTGTTTGTATCACTACTTATTATAGTGAATTTTTGTCGGCATTGTAGACTATTTATACTGTATGAAAAGTTTTGAATTCTTCTTGCAATCTATTTTTCAAGTCTTCCATTGTGTATATTGTCATTTATGTTACAACACTTTTGACAGCATTTTGGAAAAATACTCATGCACTCGTTTCAAGTGGCACCAGAGCCATAACTAGATATACTTAGTTGGATCTTGTGTTATTGAGTGTGTAATTCTCGTTTGCAATGGAATATCCACTTACCCCGCACTAAAACCTCCGGTTTAGATGATATGAATTATGCCTATTGGAAACCTAAGATGCGGATGTACATCAAATATCTTGATGAACGAGCATGGAGAAGTGTACTTTCTGGATGGACGCAACCCAGAACTCCAGCTGATAAAGATAATGAAGCACATATCAAGCGAGAGCTTGATTGGACGAATGAAGTAACCTTGGCCATTTATAATTCGAAAGCTTTGAATGTAATATTTACATCAGTCGATGTATCTATGTTCAAGTTGATTTTGAATTGTGTTTCTACAAAAGATGCTTGAGATCGATTGCAAGAGCATTATGAAGGATCTGAGAGTGTTCGAAGAACTAAGCTTCGAATGTTGGGCACCAAATTTGAAAATCTTAATATGAAAGATGATGAAACTATTTCGGCCTACAACAAGCGACTCACAGAGATTGCTAATGAATCTCACTCACTTGGTGATCCAATATCCAACACGAGGTTAGTTCATAAAATTCTCAGAACGGTTCCTAAACATTTTGATGCTAATATTTGTGCTATAGAAGAGGCAAAAAATATTGATACTATGAGTCAAAACGAGCTTATAAGTATTTTGAAAACCTATGAAATGAATTTTGATCAGAAAGATGAGTCAAATGATAAGAAAATTTATATTTTCAAAGGTGAAGCCTAATCTAGTTGTGAGAAGTCTTCGTATGTCACTGAAGTTGATTCTGGTTCCGATGTTATTGATTTATGTGCTGACAAATATGATGACATTGTTTTCTTAAATAAATAGTTCAAGTCTTATTTAAAGAATATAGCTAATAGGTTAAAAGGCAATATTCAACTGAAAGTTGAAATCAATAATACTCAACAAATGCCTGAAAGAAAGAATATGTTTAATCAAACAAAACAATCAGGTAGTAGTAGTAAACCTAGGTATGATCCTGAGTATAGAAAGTCAGTAAGATGTGATGCATGTACTGGTTTTGGTCATTATACAAATGAATGTGCCAACACCATTCTAAGAAAGAAACTGAACTTTAATACTACTTTGAGTGATGAATCAGAAGATTAGAATGATTCTGAAAAGAATGAAGAATGTGTTTTCTCTACAAGAATTGAATATGATGATACTTTTGATGATCATATGGATGACTATTATTCCGATGTTGATACAAATGTGCCAACATTTGATACAACATTTGATGATATCAGTCTAGATGTGAGTTGTTTTATGAGTTCATTTGTGGAGACAGGTACTTCCTCATTAGGTCATACAAATTATGGAATCACATGTCAAGAACACATCAAGGAGATTGAATCTCAAACTCAGATTCTTAAGTCTTAGACTTTAGAAAATTCTGAATTGAGGGATTCATTGGCAAAGCTATAAGTAATCCTTACTAGGAAGAATAAGGAGATTGAAAAGTTGAGAGAGGAGCTGAAAAGTTCAACATTGAACTTCAAACAGTTCTCAAAAAGCACTGAAAAACTGGACAATGCTTCATTAATTGATATATCTGGTAGAACATGTCTTGATTTCAATGGTAATACTTCTAAACCTTTAAATGATAAAGAGCCTATAAAATTTGTTAAGTCAGGAGCCCAACTAGTTGAAGATACTTCTGTCAGAACAAATAAAAAATTTCAAAAGGTTGAAAAAGATTATGTATGACGTTACTATTTTAAAAAAGGACATATTAGACCATACTGCTAGAAACTGAAAAGAGATATGCATTCTAACGAATGTTGTCTGATATGACACATCATTCAAAACAACACTTATCAAATACTGTATGGGTCAGTCCGTCTAACACAACTTGTAATGTTGTCTATACTTCATTAAGAGCACATGTTCCTGGTTCATGGTATTTTGATAGTGGTTGTTCTAGACATATGACTGGTAAACTTGATTACTTGACTGATTATAAACTGAATGATGATGGTCATGTAACTTTTGGAGGTAGTTCTAAAAGTAAAGTCATTGGTAAAGATACTTTGAATGTTCCTGGTTTTCCTAAGCTAACAAATGTGTTGCATGTTGATGGATTGATTGCAAATTTGATCAGTATAAGTCAATTATGTGATGATGGTTTACATGTAGACTTTGATAAAGATTCATGCTATATGAAAAACAAAAATGGTGAATGTATTATGATAGATCATAGATTTGTAGACAATTTTTATGTGATTGATGCCCCAAAACCTATAACAATGTGAAAAGTGATGATAGTTACTTGTGGCATAAAAAACGTGGTCACACTCATTATCAAAATATTTTAAAACTATTAAGATTAGGAGTTGTAAATGATCTTCCTACACTTCATTTGAACAAGACCAAGGTGTGTGGACCTTGTAAAAAAGGTAAGCAAGTTAGAATGTCACACAAAATGCTATCACAATGCACTACAACACGTTGTTTTGAACTTCTTCATGTGGATCTTATGGGTCCAATGGAAACTGGGAGTATTGGTGAAAAAAAAAGTGCTCATTTGTTGTAGTTGATGAATACTCTAGATACACTTGGATTGAATTTTTTTTAAAAAGTCTGACACTTTTTCTGTATTTAAGAATCTTTACAAAAAAATTCAAGAATATATATTTTCAACTCTAAGGTCGGTAAAATTAGGTCTGATCACGGTAGGGAATTTGAGAAAAGTGATTTTACTAAATTTTGTGAAGATAAATGTATCATGCAAGAGTTTTCCTTACCAAAAACACCACAACAAAATGGTATAACCGAAAGGAAAAATATAACTCTACAAGAAATAGCATAATCTTGTTGAGATTTAGAGAGCATAATCTTGTTAATTAGATCCTTGTTGAACACAACCAAGTGACTAAGTATAATTGAGAAATTATTTAAATAAACTACTAGTAATTGAGTCATATTATTATTAAAAAATGTAATATACTGACTATCCTGAAGCAAGATATAAAACTAATTAGAAAGGCAATTCTTTTTACTAATATATTAATTATAATCAATTTTGTCAGACTTGTCATAACTTCTCATCATATTACAATACGTGCCATTGAAAACCCATGCATGCATAGTAAATAGCAAGCATGGCACGTGACTAGTTATGGTTTTCTAGAATTGCAGTCTAGCTAAATTCTCTTTAAATTTATTTTACTATTCATGTGATATCCACTATCCACTCTTAATGATTTTCTTTTATATATATTGTATCCAGTCATAATAAATTATATTTTAATATTTTTTTATGTCTTTACCATAACAACTGTTAATAAGACTATACATATGACATATACATCTGAAAATAATTAAACGTCAAAATCACTTAAGATGATGGATGAGTCGTGTAAAATCTATTTCATCAATCAATGCCCAAATGACGACTGATTAATCACTTTACTAATTATTGAAGAAAATAGTTCTTTAGACCAAACTTTTAACATCTTTGAAAACTACTAATATAGCTTAATTAATGGTAAATACATCTCGATGGACTTCAAATTAATTAATTTGGGTTGTTTTAAAAATTCTAGAAACCGATATTTCGTGGGAATTCAAATAGAGAAAGGGCCCAAGTAGTTAATATTACCTTATTGGGCTTTAGTCTTTTCTTATTTCATGGATAGTTAATTAGCTGAATGTTGGACATATAAAATAGTAGTACTAAATAATTATAATGGATCGGTATTTCGGTATATACCGAAATACCAAAAATTCTGGATTTATATACCGTTAGCATACCGTACCAAAAATTTCGGTAAATTCAGTATTTTTACGGTACTGTAAGTCCGGTATACCGAAATTTCGGTATTTTTTTCCACCCCTAGTTATGATCATGTCTCTGCACGTATGTTACATGCTCACCAAAATATGTAATCCCAACCGCCAATTGTAATGTCATATTCCATATATTTTAAGATCATTTTGATCTATTTTAATGCTTTTAAAGTATTTAAACTAAATGACAATAAGACTTGATCTCAACATCTCTAGGTGTAGTAAATCATTGATTGCATTCTAGCATATATTTCATTTAACAAAATATTTCTTATAGCTCACGATGTACTAATGGCGTAAACTCTATTCATAATGTGTGGCTTGGTTCAAATAAAACATAATTTTTAAAAAATAGATAGAATGGATTATAAAATAAAATACCTTATCAATCTTATATTATAAAAGGACGATGCTTTCCACCAGCTACCGCCACGTGTCAAAAATAATATTCTCCGCTTTCGCCGCGTGTCAAAACTTATATGCTGCAAAGAAAAACTCTCGCTTGCTCTTTTAATAAGAAGCAGAAACACATCTCTCTCAGGGTTTTCTTTCATCCGTTTCTCTCCCACTTCGACCATTCTCCTCTCACATTCTCGTAATCTTTTGCCTATCTCTCTAATTTTTGAATCCCTGTACTTATTTTTTTTCTACTTAATTTTTCCAGAGTTCTATAGTTGTGTATCATCGGCATTGTTCCTCATGCCGCCTCTACACCGTACCTTTGATGATGCTTTGTCACAGTTAATCATATGTCTCCACTCTCAATTCGAATCATCACTAAATTTTTATTTAAATTAAACTTTTAAAATTCTATAATCATCATCAACGTTTATTATTGCTTTTGAATTTGGAGTGAGATGCACCAATTATCACAGTTTATGGAGATATACGACTATATGGCTAAGATCTGCAAGACTGCAAAAGTTGAAGCGGTCTGCCGCACGATATACGACTATGATAACTATCCACAATGCACAAATTGCTAGTAAAGAAAGTTCTTATTGGACCTCACATTGCCTCTAGCCACCAGAAACCAATTCAAGCATAAGTTCTACTAGCGTTACATTACATTGTATAATTTCCTTTCACCTCATCCGTTACAAATTAATTGTATGTGTTATTTAATTTTATGTCCTCTTTGAGTTTTATAGGTGAGGGTTTAGTGTGAGAACAACATAATGTGCCAGACTTAAAGTCAGGGCAAAGATATCTTGAAACATACATAGAGTTATATTTAGGATTCACTGATTCAATTTCCTTTTCAATCTTGTGGATTTGATTCCTTGATTTTGTTTTAATTTATTTTTATTTTTTGATTGGAATTATTGATTTGCAATCTTTATGTAATGCTATAAATGTTGGAAAGGTATAGGAAAAACATCATTCTGATATACAAACTGAATATGAATTACATGTTAGCTTTTATTTTGAGGATCTCTTAACTTTCTATAATATGACTGCCTGAAGTAAAATGATATTGCCATATTTGTTGTCCTAAGTTTTTCTCCTTGATCATAATTTCTCACTAATCACTGAATTAAATACGGAGCCAATTGACAGCACCTCTCAACAAGCAAGAGCGTCAACACCAGTGTTGTCACATACTTCATCATCCTCTACTTCTGATAGTAATACACGCCAATGGAGTGCATGTCTATAATTTTTCTTTTCAGTTAACTTCAGGTGATGAGAATGAGTTTAATGCAATAATCTTTCTCTTATGCTTTCTTTAGTAGCTTAATATAGACTTAAACTTATTCCAATACATTTTGTAAGGTCTTCAAATAGCGCATTAGGGTCGTGGATCGTTCCACGTCCTGCTTCTATTTTATCGCACTGGTGAACCTTTCTTTTTGTCAATGTGTGGGTATGTTAAAATATAGGATGTTAAATTTAAGATATATGTGAGTATGAAGAGTTGTATGGTCAGCTTTTTGAGTTGTTAATATCAATAGTTTTAATGAGTTGGAAACTTTGAGTACATTATTTATCTTTAAACTCGAATATATGTCCATTCGTGTTATATCTTATTTTATAAAAGGAGGGAGTCTTTTTCCAGTTTCTGCCACGTGTCTAAAATGCCCCCTCCTCCTTCTGCCACGTTCCCTAATTATAGACTCCCAAGTTTCCAATATAAATTTAGCTTTATTAATTGTCAATTTTGCATAATATGAATGTTTCCCACAACAACGCACAAAAATCACATCATCTCTGCACTCTAATACTGAAAAATCTTACTCCCAGAAGCAGACAAATGAGGCCCAATAAATCTCTCTTTGGAGACTCGATTACTAAAGGGTCCTTCATCAATGGTCATTGGGATGCTTCTCTTGCAAAGTACTACTCTCGACCAATAATATATATTTGAAGTATTAAGTATATATATATATATATATATATATATATATATATATATATATATATACTTGCTATTGTAGTGTGTATGCTTGTTATTTTAATTGTCTTCTTCGTGGTTGAAGGCGGATGTGGTGTTGAGAGGGTACAATAGATATGACATGTGTTTTGCTCTGAAGGTGGATACATTTCCCGTTAATCTAATTTAGTCATTTACATTTGAAATCAATCTTTATCGTTAATTCACTCAGTCTAAGGCAGCAAGAGGACTACCACAAGCAAAACTAAAAAAATGAGAGGACTTGGTCGGGATGTTGCAACAATAGGAAATGGTTAGTCCGTAACAAGGATCAAATTCATTTTGATTTTGAATTTTTTTTAATTAATTTTGCCTATATTATTCCTAAGCATGCAACAAGGATTCACCTTAACTTCCGTTGTATTTGAAGTTCATTATAAATCATTTTATATTCGATCAAATGATCACCTAAGATTGAGATCGTGGAATATGGCTCCTTGTATATAAAAAACTAAATGACATAAATTGTATACAAGTGGAATTTATTTAATTGATTTACGATATCACGTTTTTTAGCACTTCCAAGTAATGCTTTGAATATTGTATGTCTATGTTGGTAGGCGAACAACTATCAAGATTAGGGGAACAGGAGTAAAGGCCTAAACGAAGATTACAAAGTAGATTAGCTAAATTAAAGATAACCATCAAAAGTGATCAACATAGGGTGTACCAACCAATAGAAGTGGTGTATAGCCTGATGAACAGCTTGTTGACTAACATATCCTGGGCCCCTAGCTTAATATGGATTGATGACGAACAGGACCCTGACGAGCAACTCCAAGTATAAAGACCCAAAAGCCAATTAATGAAAAATAAACTGGCGAACAACTTTTAACACCTACAACCGGGAGACGAACAAGAAGTACAAAGGAAAAGCAAAGTGTAGAATCACTATATACATGATGGCGAACAGCTTCAGAGACGTGATAAAACCAAAAATAAGACTTTGTAACTAAGTTTCAATTTAGATAGGGTCAAAACTAGTCAAAGGACACATGTCAAGCATGCAAGCTTGGTAGCTCAAAGGTCATGTACACCACCTACTTGGTGGTTAGTATAAATAAGTTGTTCTCCTTCAATAAAAATAAGTTAAAATTCACAAATACTCCAAAAACACACACGCATACACCCAAAAATGCACACACACGAAATAAATATGAATTCAATACTCGTATTTATGATTTTATAACTCGATCCATCGAATTTACCATTTACGGTGGTAATCAATCACACGATCTTGTTTGGTGGTCCCCATTTCCGGTTAAAAATAGCTACTAATCCACACGATTAGAACCGATCACCAACAGTCTATGTTAGGATAAAAATTGTTTAGTTTTGATGAGTTAAAACAAACCAGAAGATGTAATAGGACCATCTGGACCTGTTAGCCAGATGAGGAAATAGATCAGGACTTAGTCTAGGGGGAACTGCCAGACCAGAAGACTTCACCAGAAGAGTCACCGGAAGACCCTACCAGAAGACCCCACTAGAGGACTTCATCAGAGGACTTCACCAGAGGACTCCACCAGAAGACTTCACCAGATGAGATCTGACCAGAGGCAGAGGACCTTCCCCAAACCAGACGAGTCCGGACCAGACGAGTCTGGTAAAATAAAAGATGATCAGAATCATCTCCTGATTCTACTGAATATTCTGTTTCTTAACCGACTCTGAACCAGAAGACATCGAGGTTGCCTGGTGTCCGGTCCTGCCTTCTCTGGAAGAATCAGAGTTAGGCATTGGAAGCATTTGACCGTTGGTGATTCAAATAAAGTCAACAAGATTGGATTGGAAAGAATTTGAAGTCAATCAATCCAAAGATCTCACCAACACAATCAATCAATTAGGGAATTGATTGATTGGAAGCTTCCTTAAATAGAGATCTAATTAGATTAGCTCTCCAACGGCTAACCCTAATCAACTCTATAAATACAAGAGTGCAGCTTTGAGAAAGACTAGTAGAGAGATCTTACGCGCACGAAGTCATATCCAAGCCTTAGTTCTTATCACACTTGAAGCCTCTTATCTTGTTCATACATTCTATTCACTCATTAAGGAGTAGTTGGATCTCAACCTATTCATCTATTAAGCAAAGGTTGAAGGTTGTAAGCTTTAGATCGAAGTTAGATCTAAAGGCTGTTGTAAGAAGGAACTGGTACTTCGAAATTCCAGTACGTAAGTTGGTTGATTGGTAGTAAGGCCCCTTTGAAAAAGGGAGAGTGGACGTAGGATCTTTCAAATTCGAACCACTATATATCTTGTCCATTTACTGCTTTCTTTATATTATCTTATTCAACTGCTCTTATAAAAGATTTTGTTAAGACTTAACTTTAAAGCTTCAGCAATTAATCTATCGAGTGGGACCAACAGTCTAGCTGTTGTAAAATTTACAAATTATTATGCTATGAGTTGTTGATGATTTATTTCCGAATCAGCAGTAGATTTTTGGGTTTTATACGTCCAATTGCTATAATATACAATAATAATAATGGCACGATTCCTTTACATATTACAGACAAGTGAATATCTTTTCTGAATTGTAGTCAGATTTGATTTCATGTGTCAAGTCTAGCCACTGTAACTGTGTGGAAAATGAAGGATTCACAAAGCTATGAAAATATGAAAAGTAAGGCATGTGTAGAAGTTGGATATGAATCTGAGTTAATATGCAAAGTCAATAAATTGAATGTCAATCCTAATGTTCATGGTTGGTGAGCTAATGAACCTAATACCATTGAATTTATAGGCTTCTATTTTCTCTATTTGATTTGTTCCCACTGCAAATTGTTTGGAAATGTTCAAATTTCATATGTGTCAATTGTAAAGCATTGCATCTGAAGTAGTATAAGTTGCATAACTCAATTTTCTAAGGTTTATGAAAAGAAATGCCAATTTTTCTTCTTTTGTATTTAATCAATGAAGTCCAAATTATAAAACCGTTTATATGACCAAATCAGGCCAATATTTCACTATGAAAATACAAATATCATATTATTTAAATGTTGATAATGGGGAAACTGTTTCATATGCAGAGACATCTCTATCAATGTTGTGACACTAATGCAAAAAATACAATGTCAAATTCACAGACCGGGTGCTAAGATATCTGATTGAGTTTGAGGTGTTTCAGAGGTAGGTATGTAAAGATATTAGATTTACACCTTTTTTACTTTCATCCCTAATGCAACAAGAGACAATTTTGTGTAGGTTGTTACTATAAGACCACTTTTAAAAGAAAGGGTCACAACCTTTAAGACACATGCAAAATAGCAAATGAGGGCTACTCTAGATTACTAAATAGTAGCTTCATATGCACAACTAATCTAAGACAAAAGGTAAGGGCATTCCTTGATGATTTAATTAAATTAAAAATACATGCAACATAAAATGAGTTAAGGTTAAAATGACGAGCTTTGTATTATACTCTATATTACAAGCGGCTTTGCTATGTATTCCTGAAGTATTCCTGAAAAATATCTTGTGGTGTAAAACTATGATGATTATTAATTAAACTGAAAAGCACATAGTAAGTCTTTGATAACACGAAGCTGTAGAGTCCTTAGAGTTGAAGGAACGACTTCAATAATATTTTCTTATGTTCTTTTACCTTATTTGTACTTTAGTCATAGGATACGGAGCTGGTCTCCGCGGCAACCTGGCGATTGCAAAACTGGAATTGCTCCAAATAATGACTTGGAATATTTATTACTCGAACGTTTAGAGAAACGGATACTGGCAAAGCGATGTTGTGCTATGAGATCTAGTGTCAGTGATTATGATCCTCGTAGTATGTTTGGTTACTAAATGAGTGTAGCTAATATTTTACAGGGATAGAGATATAAATAGTCAATTATTAAAGAAAATATTCTTTTAAGTCCATAGGTTTTAAAATGTTCTTTTTTAGCCAAGAGAGTAATTGTTTAGACAAGTTTACCCTTAGTAAACTAAATATATATTGGATAAAATAAAATAAAATAAATAATTTTTTATATAAATTAAATAACTAGAGCCTTTTTTTAAAAAAAAGGTATCAGACGATCTCCTTCTCTACGTTATGAAGGATCGTGGCTTGCTCCACACCAGATCAGCACAACCGATAATGTTGCTCCTCCTCCCAGTCTTCGACCATGCCCCCCACCACACCGGACGTCCACTCCTCTTTCATGGTAAGTATTTTTTCACACAACACACATGCTCGAACCACAATTTATTTAAGTTCCTACCACCATTAATTCACACCGTACCACCACATATTTATTCTTTGTGCCCAATCAAATCACCCCAGTACCACATTTTATTTAATCACGTATCACAATTAATCCATGTTGGAAATTGGTTATATATATTAACTAATTTTTTTGAGAAATGAAAATGTTGTTTTTTGGGAAAACAAAAATAACGAGATTGTTCTACTCTCGAAGTAGATGAATGTGGTATATTTAATATCTCAAAACCGATTTCCGGTGAGTGAGAAATTAATTTGGGAAGTTGGATAATTATTCATGTGTGTTAAATGGATGATGGGAATGGAAAGTGTGTTCCATCCCACATTGGAAACTTGCAAGAAGATTTCCTTGGATATAAGAAGGAAAATGTTCATGTTCTTCAACTTGGTACATGTCCTACCTCAAGCACAAGCGAAAGCAAGTGACCATGGAGGATCTTGTTACCCGACTCCGGATCGAGGAAGATAATAAGAAAAGAGAGAAGAATGGCTCGATTGCTTCTATAGAGGCAAAGGCGAACCTGATGGAGAAAAGTCAACCATCGAAGAAGAGGAAGCGTCAGGATGACAAAGGCAAAGGCAAGGCTGTTGCTGCTGCTCCTGCCCCGAAGAAATTCAGTGGGAAGTGCTACAACTGTGGTAAACTCAATCATCGGGCCGCTGATTGTCGTCAGCCCAAGAAGAAAGACAAGGGAAAGAAGAACTCTATGAACGTTGCAGAACGAGAGCTCACGGAGATGGATATGTCTGCTGTAGTGACCGAGGTCAACATGGTGGACAACAAGAAAGAATGGTTCGTGGACACTGGTGCCACTTGCCATGTTTGCTCGGAGAAGTCTACCTTCTCCACTTATACTCCTGCTGAGGGGAGAAAGCTCTACATGGGGAACCAAGCCTCGTCTGAAGTGGCTGGTGTCCGAATGGTGGTAATCCAACTGACTTCGGGAAAGGAGCTGAAACTGAAGGACGTGCTGCATGTCCCGGACATCCGGAAGAATCTGATTTCGGGGTCTCTTTTAGTTAGTAGTCAGTTTAAACTAGTGTTTGAGTCAAATGGCGTTGTACTTAGCAAGTTTGGCATCTTCCTAGGAAAGGGTTACCTCGAGAAGGGCCTTTTCAAGATGTCTGTCATGACTGTAAGCCGTGATGGCAAAAATACTACTATCAATGAGAATGCTTCTACTTCTGCTTATATCGTTGAGTGTTCCTCTTTATGACATTTTAGATTAGGACATGTTAATCTAAAATCTATAAAACGTTTAGTAAACTTAGATTTACTAAAAATTGAGAATGTTGATACATCCAAAAGATGTGAAATTTGTGTAGAAGCAAAGATGACTAAATTACCATTTAAGTCAGTTGAAAGGAACACCACTCCTCTAGAATTAATTCACACTGATGTATGTGATTTAAAGTTTGTGCAAACTAGAGGTGGAAAAAAGTATTTTATTACTTTTATTGATGATAACACAAGATTCTGCTACGTTTACTTACTTCGAAGTAAAGATGAAGCTATTGAAGCTTTTAAAAATTATAAAAGTGAAGTAGAGAATCAAATGAACACTACAATTAAAGCAATTCGTAGTGATAGAGGTGGAGAGTATGTGGCTCCGTTTGAACAATTATGTGCCGAATTTGGCATCATACATCAAACGACAGCTCCCTACTCACCTCAATCGAATGGTATTGAGGAGAGGAAAAACCGAACTTTGAAAGAGATGATGAACGCAATATTAATCAGCTCGGGTTTACCTCAGAACATGTGGGGGAAGCTATACTATCAGCTAACCACATTCTGAATAAAATTCCACTTAAGACTCTAGATAAGACACCTTATGAGTTGTGGAAAAATCGCAAACCATCTTACAAATACCTCAAAGTGTGGGGGTGTTTAGCTAAGGTTGAAGTGACGCTTCCTAAACAAGTGAAAATCGGACCTAAGACGGTTGATGGGATCTTTATAGGATACGCCTTCAATAGTAGTGCATATCGGTTCTTGATTCACAAATCAGAAATACCCGATATGACAATAGGCACTACAATAGGATCAAGGAATGCTGTGTTCTTTGAAAATGTGTTCCCGTGTAGGGATAAAGAAGAAGTGAGTTCAAATAAACGAACTCATGAAGAATCAAGTGAAGCTGCAGGCACTTCCACTCAACAGAGTGAAGAACCAAGATGCAGTAAACGAGCTAGAATTGATAAGACCTATGGTCCAGACTTCATCACGTACGTGTTAGAAGAAGAACCTAGGACTATCAAAGAAGCTCTTTCCAGACCAGATGCATCTCTCTGGAAAGAAGCAATAAACAGTGAATATGATTCAATTCTGCAAAATCATACATGGAAGTTGGTTGACCTCCCTAAAGGTTGCAAGACCTTAGGATGTAAGTGGATCCTTAAAAGAAAGTACAAAGCAGATGGATCTATTGACAAGTATAAAGCCCGTTTGGTTGCAAAGGGTTTTAAACAAAGAGAAGGACATGATTTCTTTGACACCTACTCTCCGGTTACAAGGATTACATCCATTCGTGTACTTATCACGATTGCTGCTTTGCACAATCTTGAAATACACCAAATGGATGTAAAGACTTCTTTTCTTAATGGAGAGATGGATGTTGAGATATACATGGATCAACCAGAGGGTTATGTTGTACCCGGGAGCGAGAAAAAGGTTTGTAAACTCGTTCGGTCGTTGTATGGACTTAAACAAGCTCCTGTACAATGGCATTTGAAATTTGACAATATTATGTTGTCAAATGGATTTCGAATTAACGAATGTGACAAATGTGTGTATGTGAAAGATACACCAAATGGATTTGTTATCGTATGCTTATATGTTGATGACATGTTAATCATAGGTAACAATTCAAATGTGATCGTTAATACGAAGAACATGTTAAAAAGAAATTTTGATATGAAAGATATGGGTTTAGCAGACGTGATTCTAGGAATCAAGATAGAGAGAACTTCAAATGGAATTTCTTTAACACAATCTCATTATGTTGAGAAAGTCTTGAAGAAATTCAAAGCATTTGATGATCCACCTGCTAAAACACCATTAGAACAAAATGTTCATCTGAAGAAAAACAGAGGTGAACCTGTGAATCAGTTGGAATATGCAAGGATCATTGGAAGCGTGATGTACATTACAAATTGCACACGTCCTGATCTTGCGTGTTCTGTGAACAAACTAAGTAGGTACACGAGCAATCCAAGTCATGAACATTGGAAGGCTTTGAAAAGGGTCTTGAGATACTTGAAGTATACTCTTGATTTTGGGCTACACTACACGCGACATCTAGCTGTACTTGAAGGGTACAGTAATGCTAATTGGATATCCGATAGTAAAGACTCGTTCTCAACTAGTGGACATGTATTCACTATTGGAGGAGCAGCTGTATCCTGGAAATCCACAAAGCAGACGTGTATTGCCCGTTCCACTATGAAATCTGAATTCATCGCTTTGGATCAAGCTGGTGAAGAAGCCGAATGACTTCATAACTTCTTAGAAGACATTCCTTGTTGGAACAAACCGGTACCATCTGTAATGGTACATTGTGACTGTCAAGCGGCTATTGGTAGAGCTTTGAGCAGTATGTACAACGGAAAGTCGAGACATATCCGTCGTCGACATAACTCCGTTAGACATTTGATCTCAACTGGTATAATAACAATTGATTATGTAAGATCAGTTGATAACATAGCGGATCCTCTCACGAAGAGCTTGAACCGAGATCAAATGAATAAGCTGATAGAGGGAATGGGTCTGAAATCCACAAATAAAACTGAAACAGTGGTAACCCAACCATGATGACTGGAGATCCCAAGAACTTGGTTCAAAAGGGAAAACTAAGCTGTGAATGTTAGTTGTACAACACTTGAAAATCATGACCATTCCTGACAGCACTGTGTCAAGTGTTAGTAAACCCGTGAGTTGTGGTAAAGGATAAGTCGTTGACTTTTAATGATTCCTATAAGTCCATATGGGACTGAGTATGACGGGATACTCGAAAGGAGATCACCTATATAAATGAGAAGTGAGGGCCGCTTCGACCAAACATTTATGAATATAAAGGGCGTCCAGGGCCAAAATGTACAAAAACGTGAGAACAAATCGAAATCGAGACTGACTTGTGTCTGCATTGTCTGTAAGGTATACACTAAGGAGGATTAGTTCAAGGCATCGTGTCCACTAAGCCACCGGTATACCCAATAGTGCCGGGCTATGGAAAGTTCAAAGCCATTGGCTACTTATCCGGAAGCAATGAGGTCTCAATCGAGCTGAACGAACAAGCCTGACTCTGTATAGGTGCAATTCTCACTCATGTGGGGGATTGTTGGAAATTGGTTATATATATTAACTATTTTTTTTAGAAATGAAAATGTTGTTTTTTGGGAAAACAAAAATAACGAGATTGTTCTACTCTCGGAGTAGATGAACGTGGTATATTTAATATCTCAAAACCGATTTCCGGTGAGTGAGAAATTAATTTGGGAAGTTGGATAATTATTCATGTGTGTTAAATGGATGATGGGAATGGAAAGTGTGTTCCATCCCACATTGGAAACTTGCAAGGAGATTTCCTTGGATATAAGAAGGAAAATGTTCATGTTCTTCAACTTGGTACATGGGGACCCCAACCATGGACCACACACGCGCCCGCGCGCCCGCACCCCGCCCCGCCCGTGCCCGGGACCGGGTCCGTGGGTCGTGGTTCTTGGCAATTGGGCTTTGGGGCCTATTTATATTTTTAGAGTACCAAAAATATGAAAAGACCCAATACCTTTTTGGGCCGAACCGGTTTGGGAGGCCCATCGGATTTGTGTCGGCCCACGAACATGATTAATACACTCCAGATTTCGAATTTGATTTAAAATTGAAATATTCGGAGGAATATTCTGTTCTTGCTTCCCAAGAAAGAGATAACGTCTCTATTTACTGATTTCGTAGTTATCCCACGATTTTCTCAATCGATAATCCTAATCTGCAGTGCAGATTTCCGCCTATATATACCCCTTCGTATCCAGACTTTCGAACTCACCTTCCAGCCTACGAATTTTAGAGTTTAGAAAGCCTTTCGCAAATACTTTTCTTGTTCAGTTCGAAATTTCGATTTCGTTCGCCGAGAGTTTATACACGGTGGTGCTGCCGGTATAAATTGTTAAAACCGTTTTACCTTTGGAGACTCATACGCACGATACCGTAAGCACTATACGGGGCGTATTCAGTCTTGCGGGAAAAGGATTTTCCTTGACTCGGTTTTTTCATACGAATTTGTTTCGTATTTACTTTGTTCGTGCAGTGTTCGAGACACACCTCATACATCACAAACAACAATCCACACAATACACATGCTCGAACCACAATTTATTTAGTTTGTATCACCATTAGTTCACATTGTACCATATTTTTAATGTTTATACCACCATTAAATCACCCCGTACTACCACATATTTAGTCTTTACCACAACTAAATCACCCCAATATCACACTTTATTAATCACGTGTCATAATTAATTCCCACAGTACACACATGCTTGAACCAAAATTTATTTAAGCTTGTACCACCATTAATTCACCCCGCACCGCACTTAATTCACACCGTATCACACTTTATTACATTAATTCACCTCGTAACACCATTAATTCACATGTACCATCATTTTAAAGATCGTATAATTTTAGTGTTTAACCTTATACAACGATCTAGAAGACTAATAATCATAATCTTTAGTCTCGTACCACTATGTTAAACTCTGTATAATTATACTTTAAAACCGTACAACCTTATATTCTAAACTCTTTTTTTTTAAAAGACAAAGAATGAATATAAAATTAGGGAAAGAAGACACACCTGATATTGGAGAGAGAAAAATTGGAAGAAACGAATGACAGTAACACACGTTTGAAAAAGTTGGAAAAGAAGGGAGGAGAAGATCAGGGTGCGACATTAGTATATCTCTCATTATTGGTTCTAGACTCAGATTGTAATGAAAATGAGTTGTGCCATAAGGTAATTGTAATATAATCTGATGGAAGTGGTTTTGTTGGTTAGGTAATCAGTTATTTATAATAATGATTTGATTGATAAGTGAGATTGATTCAGAGCTCTTAATTTAGAATAATTTGATCTGAACAGCAGTAGTCTGCTGCTGAAGCAAGATTAGTAGCTCAATACAAAAGCTCAATCTACATAAGCAGAGGCGTGGAAACACAAATACGAGGGATTAAAACCGTTTTCATCCCGTAACTTTTTATCTTTTATCCCATACTTATTTACTTTTTCGATTTAGTCTCACAACAATTCAAATTTACTTAAATTAGTCTCAAATGGCCGAAAAAGTCGTGAAACGACGTCATTTTGATCACGTGCTAATATTTTTCGGTGAAATAGGATGACGGGTCCCGTTTTGCGGACGTGGCACACTGATTAAATAATTTCTCTTATAAAATAAATATAAAATTAAAAAAAAAATTCCAACTCATTTAAAAAAAATACATGTGGACTCCACAGCCGTTAACTACTTTAATGGAAGACCCCGATTTTGGGATAGAAGACCGTGAAGGGAGTAAGAAGGAGAGCTCATACGAAGTTATTAGAGAATGGTTCAGAATACAGAGGACTATCCCTGTTGGAAACAATTTTTCTTCATCAATGTCGTTGTACGGCCCGAACATTTCCCCTGCCATATGCTGGATTTGCGGCTTCTACTCGGCGTGCTGGGCTACCCGCTTGCCCCAATTTCGATCACGAACAACCCAATTTTCAGTCTCCATATCAGAGACATCCCCCTCGTAAGTAGAAAATCGAACGTTCTGTTTTATTTGGTTCAGACATTTTCACAAACACCTTACGGGCGCTTACTGTTTCTGTACGGCGTACTATATAATCCAGAAGTATTTGGCGGCGATGGAGTGCTCCAAGCAGCAGAGCTGCGCCAAGAACATGTACGCATCGGGTATTAGGGTTTTCTCAGATTTTTCGTTTTGATTTGTTTTTGTTTTAATTGCAGGTAGCTTTATTTTTAGTTTTAAACTTTTTTTTTATTAAAAAAATGAGTTGGAAAATATTTTTAGTTTTATATTTATTTTATAAGAGAAATTACTTAGTCAGCGTGCCACGTCCGCAAAACAGGACCCGTCATCCTATTCCGCTGGAAAATATTTGTACGTGGCCAAAACGACGTCGTTTCACAATTTTTCCAGCCATTTGAGACTAATTTGGGTAAATTTGAGTTGTTGTGGAACTAAATCGAAAAAGTAAATAAGTATGAGATCAAAAATAAAAAGGTAAAAAGTTACGGAATAAAAACGGTTATAATCTCCAAATATGATATTGCTGTCAGAGAAACATAAAGCACACTGGAAAAATTGTTGATATTCAACATTTTTATGTATATTATTATTGTCAGGAAGAAGAAAAAAAAGTTAAAAAAGGCCACAAAAAATGAGCAACCTGCACAACAATTGAGTTTGAAATTGATGTGATTAGGTGAAATATATTTGTTATTTATTAGGGAAGTTTGGCCTTTTGGCATTGGGGGGTTGTGTAACTATTTCAAGGGATTTATATTTTTTTTTGTAATTTAAAGCTTCTCTCTAATTATATATATATATAAACACACACAAGAGTTTGATGTGCATTCACCCGTTAATTGGAGAGTGTGTTCGATTGAGAATAAATTCTAACATCCCATGCACCAATTAAGTGAGCTGTGGAATTGAATATTATTGTATTTATAATTAGGGCTTGTATTAGGAAGTTTGTTTAGGTATGTTGAGAGGCACTCTTTGTGTATTTTCATGTGTACAAGCTTGCAACTATGCTTCTACTCTTATTCAATATCAATGTATGCTTCACAAATATACACATAAGAATGTATAGTGGATTAAATTCATAATATGAATTCATTTTGGGTTTTAAAAATTAGGATTTTAATTTTGAAATTTAAAACTCATTTTAGTTTGGGTTTTAAAATTAGGTTTTTGAAATTCTAATCCTTCAACCTATAAATAACCTATACAATACTCTTTTACTTTAACATAATAAAGTTAAAACCTACCCTACTCAAAATAAAAAAAGAACACAGATTTTAAAAACTCCATGAATTATAAAAACAACTAGTTTTCAAAAACCAGTTTTTAAAAACTATTTAAAACCCAAAAAAAAAAAAAAAAAACATAGCCTAATGATCCTATTGTGTTAAGCCAATTGATGGGCAATTAATAGCTTTTTGAAAGGGAAAATTCAACACTGATGGAGATATAAGTCAATTTGTGTCAAGCGAACACTTAATTCCAAACCTAATTATCAAGACATAAATATCACTTGATGATGTAGCAAACGCTCCCAAACATTTCATGTCTCAAGAAATGCATGTATCGATAATCTATGAAAAGGGGCGAGCTCAATATAATTCTATTGAATGATAACATATAATTTTATATGTTGTTAGGGTAATAGTCAAATTCACAACTTAGATATTTTGATGTAAAGAGTATAATTTATTGAAACATGATATTATTACACACAAGACCGTTTATATGTTTCGCAATCTATGGGTGAGTATGTAGAAAAAAAATTATGAATTCATTTATTCTTTTATAAACTAAAAGAACAAATTAAACAAGTCCGTGAATTGCACGAGCAAAAAATTAGTTATACCTCCGTCTCACAACACTTTACACAGTTACTATTCCTCTCGTGTTTTCACGAGCGAGTTTTTATTATAAAATTATTTTATCATTTCAAATACTTTGTAGCAAAAGACGAAACCCTCACCCCCAGAGGGTCCACCTCATGGCCCGACAGGAATGGTCAGCGGGAGCCCCCAACTCCTGGCCCGACAGAATGGTCAGCGGCCCATTAGGTGGGAGGACTAGTGTCTGGAATGGTCAGCGGCCCAAAATTAGTAATACCTCCGTCTCACTACACTTTACACAGTTACTATTCCTCTTGTATTTTCACGAGCGAGTTTTTATTATAAAATTATGGACAAGGAGCTATCCCCCACATTGGAGGGATAAAACTCCCACATTGCGGCTGTCAGGACTCGATACTGCGTCCTTGTAGCAATCTGCCAACCAGGAACCAACTGAGCTACGCCCATGTGGGCCATTAATATTTCAAATATTAATTAAATAAATCGCTTGCTAAAACATGAAGATCCAAAGGAGGGAATATTAATCTAAATGATAAACTTGAGAGATATCCAATATATAATAGGGGAGCCTCGTATATATTCATAACAATATAATAAATGATATCATACAAATAAAAAAGGTTTGAAGTTTTGCCAAAAAGGAAAAAAACTAACTCAAAAGAAGTAATTTTGGTAGAAAATTAGCAGAGTATAATTTACCCACACTGACTATAAGGCAGAGGAATTAATAATTGCACATTGGGAACACCACTCAACGACGGTTGGTTGGCCGTGAATGTTAAGAGCCACCGCCCGGCGATTTCCGCCGCCGTACGGAATTCCAGATTTTACAAATTTTTGAAAATCACTTATCTATTGATTAATTCAACCATTTTTCCCTTTCTCATGTGTGTTTAAATATCCGTGGGGGATTGGATTTGTTACCGGTCATTGCATGCGCTCTGCAGATCTTCCATCTCGCTTTTTACTGAGGTGATAAACGTTCTTTCTTACTTCCTCTTTTGATTGATTGTTGATAGTATTTGTTATATTGATAAATTCAATGGGATATTTTGCTTGATTTTCGTATTGGATGTTATTGATAGTTTGGGCTTTCTGCATTGCTTGTCTACAATGAGATCGAAGGCGGATTATCTTGTGTAATTTGAATTCCACATGCTTGATCAAATGTTTGTATTATAGTAGCTATTTTCAAGCGATTTTGACTATTAAATTGGGGTTTGATTGGTTAAACTTAGGGGGAGTAATGTGAGCTTTGACCTAATTAGTAGTTTCAGTTTTGTTAGGTTTATGATGTAGTCTACTCTTCTCTGTAAATTGTGTTAATTTCTCTTTTCCCTTGAATGACTTTTTCAGTTTGGGGGTGTTAAATCATATCATATACTCGATATGCCTGGGGCGGCCAAAGTAGCCACCCGTAAGAAATTGCGTATAGAGGATGACGAAAGGACTTTACTAAGCATGAAAAGAGAACTAAAACTCCAAAATAAGGATCACTCATCATTATCTAAGAGCAAAGTTAGTAGTAGCTTACTTAGGGGCAAAAAGAACATTCGCTTGAAGAGGAAGGCTGCCAATAAAACAATTGTACAGAAGAAAAAAATCTCCAAGAAGCAACCATCTTCGGGTGGTCGCAAAGATAAATCTACAGCAGTTAGTTCAAAGGAGATTGAAAAGCCTGATGATAGAGATGTAATGCCTCGAAAGCTTAAGAGAAGGAGAAAGAAGAGAAAGAAAAATGTTGATCTTGATGAAGCTTCTCGGTTACAAAGGAGGACGAGATACCTATTAATAAAAGTGAAGCTGGAGCAGAACCTCATTGATGCTTACTCTACAGAAGGTTGGAAAGGTCAGAGGTATAAAATCATGCCCAATGTGTACTTGTAGATATAATTTTTCCCTCTATTTCACTTACAATCCTTGCTGTCTAATGAGTTGGTTAATTGTTAAGGCCTATAAGCACAAGAATATAGTAAAGAGTACTAAAAAAGTTTAGAAATACAAGTTCAAGAAAAAGGGTTAATAGTAGTATGACTTTGTATATAATAAGTATCTTCAATTCTGACTGTAAGTAGTTTTAAACTAGAGACTTCTTCAGGTGATCTTTTTGGTTCCAAACACACTATAACGATAGGGCACAATTCTTATGTTTGCTAGGGAAACAAAATCAGCCATCTCAAGGAAAAAAGTTAGCTGCATAAGAATTTTCATCTGGAGAACTTATGATGATCTAGAAGTGTTATCTCTGATTTTTTTTATCAATATGTGACTGTTTTCTTTCAGTAAAGAAAAGCTTAAACCTGAAAAAGAATTACAAAGAGCCGAGAAGCAGATACTGAAGTGCAAACTAGGGATACGTGAAGCCATTCACCAATTGGATTTACTTAGTTCTGAAGGATGTATCAACGATTCAGAAGTTGATCCTGATGGATCCGTTCATCATGAACATGTCAGTACATTTTTCTTTGTTTAATATAGAGGGATTTTTGGAAGTGCATATGCATTTGGAAACAGTGGGTTGTTTATATGGAACTTAAACAACGTTTGGATAAAAGGCCCATTATATTTATGTATTCATTTTTGTTTACATGGGTGAGTATACTGCAATTGCACTTACTTTCTTCAGAGCAAGGTATTCATTTTTTTTTTTTTTGGTGATTTCACTCTCAGATAATCTGTGCCAAATGCAAGTTACGTGAAGCGCTTCCAGATAATGACATTATACTTTGTGATGGGTCATGCAACCGTGCTTTTCACCAAAAGTGTCTTGATCCTCCAATGTCAACTGAAAACAGTGAGCTTTTTTGCGGTTTATTGCTTACTGTAGATCCTATCAATGATTTTTGGGTTCTTACTTTTGTAGAGCTAGTGTGTAGTCTATGTCAAGTTGTTATTCTTTGTGAACTACATGTAATGTAATGATTTTCTCAGTTCCTCCAGGGGAAGAAGGGTGGTTTTGCAAATTCTGTAGAAAGAAGATAGAAATTTTGGAAGCAACAAATGCTCACCTTGGGACCCATTTTCCATTGGATAGCAATTGGCAGGTAGGTTATTCTGTAATATATATATAATACACACACATATATGTACAATATGTGGTTTTGATATGGAGCCAAATGGTGGGGTTTATTATGCAACCCAACACCTGCATGAAACACTTTTACCATTTTAGCATGGTACAAGTGTTTTATGCAGGTGTTGGGTTTCCATAAAAACCCACCATCGGGCTCCACATCATTATTCTCTCTCTCTCTCTCTCTATATATATATATATATATATGATTCTGTCCATGATTTATTATGATGGCATCTTGAATTGTAACAGGACGTTTTCAAGGAAGAAGCTTCATTGCCTGATGGTGGAAACTCTACGTTATGCCAGGAAGAGGAATGGCCGTCCGATGATTCTGAAGATGATGACTACGATCCTGATAGAATTGAACACAGTTGTAGTGACAGTATATCTAGGTCTGGTTCTGATGCTTCTGATAATAGTTCCAGTTTTCTGGGGTCACTTGAGTTGAGCAATGGATCTTTTGATAAAACTATGGAGTTAATTGGAGTAGATTCTGATGAGATCAACAATGACGAAGTTGTGTACCGTCCCAGAAAGCGTGCCACTGTTGACTATATCAAGTTATATGATGTGAGTAACCAAAGCACCATTTGACACAACATTTTTTTGGAGAGGAACAATTTATTTGTGCTTACTAAGTCAACTTATATCTAAAATGGTAAACTTAAACTTTTTGAAGTTTCCAATCTTATAGCGGAGGGTTCTTTCAGTTCTCTTCTTTGGAGAGGGACAAGCCTTTTTCCTAAAAAAATTGAATGATAGAAAATCAAAGATGACTTTGTCGTTTCTTTGGTTAATTGTGGTGAATTGTTTATTCTAGTTGAAGTCTATATGTTTCTAGTGCAAATATTTGGTCACCTAACTCCCATTAGTCCCTAGAAAATGTGGAAGAAGTATACTAGCAGATGTATGATTATGTTGTGTTGACTTAGGAAATGTTTGGAAAGAATGCTACTGAAAATGAACAAATTAGTGATGATGAAGACTGGGGTCCGACAAAAAGGAAGCGAAAAGTAAAGGAGACTGATGCTGCTAGCACTTTGATGACTCTAGGTGAAACTGATAAGAAAATTTCTGAAGTAAACAAATCAGAAATGAAAGAGAAACAATTGATCAAGACGATGAAAAGACCAATTTTCAGGCTTCCACATAATGCAGTTGAGGTAAGATAGGTTATCTTTTGTTTTTGTGTTTGTTTTTTCTACTGATTGGATATGTTCATTATTGGTCTTTATTTTCTGTTGCAGGAGCTTCGACTTGTTTTTGCTGAAAATGAACTTCCGGAAAGAGCTGTAAGAGTGAGCCTGTCGAAGCAGCTAGGCCTTGAGTTTGACAAGGTAATATATACTTGAATTTGGAAAGAAATAGATTTGAAATGTGTTAAGAGGAGAAGTTTTTAAATAACAAATTTTACTTCCAGAAATCGTTAAGCTGACCAACTTTATAATTTTTCCAATAAATTATCTTAGTGTATTTGAAATGTGTGAGAGGAGATGATCAAATGTCGAACAATGTTCTTAAATTAACAAATTTTACTTCCAGAAATCGTTTAAATTGGCCAAATTGATAATTTTTCCAATGAATTATCTAGTATATTTAAAGTTCAATGATAGCTTGATAAGTTTATAGAAACACGAAATATGATTATTCAATTTTTTTTTTTAAGAATAATGATGCGGCTGCAAATATTAAATTATATAACCTTTTCATACGTGATACTTAAACAAATGTCGATAATCAGAGTTTCAACAAAGAAAGGGTGAAATGACAATTGCAATGGTATGTCCTACCAGAATACTTTTGAAGTAGAGAGAATGATAGCCCATACAATTATTCATCATACCAAAAGTCAGAAACATAAAATAGACCATTTATAGTCAACTATGCATGACCCATGACTAATTTACTTTGCCATTTGTAGGTAAACAAGTGGTTCAAGAATGCACGCTACCTAGCTCTGAAGGCAAGAAAACAAGTCAGTACCTGGTTAAAACATTTCTTTAAAACTTGTCTTTTTTCGGTCGAGCCTCGGTTTTATGGGATTCTTACTAGCACGAAATATCATCTTTAGTTTCCATGACAATAAATAAGCATCTCGAGGATAGTCTTTGCTTCAGTCTTCTTTGATTTGGACTTGTACCAAATTATTAAGATTCCTAGTGTAGAATCTAAAGATTAAAGAAGAAAATTTGGAAGTTATGCCATCCATGCAATGAGTCAAATATTCCTGCCATGTAGCCTTTTGAGTTGAATATGTATATTTTACAAATCTGGAGTTCAGGTAATTAACAAACCATAAATATAAACAGGCTGAAAAGGGACAAGTATCTCAGGAAGTTAGTCCGGGTATTCAAAAAGAATCATCATCACAGAGTGCAAAGGGTGGCCATGATCAAATTGCATCAAGGAACAATATCGCATCTCCAAACCCAAAGATTCCCAAAAGTTTTGCCCGGAGAAGGAACTCCTATTTGCTGGCCCATTCTTTAAAAATAAAGAAGCGAAGGAAACCCATATTACAAACAGCAGACAATAACCAGGTATTATTGGTCTAAAGTCCCTTGTCTAAGTTTTGAAGAAGGCTATACTAATAAGAATATTCTGACTTTATTGATGGGGTTAATTATATCAAGTTTGACACACATACATACTTGAATATTGATTTGTGATGCAACTATATGCAACTCAAATGTATTTGTGCTATTTTCCGGTTTCTCTGATACAAAAATCATTCTTCTCAGTTTGAATTTTTTCAGAAAGAATTGACTGGGGGCGAGAGAGAGAATATTATTATCACTTATTTACTATCAAACAATACAGATGTGGCATCTTATTTACTACTCCCTCCGTCCCATAAAACTCTTCATACCTTGAAATGCACGGTTTTTAAGAAAAAAAGGAATATGTAAGTGTGGGGTTGAATAAAATAATGATACTTTAACACTTTTTTTACTTTTGTGAGAGAAAATTATTGCTATTTTAGGGGTGTGAAGTGTGTTGTGGGATGGACGAAAAAGGAAAGTGTGAAGGGTGCGTTCTATGGAACGGAGGGAGTATCACATATTATTTTTAAAATACCTATACACACTTTTTGTAGCAGATGAATATGGATCTTGGTGATGATGTGAGCCTGAAACATTTAAGAGAGAAAGCAAAGGAAGCTAAGAAGAAATTAAGTTGCGAAAGCAGGAGCGGTTCGATGGAAGCAGAGACCGAGATTGAACGGCTCTGTGAAATCAAGAGCAGAGTAGAGAAACTGCAGCAACTTTTATTTCAACTTCCAAGTTTGAGATTCAATAAATCCAGCTCAAATAAGTCAGCTGATCCCTCTGTTCTTTATGTACCCATAGCAGAAATAAGGGAAAAAAGGTGATAGTATATATACTTTTCTTTTCCTTTCCTTTTTCATCTGATACATGATAGTGTGTTCTCCTTTACTGCATTTTGCATTTTTTTCTCTGCAATTAGAGAAATAGAAGTACTTTAAAGTGAATAGACACACCATCTCTAGATTTCTAGTTTTAGCTGTGGCTGTAAATAGAACATGTGCAGGCAATGCATTTATATATAGATCGATGAAATTTTAAAAAGTTTTACATGATTATATCCTTTTCTTTTTGCCCAAGGCTTTTATTTAGTATATATGTTCATCTAAAACTGGGTATTTTCCTACTTCTTTTTCCTCCTCTTTTCCTATGATTATCATATGGAGATAGTGTTTATGGTACTCTATGGCATATTATTTGATGTACATTTCCAGATATTGAGTTGACAATTTCTTATGTGTGATATATTTACTTTGTATGCAATTTGCTCATTCATTTACCAATTACGTCTTTACTCATTTTTTTTTTTTATTAAAATAAAAGTTTGACCATCTCACATGTGACATTTTCACAATAGCTGACTCTTTTGAGTTTGATCTTTGGTTTTCTCTGAGCAATCGGTCTCTTTTGGAAGAAAAATTCGAAAGATGCATTTTTAAAATTTTATTTGAGAATGTCTTTTATGAGCTCGTCCAAAGCGAGACTAATGTTTAATTGGGTTAGTTGAAAAATAAAACATATATATATATATATAGTGTTTTTTAATTTGATATACAATATTTTTGAGTTTTGTAATTCGATGTATCTAACAATTTTTCGATAATAGTTAAATGATGTAACTGTCGAAGGTGCCACCTAGATGTCCACGCAAATGACACTAGATATAAAAAAAAAATGGAAGTAACATCTTAAAAAAAAACATTTTGCACATAAATTAAAAGTCATAAACAAATGTAATTTTCATTTAGTTTTTTTTCTTTCTAAAATCTATGTGGTATTTTTCAAAGCAACTTCATTTAATTGTTTGCCGAAAAATAGTCAAATGCATTAAGTTGTGAAATTTGCCGGAAAATAGTCAAATGCATTAAATTGTGAAATTAAAAAAAGTAGTGTATCAAATTATAAAAAAATAAAATTGTAACTGATAAAAACTATAAAAATAATAACTTTTTAATTAACCCATTTAAATTTACAATTAACCTAATTTATCCTCATCCTAATGAGATTGGATAATAGTCTCATGAAATTGTATCGTTAAAACTTTTGTGTTTTTGTTGCATTCTAATAAATAATACTCCCCCGTCCTATACTTATTTCCTACATATTATTTACACAATTTTAAAAAAATAGTTATTTATTAGTATTTAAAGTGATAAAATGATAAATAGATTTTTTTTATTAGTAGTGTATGACGTATATAATATTAAAACATATTGTTTTTATTTTTTTACAAAAATGAATATAGTATATGTGATGGACATTTTTTACAATGTAGCAAACAACTTTAAGACGGATGAAGTACTACATTCTAATAAATAACATTAAATATTCAATCTAGATATGGATAAATATTAATATTAAATTTTTTAGTAAGTCTCTTGTTTATAGTTACATTATACAATTTAAGAGTATTTTTAAAGAGGCACGATTGTTTTCATTTAGAAGTTACCCTTGTTTTCATTCAATTAATTAGTTGCTTAACTCTTTTAATTTGATATTTTAGCCTAAAATCATATCCAAATTTTATATATACAAGGGTACTTTAGAAATATAAATTAAAAATGTGTAGTTTTACTATACATCAAGTGCATAATATACACTTGAATTTAAAATTTAATTTTGACTTTTTCAAAAAAATATATTAAAATAAAATCCATTAAAGTTAAATTCATCAAAACTCAAGTGCATAATATACACTTAGTGCATACTAAAATTTCTGCATAAAAATATTTCAGCCTTAAAAATTCGAATGCGTATAGAAATTTTGAGGTATATATAGTTGTGCCTTATAATGTGAGTTGAATCATTTTATTGTAGACTATATAAGGATAAATTTGTAATTTAAATATATTTTTTAAAGTATAAAAATTATTATATGAGTGCAAGATGATACTTAGAACAATGAGCACTGCAAAAGTCATTGGATTATAGATCTAATTACTCAGATAAAACTGGCTAATGTTAGTCAGGGGAACACTGTAGAAATTTGCATCTATGTATGAACAACCTTTTAAAATTAAAACTCCTAATTAAACTTTTAACCTAATTAAATCACCAGGAATAATTAGCAACATCTAAAAACATCAAATGTAGTATCACATACTTGTAGGGTGGGGGTGTGACTTGGTCGTAAAATACTAGCTTAACTAGTAGTTACCCCATAAGAGTATGAGATCACTGTAGTATGGGTAAGTATAGAGACCAAGTAGTATCGAACCCGTGAGAAGGCTTGCACGCGAGTAAATCCCTAGAAATCTACGTGTCGTAGCTAATATGAATGTGGTTTTGTTTTAAACTAATATTAAACTATATTCTACTAATTATCAAACGAAAAGAAATAAAACTATTCTAACTCCAATTTAAAGTGCAAATATGATGGTGATGCTCGGAATAGGAATCCCTACGTATACTAACGGAGTTGGTACGATAACTAAAGTAATTGTGATGTTCAAAGTTAAAATCCTAAGTGAGTGTTTGCAAATTCTACTAAAGAGGTAGAATCACTTATTTTTTGAAAATAATCTATTTTGAAATGTTTGCAACTACTGCATTAATTATTTAAAATCTATTTTGAAGAAGTTACAAAAACCTGCTTTTGGATTATGGAGAATTGATTCTCATGGGTCCCACTACTTTTGTATCTCTGAAACTAAAAAACACAATTGATTTTTTCACAAACACTTCCACTTCTAAAATCACTTTATTTCAAAACACTCTCCACTTTTAATTTTGTTATAAAAATCAATTAATATCACTTTTGATTTTGCAATAGAGTTTCAAAACACACCCTAAGTGTACTATAAACTAGACAATCAACTTCCCTAATCTAGCACAAAGAATTGAAAGAATAAAAGCTCGGAATTAATCTCAATACTTATTTCTAACAACTTACTTCACTAATCCACTAATTAAATTATATGAATTGTGCTTAATTATTAAGGCCCTAATTTAACTTGGGTGATGCGGCCGTCCTCTCTAAATAAATCGGTTGATTATAAACCATTTCAAAAACCCTCTCCTTAAGCCTATTCGTTATTAAAGAGTGATGCGGTCGTCTTCTCTCTAACAAGTTTCGTACATAATTTTATGATTATTCTAGGGTTTATTAGAATTATTCGATAATTAAGAGAATTAAAACTATACATCACGAATTATTTCTAATTACGTACCAACATCCTACTTCTACGAGTTCATCATATCCTAAGCATACAAGGATTTTAGCCTAACATGGTGATTATGAGAACAAAAGCAATAACAAAATCAATCATCATAAACATAGTTAAACGAATCAAGAAATTCAAGAACATCAACTATCTATGAAATCAATTTAATCAATTCTAAAAATAAAATCTATAAAATCTGGAAAATTAGGTCTAAGTATCAAAGAATTCAAGAAACAAAAAGATAAATCCAATCCGTTCAAAGT
Source organism: Ballota nigra (assembly GCA_947034835.1). Lineage (NCBI taxonomy): Eukaryota > Viridiplantae > Streptophyta > Magnoliopsida > Lamiales > Lamiaceae > Ballota > Ballota nigra. The sequence goes on along the minus strand of OX344720.1, from coordinate 4,907,161 downwards.
ATTAATTAATCTAATGAATCCGTACGATAAAAACCTCGATTACAAACTTGAAATCCTTGTCAAACTCTTAAAACCACGTTCCCAAGCTCTTCCCCTTCGAAAAACTAGTGTAGATATGTAAAAATAGGCTTGAGACGAGTATTTATACGAAAATAGGCCGAAAATCGCCCAGGGCGCTCGACTTGCTCAGGTCGAGCACTTTTTGCTCACAGAACACTCAGGGCACTCAAGCTGGTGGAGGTCGAGCACTTTTCGCTCGTGTGCTTCGAGCTCAAGTGTTTTTCGGCTGTTGTACACTTGTTTGAAAAATCTTCATATCTTCTCAACCGGGAGTCCGTTTTGGTGGATTCAAATTCCTACGAACTCCTTTTTTCGCTCTCTATCCTAAAATGAACACCAAAAAGGTAAATTGATGAGTTTATAAAAAATTTACTCAAATAACTCTAAATACTCATAAAAACACTCAAAATATGGACTAATCGGGCACCAAAACATCACAATTTCACGTCTAATCAACCCCCCCAAACTTACCATATTATTTTTCCTAAAGTAATGAAATAATAAGTCAAATGAAATTGTTAGAAATGAATCAAAGTACTAATTCATGCAAGTAATAAATTTCAAGCTTAAAAAATCAGTCACCCACACATAAACTCACCCCCTTCATCCTACTCATGGATAATCAATAAAAAACCACCAAAATCAAACATGGATGTGCACTCGGTGATGTGTTTCTCTCCCTCACAAGTGTTTATCAAAAAGAACTTTTTCAAGGTTGTAATGTACGACTCTTTGGACAGGTGGGGTAAATATAAAGGATAAACTGACTCAAGTGAATGGAGAATAGAAAATCATAGCTTCGGTATTTCAATACACGGAACAGAATACTTCGAATATCTTCATACAACGCACCTTCAATTCCATCTACTTTCAACACCTCAACTCTTTTCTCTTCTAACTATTTTCACTTTTTTTTTTATCATTCACTACTCTTTCCTTTTTTTTTTCTCAAACTATATATGAGCTCATATTTTCTTTTGCTCTTTCTCCGCTTTTTCAATCTTCCCCAATACTAAAAAATTTATTACTCATTTTTTTCACACTCCTTCAACCATATACAATTCTACTTCTCAACTCAACCCCTTTTCATTCACAACTTTTCCTATTCTCCACTCAAATTGGGACAAAAAGAGTTTAGGAATTGGATAAGCTCAAATGTGCTAGCAAATAAATAGGCTCAAGCTCAAACGGGCTAACAAGGGATTAATATCATTGGTAGGCATTTTGGCTAAGTGATTTATCAATTTAAAAATGGCCTTAAACCACTTCCGGCATTTCATACTAGACACAATCAAGAAGCGAGAATACCCACTGTTCATAGGCGAATATCAATTATTGCTAGGCGAACAAGAATTAAGACATAAATGGGGATTATGAATTAAAATACTTAAACCGAAGATGACTAGCAAGGATAATCGAAAAGGGAGTGCATAAATCAATCCAGAAAGTGTATTGTATGATGAGCAACCTCCTTGACGAACAGCTTTCTGGTGAACACGTCCTAGACCCGAGGACGGATATGAACCCTATGCCATGTCATAAATGACGAGCAACAATATCAAAAGGTGGTGCGCGTACTAGTCCATGGAGTGTATAACGCCTATCAGCCTATCAGATCAACCAGATTCTTGACGAATAAATATTGAAAATCCAAAGGCTCGTCTATAGTGAATACACGAGCGAACAACTTGGGGACCACCCAACAAAAGGACGAACAACTTCTACAGAAGACAAACAATAATTGGGCCAACAAGCAAATTATGACGAATAACTATGAATCCGAGATAAGGTCAAATACAAGACTTTGTATTTAAGATTCAACCTAGATAAGGTCAAAAGGACACATGTCAAACATGCAAGCTTGGTAGTCCAAGAGTCATGTACACCACCTACTTGGTGTTTAGTATAAATAAGTTGTTCTCCTGCAATAAAAACAAGTTCAAATTCACAAATACTCCAATACACACACTCTTACACCTAAAAATGCACATATACGAAATAAATACAAATTCAATACTTGGATTTATGATTTTACTATCCAAACTATCGAATTTACCATTTACGGTGGTAATAAATCACACGATCTTATTTGGTGATCCCCAAAACCGGTTTAAAATAACCACTAATCCACGCGATTAGAATCGATCACTAACAATTTGGTGCTAGAAGGAGGGTTCGAACCTTCGGTTAAGTGTGATTATCAAGAACTTCAAGTTTAAAACTTGAAGATTTGAAGAAATCCTTGAGAAACCCTTGAAGATTCAAACAAAAGTGTTCTTGGTGTTCTTCAAATACAAATTTGAAGATTAAAAAATTGAGAAGATAATTCAAATCAGGATGCCTCAATCTAAAGAAACTTAAGTTTCACATCTCTCGATGAGGGTCTCCCCAACTCGAGCCTCATCTGTTGGTCATCAGGACCGTGAGCCACGGCATGCGAACATGGCTCGGCCCTCGGAAGCAACTCACATAATGCCTCCAGAATTAGAGGTATTGGCTAGAAACCCCAATGAACTCGCCAAAACTATTGCTGCTCTCCAAGCCATCCAGAGACAACAAGAACAGCCTAGACCTTCACAAGCAAGGTCTAGGTCTCGACCACTTGAAGTAGTGAGAGCTAGATCTGCTCAGGGCGAGCAACATGAGGTCAATAGCGCCCAAAATCGGAGAGACAAGGGCAAAGCTAAGATGGTGGATCAAACGAAGGGCAAAGCTGAATCTGCCCATGGACGAACAACTATGTCTAGCCGTGGGACATCTCATCCTAGTGCACAGGGCAGACTGGGCCGACCCCAGCTTCAACCGGAAGTTGCTCGCCCAGGGGCAGGGGATGGGCGAACAGCTTGCGAGAAAATACGCTCATCAGTACATGAAAGATTGACTAGGTCTGCCTTTGGGCGCCTAGGGCCAAATGCGGCGAACAACCCAAGAAGACAACCTCAGGAGATTCCCCTCTGAGTAAGGGACTGCGACGAGCAGAAGGACATGCATCCTTGCTCGCCGAACAGCCTCCAAGCCAGGGGGCGTCTCTTGATGAGTTGTCAAGCTTGAGAAAAGCCGTGGAGAGCATACAAGGACAACTTGATCTACAAAGAGGAATTGAGACGACCAGCATGCCATCTACACTACTATCTTCAATCATTCTGAAGGCTCCAATACAAAAGAAGATATAATTCCCGGCAAGCATAGAATATGAAGGCATCGCTGATCCCCGATTTCATCTAATAAATTATTCAGACTATATGATCTCTGTGGGGGCAAGCGATGCTACTCAATGCCGAAATTTTCCCCTAACTTTGGGGGACAGGGTGCACAAGTGGTCTTCTGCAATGCCACCAGCATCCATTCACTCATTTGCTCAGCTTAGCCGGGAGTTCCTCTCTCATTTTTCGACTGCAGGATCGTATCTTTCCCAGAAACACCGGTTATCAGATTTAAAATAAAACGACGATGAATCAGACCGAGCTTTTATGGAGAGATTCGATAAAGTATTGCTGGAAGGGGAATAAGTCAGTGAGGATACAAAGATTGTAGCCGTCATGGCCGGATTAAAGAAAGGTTCAGACTTGTGGAAACAGGTACGTCTGAAGTGCCCAAAAAGTAATGCCGAATTCCGGAATTATGCCGGCATCTTTGTCTCCATGCACGAAGCTTTGCAAGTAAATTTGGGGGACAACAAAACCACCAGCACTAATCAGAAGGAGAATAACAAGAAATTCGGCGGGACCGGCTATCGAGTCCCAAAAAATATGAAGGCATTCAATGAAGGGACGGAACTGAAGAAGAAATTAAACCAGGTGCTAACAGTGTCAATTGACACTGTTTACAACAATGTGAAAGATAAGGAGTTGCTCGCCCCTCCCCGGAAGATTCGTCAAGAGAACCCAAACAAGTATAGTGCCTACCATCAAAGTGTGGGGCACTTAGTAAGTGAGTGTCGAGACTTGCTAAAACAACTTTGGCAGTTTTATGAAGAAGACAAACTCTCTGACTTCGTCAAGAGACAACCTGGAAAAAGAGGCCAGGCGAACAACTCAGAAGATGAGAAAGATGATCAACCGCCAAGAAATAACAAGCCCGGGCGACCAGCCCCTGTCATTGCTGCTCGCCCGATAGAAGATATATACATGATGGAGCAATCCAGACCTGCGGGAGGATGTTCTGATGGACGACCCTCAATGTCAAATCGTAAGAGAAAAGCAGAATTACGAGTAATAACCCATGTACGGGAAATGGGAGTTAACCATCCGTCCTACAAACATCAGATTTGACTTTTACTAAAAAGGACTTAGATGGAATACTGATCCCCTATAATGATTCTCTCGTAATCTGCACCAAGATTTTGAGGACCAGGGTACATCGATTGTTGGTAGACACCGGAGCCTATACCAACATTCTTTTCAAAAAGACGCTCGACCAATTGGGAGATTATTCGAGCTACATCGAAGATTCGAATCATCGAATTTTAGGCATCGACAATGCTGTAACAGTCCCTTTGGGAATAATTAGGTTGTCGGTACAACTTGTATCGACTGGAGAACCCGGGAAAAATATAACAAGAAAGGTAGATTTCTTGGTTGTAGATCAAGAGTCAACTTATAATGGGTTCCTTGGTCGCCCCTTTTTGAATGAATTCAAAGCTGCATGTTCAACCTACTATTATTGCATAAAATTCCCAACAGCAAGAGGAGCTGGTTCAGTAAAGGGAGACCAAAGAAAAGCTTATGAATGTCTCCTACAAATGCAATCAAATGAAGGACGAGTCTCCATGATGGAAGCCATCACCAGTTACTCCATTGATGAACCATCAGTATTGAAGGACGTAATGGAGACTGAGGAGGATCGTATGGATTTGGACGAATTCCCCATTGACGAACAACATTTGGGCGAGCAGCTCATTGCCACCAGGAAAAAACCTTCACCTGACGAAAAATATCCAAGTAGTGATGAGCAGCTTGCTTTCAATGACTTGGAGGGCCTTAACCCGGCAAGCAACGATGAGCAAAAGATAAGCAGATGATCTTGAACCCCGCCTGGAAGCAGACCCAATGAACATCAAAAATGATATCGACCTTGAGGGACCTGTGATTGATCCTCGTTGGAAGGGGAAAAAAAGACGAGCAACTCCAGTCGAAGAACTGGAAGCCTTTAAAGTTAATCCCGAAAACAAGGATCTGGAACTATACATAGGATCTGAGCTCCCTGAGCCTTATAGATCCCGAATGAGAGAATTCCTCAAGGCGAATCTAGATGTCTTTGCATGGTCTCATGCGGACATGGTGGGAATAGATCCAAAACATGCTTGCCACCAACTCAATATTAATCAGATAAGAAAGCCGTTCCACCAAAAGAGACAAAAATACGGCCCAGACACTTATCAAGCTCTTAATGAAGAGGCGAAGAAGTTGCTAGACAATGATCTGATTCATCAAGCGCTTTGCCCTCAATGGGTGGCAACCCAGTTCTTGTGTAGAAACCGAATGGAACCTGGAGGCTATGCATAGACTTTACAGATCTAAATGCAGCATGCCCGGAGGATATCCCGCACATCGACCAATTGGTGGACAGCACTGCAGGCCACGAGATGCTAACATTCATGGACGCATTTACTGGTTACCATCAGATCCCGATGCATCCCGACGACCAAGAAAATACATCTTTTTACACAAATAAAAACTTGTTATGCTGGAAAAGGATGTCATTCGGCCTCATTAATGCGGGAGCAACTTATCAAAGACTGGTGAACAAGATGTTCGATGAACAAATTGGAGATACAGTGGAGGTCTACATTGATGACATTGTGGTTAAAAGCCCCAGGAAAGAAGATCACCTTCAACACTTAGCCCAGGTGCTTGACACCCTCCGACATTACAACATGAAGCTGAATCCAAAGAAAAGCAGCTTTGGAGTACATTCGGGGAAGTTCCTGGGCCATCTTGTTAGCCAGTGGGGAATTGAAGCAAACCCAACAAAAGCAAAGGTTATTGTGGATATGTAACCTCCTCGTTCGGTAAAAGAAGTTCAAAGACTAACAGGTTGCCTAGCAGCTCTGAACAAGTTCATATCCCAATCAGGAGATAAATGTCGTCTATTCTTTGAGGTTATCAAAAAAGGAAAATTCACATGGACGAATAACTGTCAAAGAGCATTTGAACAACTTAAAGACTACCTGGGAGATGTAAAGATTCTATCAAAGCTCATCTCAGGAGAAAAGTTGTATTTATACCTAGCAGCATCTGAAGTGGCGATCAGCTCTGTATTGGTACGAGCAGATGGCAAATTCCATCAACCAATCTATTACGTCAGCCAAGCTTTGCATGAAGCAGAGATCAAATATTCCCCAACTGAAAAGCTGGCCTATGCTCTTGTCATGAGTGTAAGGAAGTTAAGACTGTACTTCTTCGATCATCAAGTCGAAGTACTAACAACTTTCCCACTTATGCAAATTCTTCATCGCCCAGACACAGTTGGTCGTCTATTAAGATGGTCACTAGAGATCAGCCAATTTGGAATGACCTATGCTCCTCGAACAGCGATCAAAGGCCAAACATTAGCCGATTTTATTGTCGAGCTAACTTTTTCCCAAGATCCGACGAGAGGACTTGATCATCCACCAACATGGCCGGGGGCAGGTGTAGTTCTCATTAGCCCCGACAATCAAGTTTTTACCTCGGCCATCAGATTTGATTTCATGGCCACCAACAACGAAGCTGAATATGAAGCTCTCATCGCAGGTCTCCACCTATCTCTTGCAGTAGGTGTTAGACGCTTACAAATATTTGGCAACTCGCAGTTAATCGTGAACCAAGTCCGAGGTGAATACAAAGCTAAGGATGACCATATGGTTGAATACCAAGGAATAGTTGCTCACCTAATGTCCTTGTTAGATCAAGTCTTCATTGAGCAAATTCCAAGGACAAGCAACACTCAAACAGATGCGTTAGCTCGACTAGCAACAAGCGAAGGTCCAACAGAATTGGCGGATATTGTTATAACAAAGATGAACAACCCGTCGATGACAAGCTACAATGTCAATCAGCTAGACGAGCAAACCAAAGAAGAAGATTGGAGAACAGAAATAGTCAAATATTTGACGAGTGGGGAAAAACCAAACAACTCTTTTGAAGCAGCCAAGCTAGTTAAGCAAGCCGCCAGATACACTCTGGTGGGCGAGCATTTTTTCAAAAGAGAAATATCAATCTCACTCCTCAAATGTTTGCCTAGGGGGCAAGGACGAGCAATACTCGAAGAAATACATACCAGAGTATGCGGAAATCACACTGGGGGGCAAGCCTTGGCGTACAAAACTATCAGACAAGGTTATTATTGGCCGACTTTACAATATGACGCAATTAAAATGGCAAAAACTTATCATCGATGCCAGATTTTTGCCCCGAATATTCACACCCCGGCTCAAGAGCTCCTTTCGGTTTACAGCCCCTGGCCATTTGCAAGATGAGGGATGGACATTATCGGTTCTTTCCCAACAGGAGTCAAAAATGTTCGATTTGCCGTTGTGGTAGTCGATTATTATACAAAATAGGCAGAAGCAGAAGCTATGGTGAAAATCACACAACAGAAGATGGTCAACTTCATATGGAAGAACATTGTCTGTCGTTTTGGAGTTCTACAAATAATTGTGATAGACAATGGTCCGCAGTTTGATGGGAAAGAGTTGAGAGATTTCTACCCAAAGTGGGGGATTAGAAAACATTATTCTACTCCCTATCATCCCCAGTCCAATGGACAAGTCGAAGTCGTCAACAAGATTAACAAGCATACATTAAAAATACGATTGGCGGAGAGCAAAGAAAATTGGTCTGAAGAGCTCCCGGAAGTCTTATGGGCATACAGAGTTTCTCCCAGGTCTAGCACCAGAGAAACACCCTTTAAAATGGCTTTCGGAACGGAGGCTGTTATCCCAATTGAGTTAAAAGTTAATACAATCAGGACGACCAACTTTGATGAACAAGCGAACAACTCTGCTTTAGCTACTGAAATGGATATGCTCGAAGAAAAAAGATTAAATGCCGAGTTAAGAAATACTACATATAAGCAGCGAGCAGAGCGTTATTATAATTCCCATGTCAAAATCAGGGAATTCAAAGTTGGAGATTTGGTTTTAAGAAATTTGCTCGTCCAACCTCCAGGTGTATTGGGACCGACTTGGGAGGGCCCGTATCGTATAACGGACAAGTTCCTTAATGGTGTATACGATATTGAAGACATGGAAGGCAACCCGGCCCAATACTCCTGGAATATCATACATCTGAAGAAGTACTATCAATAGGGCGAACAAGTTCAACCTATGGGCGAGCAAGAATCTACATGGGCAAGTGAACCAAAAACTTGCCTAATTTTTTGCTAAGTATAGGATAAAAAGTTGCTCGGCACATTGTATAGCTGGTGCTTTTAATTTTTTATTTCATGTAAAGGTGCTCGGCAAAAGTATTATGAGCGAGCAACTATTTTGCATTAGTTGGTTTAGTAAGATATTCAGAGTGGTTCGTCAAAGTATATATGTTAGTGATGAACAACTTTTTGACACTTGTAAATTTTTTTGATGTAAATATAGTTGTTCGTTCAAAGAAGAAGTCTAAGCTCGAGGTATAAATCCTGCTTCAAGGATCCAGGCCATTAAAAGGTTATTTCTTTTTTAAGACGAGTATAACCTAAGGCTAAACCCTAATTCTATTTTTAAAGGCAAAGTTCAAATTGAACAAAGCCCAATGCCATATGTTATAATTGTAAAAATTGAATAAAATGTAAATGCAATTAACATGTGCAAAAAGACGAGCAAATAAAAGACATTTTCATTAATGCAAAGGCTTTAAGCCTAGAAAATAGTACAAAAAGTTTGGAAGAAAAGATGAACTGCTACAAAAGGTTGACGAGCAACTATTACAAGAGACCATAGCAAAAGGTTCTAAGTCCTACTCTTGTCGCCTTGAGGTGGGTCTTGAGGCTGATCGGCAGGGGGTTCCACTATCATATTGGCAACCAAGTCATCGGCCGCTTGCTGCTCTTTCTCTGCAGCAGTCTGTTCGTCATCCCCATTTTGCTCGCCATCCCCATCTTCTTCAGCAGCGGGAGGGCGGGTAAGAACGATGTTGGGATCAAGTTTATCAATCTTGATCCCATTATATTCCATGTCTCCAAGCTGGAGTTCAATTCCGTTGGGAGGGGGATAGTTTTTTATGAACTCGACCAAGTCTTTCCCTATATCCTCCACAATCTCTGGTTTGTCGTACAAACTAACTGCACGAATGCAGTCAGCATAAGAACAAATATACCCCAAGTTCGAAGAAGAACCAGTCCGAACTTGCAACTCAGCCTCGAACTGCTCTCGGGTGTACACCCTCTCCATCATCTCTTTGAGGCGAGCAACTTCTGCCTCGGACTCAGCCGGTTTTTGCTCGGTGGCAGCTTTCTCTTTCTTCTCCCTCTCAAGCTCAGCATCCTTATTCTTAAGCTCGACCGACAACACTTGATAGTCTTCAACGTGTTTCTTCTCGATGTCGTCGGTGAGCTTTAGCTGGTTGTTAAGACGAGCAATCTTGGCCTAGTACTGGCTAACCAGGCCGTCTTTCTCTTCAGTAAGTTGCCGAGTAGTTATTGCATAGCGAGCGAGCAACATCCTCTAACTCAAAAGTGTTAGTGTCCTAGAGACAATCCTTTGTAAGGACATAGTACTAAGATGATATTCAATTTATGGTTTAATATTATTGTTTGGTTTAATATTAAATGTATGGCTTTACACTTATCTGAATATTATGTTTGATTGTTTGCATTATTCATATATGTGTTCCCTTGAATCGATACTGTCATTGAGTGAGTGAGAACTCAGATGAGCGAAGTACTATTCTCAAATAGCCACGATCAAGGATCATCAAGAATGAGATATTGATGATGCAATTGAGATTGGTGTGCGATCTGCATCATACTCTAAGAGAGTGTAGTAAGATCTCACTTACTACAAGATACCGGGTATCTCATGATGGATGCACAGATACCTTAGAGGGTATTGGTATACCCATCCGAGAAACCGTTTGATGTAATTCCACATAATGTGTCTACGGGTGTCTCGGTTAGTGGGAGCGATGTGATACTCCTCTGACTTGAGGTCAATACGCACGACATGTGTGGAGTGGTGAACTTTGACCATGACCGACGCTTGCACCCTTCCACGGGTAGATATGGCATGGATTGGGTTCATCACGAAATACATGTGCGTGGAGTTAAGCCAAGAATAGGATTCATTCCTCAATGTGGATTTAGAGAGAATACTCGTCTTCTCATCATAATTGGATCTAAGACATCGGCCGATGCAAGTCGACTTGGACTTTGTGGCCAAGTGCGACACAAGCAATCAATTAGTGATTTGAGATAATATGATTAAGTTATTTGAATAGACACTTCATCATGTTCAAGGCTTAATTGAGTATTCGCGAATGAAAGAAAGATATCACAATAGCCTACAATATTACAGGTAGTTGCAGATTTCCTCGCAACGTACCTCGTATATTGAGAATGTCTGATTCATTGTCTAGGGTTCAATTAAGACCGTTAGTTTGACTAATCGCTCGATATACGAGGGCCTATGGGTCACACAACAAGCAATGGTTGTTCACCGATTATAGTTGGTTGATTAAGTATTATATTGGATATAATATTTAATTTATGGAGAATATAATAATAATTATATTTTGAATTAATTATTATTATTATCTAATTAAATTAGATTTAAATAGAAATGAAATCCCAATAATAATATTTGGAATATTATTATACAAGAATAATAGATATGGTAAATATATTATTCGTAGGAACATATCTAGGGAGATATAATCCGTAGAGATTATATTACGGGCTAGGCCCGATATCTTGCTTAGGAATTAAGCCAAGTTAATCCCTATAAATATGTGTCTTATGGGAATTCCTAAATACACAAGAAATATAATTTCTCCATAAAATCTCTTGTTCGAGTTTTCCTAGCAAGTTCGTCTAGAGATTCAAAGCTGGCACCTCGGTGCAAATCTGTGAATAGCTGTTGCATTGATACCGTAGTAGAGCTCTGTAAGATTTCTTGTTTAAGATATCTCGTATTTAATTATGTAATTAAATTGTTTGTTGTTGGAGAACGTTTATTTCCGCTGCATATGTTTACGTGTTTACGTGCTTATAAATTCCAACAGTGGTATTAGAGCTTAGGCTCTTGATTAATTGCATACGTTATTCAATTTAATTTGCAAATTTGATTTGGTTTTTGTTAAATTGATAAACATTTTTCCGATCGTTTTTTTTTTTCTGGGAAATTGGATTTCTCTGTTTTTTTTCCGGTCGGTCGGTAAAAAAAAATCGAGCGAAAATCGCGTCTGTATGGGTTGTCTTTCCCTTTTTCTCCCTTAAACTGGTTCTCCACGAGCATCTTCAAAATTCCGGGTGAAATAGAGAAGTTATTTGCCTCAACTGGTGGCATAGCTACTCCATCGTAATACCGTTGAGGTTGAGCCTCAAACCTTCCTCTGATCGCCATACCAGGAGGATTTGTGTTTTGGGGTACTTGTTATTGGTAGACTAGTGGTGGAGGGATCTGTTGGATTTGTGGTTGGTTATGAATAGGTTGTGGAGGGTGGTATGGTGGATAGTAGGGTGGATAGGGGTATGGGTAAGGTGTGTTGTTGTGTTGGTAAACTGGATTGTTGAAAGGGTTATTTTGGTTCTGGTTTAGTGCGGGGTTATTTTGGTTAAGTGGATGTGGGTTTTGGCTGATGCTTTCCCCTTGCGGTGCTTGCTTTTGACTATTCACACCATTCGCTCCTTTAATCCGTTCCACATTCTGATTTTACCCTTCTCCATCTAAGTCTAAATCTCCCCCTAAATCCAGATTCATGTCGTCTCCAGCTGCAGTAGTCATCCTTCGCTGGAAGACTCTATTCCTTCTGGCTATAGTCTCAGGATCTAGCTTTGTTCTATCTTCGCTCGTTTTTCCCTTTGAGCGTGTTTTTATATACCTGAAACCTCAAAAGAAATATAAAACACAACTGGGTAACAAATAGTAAAATAGAAAATAAAAGCACTCACTACTAACTACTAAACTATTTCCAAGTTTCACTCAATGAGCGTACATCGTCTTCCCCGACAACGGCGCCATTGCCTTGGTCGTAAAATACTAGCTTAACTAGTAGTTACCCCACAAGAGTATGAGATCACTGTAGTATGGGCAATTATATGGACCAAGTAGTATCGAACCCGTGAGAAGGCTTACACGCGAGTAAATCCCTAGAAATCTATGTGTCGTAGCTAATATGAATGTGGTTTTGTTTTAAACTAATATTAAACTATATTATACTAATTATCAAACAAAAAGAAATAAAACTATTCTAACTCCAATTTGAAGTGCAAATATGATGGTGATGATCGGAATAGGAATATCTACGTATACTAACGGAGTTGGTACGATAACTAAAATAACTGTGATGTTCAAAGTTAAAATCTTAAGTGTACTATAAACTAGGCAATCAACTTACCTAATCTAGCACAAAGAATTGAAAGAATAAAAGCTCAGAATTAATCCCAATACTTTGTTCTAACAACTTACTTCACTAACCCACTAATTAAATTACATGAATTGAGCTTAATTATTGAGACCATAATTTAACTTAGGTGATGCGGCCGTCCTCCCTAGATAAACCAGTTGATTATAAACTCTTTCAAAAACCCTCTCCTCAAGCCTATTCGTTATTAAAGAGTGATGCGGTCGTCTTCTCTCTAACAATTTTCTTACATAATTCTATGATTATTCTAGGGTTTATTAGAATTATTCAATAATTAAGAGAACTAAAACTATGTTGTAAGCACCGAAATTTTATTAAATTTAATGGTGTCATATTTTATGTAGATCCGAATTTTAGAGATAAGAATATACAATAATATCTCCAAGATTTGTGATTATATTTTCCTTATTTTCAGATTTGGGAATATCTCTTAGATTTGAGAATATCCCTTTCTTGTTCTCCAAGTCACCGATCTCTTATAAATAGAAGACTCGGAATATAGTTTCAGTAGCTCTGATGGAATAAGTCGACCCCATCAACTCCCTACACCAAGTTTTTAGATCAAAATCCGGAATACGTCGTTGAGACTCCGGTACCACAAATCAAATCCGGAATACGTCGTTGAGACTCTGATACCACAAATCAAATTCGGAATACGTTGTTGAGATCACGGTATCACAAATCAATCAAATCCATGTCCTTGGAGAGAGGAATCAAGAGATCAACGAGAGTTGTAACCCATAATTCCTAATGAAATACATGTTCACCTCTTTTTCTCGCCTTCTATATATATTTATTTGCAGGTGTTGAAATAATTAGGTTTACAAATTTGGCACGCCCAGTGGGACAATTTTCACTCTTCATCTCCACTCTTTAAGGATAATATTCGTAGAATTTCATGGGGGCATGTTAAATTCACCTTCGGGAGCATGTCAAATCACCTTGTGAGTTCTACACCAAGATTTCAAGACCTTGCAGCCGCCATACGTCTCTACAATAAGTCTCGAGGGGGGCATTTGTAAGCACCGAAATTTTATTAAATTTAACGGTGTCATATTTTATGTAAATTCGAATTTTGGAGATAAGAATATACGATAATATCTCCAAAATTTGTGATTATATTTTTCTTATTTTCAGATTTGGGAATATCTCTTAGATTTGAGAATATCTACCCCAGATGAGGGGCTTCCTTCTGAAGAGGCGTGTGTTGATGTCTTCTTCGACATGCTTCTTGTGATGACATTGACGTTAGGAGCCATTGAAGGCTTGGTCCTTAACAGGATAATCTTGCGTGGATGAGTCATTCCAACGATCCTACGCTTGCTTGAGGAGAGAAGAGATGATAGGTAGAGTAGGTCCCACTGGGCGTGCCAAATTTGTAACTGCAAATTTCGAATTTATTAAAAATAATAAACTCGAAAAAGATTACAACTTTAATTTATTCGGATTAAACCGAAAAACTTGTGTGCGGGTTGACTAACTCTAGATTTGGTCATCTGATTCTTCTCTTCGGTGTTGACCTTGACTTGGATGTTTTTTTTTTTGGAGAAATCCTTGCCTTGATCTTCGTTTGAGATTGAGTTTGAACTTGTAACGTTAATCCAAGGGAGAAACACCTTATTTTGGATTAAACGTTATTTTTGGGATTTGGGGGATGAACGCCTTCGAAGGCGGGATGAAAGCCTTTGAATTTGGTGAAGAACGTCCTTTGAATCTTCGAGGAGAAACGCCGGATTGGAGGGGTGCTGGACCTTGATCTCGGATCGGAGGCTATTTATGGTAGACTTGCGCGAAGAACACCTTGAAGTTGCGAAGAACGCCTTTGAATCTTCAAGGAGAAACGCCGGATCGGATGGGTGCTAGACCTTGATCTCAGATCGGAGGCTGTTTATGGTGGACTTGCGCGAAGAACGCCTTGAAGTCGCGAAGAACGCCTTGAAGTCGCGAAGAACGCCTTTGAATCTTCAAGGATAAATGCCGGATCGGAGGGGTGTTGGACCTTGATCTTGGATCGGAGGCCGTTTCTGATCGCTTTCCTCGAAGAACGCTTCGAATCTGATGAAGAACGCTTTGAATCTTCAAGAGCTCTCGAACTTCTGAATTTCTTGTGCTTATGTCTGTGTGTGTAAAATGAATTAATGAAGTCCCATATTTATAGGGTGAGGAGATGAGAACTTTCCTCCTTCACGATGTCACGTGACGCTTTCTGCTTGGCTGATGCCGATTTGATGGGCTTTTATTGACTAATTTCCAGATTTAGCTGATTTGATTTGATTTTCATTAATTAATTTCCTTCTTCGTGCAAGATATGATTTGATCTTTCTTGGGCACTAAGTCAACTGTATTAATTACTGCAGACTCGTATTTTTGGCAGGTTTGTACCGTGTATATTAAATACCAATTAATCTAATTATTTAATTTGAGAATTAATTTATTTAAATCCCCAAAATAAAATAATAAATTTATTTTGATATTAATATTTATGTGTACACGCGTCAATATTTAATTGGGTACAAAATTAATTTGCTTGCATATACATCATGAATTATCCTAATTACGTACCAACATCCTACTTCTACGAGTTCATCATATTCTAAGCATACAAGAGTTTTAGCCTAACATGGTGATTATGATAACAAAAGCAATAACAAGATCAATCATCATAAACATAATTAAACGAATCAAGAAATTCAAGAACATCAACTATCTATGAAATCAAATCTATAAAATCTGGAAAATTAGGTCTAAGTATCAAAGAATTCAAGAAACAAAAAAATAAATTCAATCCGTTCAAAGTATTAATTAATATAATGAATCTGTATGATAAAAGCCTCAATTACAAACTTGAAATCCTTGCCAAACTCTCAAGATCACGTTCCCAAGCTCTTCCCCTTCGAAAAACGAGTGTAGATCTGTGTAGATATGTAAAAATAGGCTTGAGACGGGTATTTATACGAAAAAAGGCCGAAAATCGACCAGGGCGCTCGAGTTTGCTCAGGTCGAGCACTTTTCGCTCACAGAACACTCAGGGCGCTCGAGCTGGGGAGGTCGAGCACTTTTCGCTCGAGTGTTTTTCGGCTGATGTACACTTGTTCGAAAAACCTTCATATCTTCTCAACCGGGAGTCCGTTTTGGTGGATTCAAATTCCTACGAACTCCTTTTTTTGCCCTCTATCCTAAAATGAACACCAAAAAGGCAAATTGATGAGTTTATGAAAATGTTACTCAAATAACTCTAAATACTCGTAAAAAACACTCAAAATATGGACTAATCGAGCACCAAAATATCACAATTTCACGTCTAATCACGGTGCGTCGAATTCACACGGGATACTCCACAAATCCTTGAAAAAAAATTAAAAAAATTAAGGATACGCTATCGAACACACGGAACCAGAAAATGTAGCGCGGGGAGGGTCACTGTTTTTTATTTCTTGGAATTTTTTTGCAATTTTCAAAATTTAAAGTTCAAAACCTATATTCAAAACGGCTAAATTCCTAATTTCTTTGTATCCAAGTTCAAAATTTAAGTGTACATATTATAATGATAATATTTTAATGGTTATTTTTACATATTTTACAGTGTCATATGTTTAAAATACAAATAAACGGAAGTATCCTTGCAAAAATGCACCCTAAAAATTTAAAAAAATTGGTGTATCCCCTTACCTATATCTTATCACACCTACGCCACCACACCTGTGTAACATAGATAACATTCCTAATCTGCTAAATAAACATGAATCCAATTTATAATTTCTACCGCAACATGTCTAAGGGTGCATTTGCAAATACAAGAGCTTATAATCAATTCTCATAAGTTAAAGTTGAGAGAGAACAACTTTAAAAATAAAGATTTCTGCCTAGAGTTGTTAAAATGGTCATGACCCATTTGCCGACTCATTTAAACCTGTAAAAATAAGGATTAGAGCTAGTCTTTTTAGTCCCAATTAAATAAGGTTGAGCCCTATAAGGTTAGAGTCAATCCGCCAGACCGTCTAATATTTTTTAATATAATTTTACTAATAATTTAAATATTTTTATTGTTGTATATATTTTAGATGTAATGTGATAAAATATAATATTTATTCAAATACGAATAAAAATATAAATTAATAGAGATGTTGAGTTTTAAATATTGTTACCTTTTCAACCATATTTGATTTTAAAAAAATTGGTTGATATGATTTTGAGAGGTGTTATCTCTAAATCTGGTAAATATCTTTCAAGCCATATGAAAGTGTGAAGTTTGAAGATCCGTTCTTGAACCCTAACAGCTGGAAAAGCCAAGAGAGTTGACAGTTATTCGGTTACGAATGGTAGTTACGCAAAGCTGTTACAGTTTCAAGTGTCGTCTGGTGCCAACTTCAAGAGGTCATAACTTCCTAACTGCTTGGAGGTTATAACTGATTCGAGTTGCAAGATGAAGAGCACGTGGCAGGCTATCACTCTCAACTCATAACTGCTCAAGGGCGTCTCAGTTGCTGATATATAAACTAGCTCATTGTTAGGTGAAAGAGAGATTTCAACTTGTTAGCTAGAGTGATATTTTGAGTGCTAGATTCTATTTTCTCAGCTTATACTCTGGAGAATATCATTGTAGTTATGTAATCTCTTCTTCAACATAGTGAAAGGCCTCACAAAGTGGATGTAGATCTATTGGATCGAACCACTATAAATTTCTGAGTCTTGTGCTTTGAACTCTACTGAAATTCTCATCAGTTGAGTTGCTTTCGGTTTTGAACTCTTCTGATAGCTCTTAAGGTCTACTGATCTTAAGGTCCGCTGATTCCAAAAGTCTACTGATTCAAAAGTCTGCTGATCTTGTTTAATCAACCATGTTCAAGAGTGTATTCTAGCTCTCGAAACCTGACAAATTGGCGCCGTCTGTGGGAAGAAGCTAAACAAGGCAAGAAGCAAGGATGAGTAGCTCCACAAAGTTTGACATTGAAAAGTTCTCTGGGAAATCTGACTTTGGGCTTTGGAGAATCAAGATGAAGGCCCTTCTGGTTCAGCAAGGATTGGCTGAAGCCATTGAAGAACCTGGAAAACCCGAGGAAGAAGAAACGAGTAAGAAAGTGGCAGAAAGGGCCAAGATCAGAGAAAAGGCACACAATACTATCATTCTGTGCCTTGGTGACAAAGTTCTGAGGGAGGTTGCTAAGGAGAAAACTGCAAAGGAGGTCTGGGACAAGCTTTCAAGCTTGTACATGGTGAAGACCTTGGCTAACAGGTTGTACATGAAGCAGAAACTCTATGCATTCAAGATGGCAGATGACAAACCCATCCTGGAGCAGTTGGATGATTTCAATAAAATTCTGGATGACTTAGAGAATATTGAAATCATGCTGGAAGAGGAGGATAAGGCCCTTATCCTGTTAAGTGCTTTACCAAAGTCTTATGAAAACCTGAAGGACACTATACTATTTGGAAGACAGGATACAATTAACCTTGAAGATGTGCAGTTGGCCCTTAAGTCTAAGAAACTGCAGAAAACATCTGAAGCTAGTAGTAGTTCCAAGGTGAATGAGAGTCTGACAGTGAAGGAAAACCATTCAAAGAAGAACTTCAAGAAGTGGCCTAAAGATAAAGGCAAGAAACCTGAGAAGAAATCATCAGAAACCTCTAATGATGGAGAAGGCAGGAAGTGTTATCACTGCCATGAGACAGGACATTTCAAGAGAAACTGCCCTAAGTGGAAGAAGTCATCAAAGTTTAAAGGAGTTGCTGAATCGGGGAAGGACAAGAAACAAGCAAATCAAGCAGTAGAAACTGAAGACTCCACAAGCTTTGAACTAGCTGAAGTACTTTCCATCACCACATCAGAGGAGAAGAATGAGTGGATTCTGGATTCAGGTTGTTCATTTCACATGTGCCCTGTGAAGGAATGGTTCACTGAGTTCAAACACCAGAATGGTGGATCAGTCTTGCTTGGAAATGACCACACCTGTAAAGTAAGAGGAACTGGCTCTGTAAACTTGAAGATGTTTGATGGAGCTATCAGAACTCTGAGAAATGTGAGGTATGTACCTGATCTTAGAAGGAATCTCATATCTCTTGGCATGTTAGATAACATGGGGTACAAGTTTACTTCTGAAAATGGTGAATTAGTAGTTACCAGAGATAATCATACTGTTATGAAAGGAACTAGAAGGAATGATCTCTATTTCTTACTGGGAAAGACTGTTACTGGTGGTACTAATTCTGTAAATGAAAAGGACAACACACTGTTGTGGCACAACAGGCTAGCTCATGTGAGTGAAAAGGGCTTGCAAGAGTTAGCCAAACAAGATCTCCTAGGTGGAGACAGAATCTCAAAGATAAATATATGTGAACACTGCATATATGGGAAGTCTAAGAGGATGAAATTCAGCACTGCTTCTCATACCACAAAAGGAATCCTTGACTATGTACACTCAGACTTGTGGGGACCCTCAAAGAATCCCACAAGGAATGGAGGAAGATACTTCATTACCTTCATAGATGATTACTTAAGAAAGGTATGGATATCTGTATTGAAAACTAAATCTGAAGCATTCAGTAGTTTCAAGAATTGGTTAGCTGAGGTGGAGAACATCAGTGGTAAGAAGTTAAAAGTTCTAAGAACTGATAATGGGTTGGAGTATCTATCTGAAGAATTCACAACTTTCTGCAAGGAGAGAGGCATTGTAAGGCACAGAACTGTACCTGGAACTCCTCAACAAAATGGAGTTGCTGAGAGGATGAATCAAACCTTGCTAGAAAGAGTGAGGTGTATGTTGAGTAGCTCTGGATTACCCAAGTCTTTCTGGGGAGAAGTGGTAACTACAGCAGCTTATCTCATAAATAGAAGTCCATCTACTCCACTGAAGTTCAAGACACCAGAGGAAGCCTGGTCAGGACACAAACCTGACTTCTCCAACTTAAGAGTCTATGGATGCAAGGCCTTTGCTCATATAAGGCAAGACAAGCTAGAACCAAGAGCTCTCAAGTGTGTACTGATTGGATATCCAACAGGGGTAAAGGGATACAAATTGTGGTGCATTGAGAAGGGAAGTGAAAGGTGTATCATAAGCAGAGATGTAACCTTTGATGAAAACTGCTTACCTCTCATGGTGACTGAAAATGCAGGCTCTGGTGAGAATCAAGATAGTACTACACATCTTGAGGTGGAGCCACAGGATATAAGAAACTATGCTCATGAGAATCAAGGTGATCATGAGAGTGATCAAGGCAGTGAGACTGAATACCAGGATTATCAATTAGCAAGGGACAGGGTCAGGAGACAGACTCATCCACCACAGAGATTTGGACATGCTGATGTAATCTCATATGCACTGTATGTTGCTCAAGATGTGGAGCAACAGGAACCTAAGACTTATACACAGGCTATTAGCTGCAGTGAAAGAGATAAATGAATTGTAGCTATGGAGCAGGAGTTACTTTCTCTTGAGAAGAACCAAACTTGGGAGATAGTGGATAAACCTGTGAATAAGAAACTAGTTGGGTGCAAATGGATATACAGAAAGAAAGTGGAAGCTATGAAAGGGGGATCTATAAGATACAAAGCAAGGCTTGTAGCAAAGGGCTTTACTCAGAGAGAAGGGGTGGATTTTAATGAGATATTCTCCCCAGTAGTGAAGCATTGCAGCATAAGGATTCTTCTGGCCTTAGTAGCTCAATACAATCTGGAGTTACACCAGATGGATGTCACCACAGCATTTCTTCATGGAAAGATAGATAAACCCATCCATATGAAAATTCCTGAGGGAGTGAACATACCTGATTCTGCTAACAAGGTTTGTTTGATTAAGAAGTCACTATATGGACTTAAGCAAAGTCCAAGACAGTGGTATCTCAGGTTTGATGAGTTTATCACATCGGTAGGGTTCACAAGGAGCAAGTATGACAGCTGTGTTTATTTCAAGGATGGTCTTAGATTGAAGACTTACTTACTGCTCTATGTGGATGATATGCTTATAGCAAGTGAAGATGAAGAAGGAATTAACAAGGTAAAGGAACTGCTCAAATCAGAGTTTGAAATGAAAGACCTTGGGATAGCAAAGATGATTCTGGGAATGGAAATAAAGAGGGACATGAATACCATTCATCTCAGTCAAAGCTCATACTTGAAGAAGGTGCTTGACAGGTTCAGAATGAATCAAGCTAAACCAGTAACAACTCCCCTTGGACAGTATATAAAGCTGTCAATTCAGCAAAGTCCAAAGGATATCAAAGAAAGATCTCATATGAGTAAGGTTCCTTATGCAAACTCAGTGGGAAGCCTAATGTATTCCATGGTATGCTGCAGGCCTGATCTTACTCACTCTATGAGTGTAGTTAGCAGATACATGAGTGATCCTGGAATAGGACACTGGGAGGCTGTGAAGTGGATTATGAGGTACATTGTTAGCTCTGTTAACAAGGGATTGAAGTTTCAGAAGTACACAGGAAATGAAGAAGCATTAGTTGGATATGTTGACTCAGATTATGCAGCTAATGTTGATACTAGGAAGTCCTTAACTGGATATGTGTTCACTTTGTTTGGAACAACAGTGTCTTGGAGATCAACACACCAGTCAAATGTTGCTCTATCCACTACGGAAGCTGAGTTTGTAGCACTTACAGAGGCTGTTAAAGAAAGTCTTTGGTTAAAAGGGATCCTGAAGGAGTTGGGACTTTATCAGAGAAAGGTCACAGTGTATTGTGACAATCAGAGTGCCATACATTTGGCAAAACATCAAGGCTACCATGAAAGAACAAAACACATTGATGTAAAGTACTACTTTGTACGGGATATGGTAGAGAAAGAGATGGTGCATGTAGCTAAAATAGCTACTGAAGACAATCCTGCAGATGGATTTACAAAGGCATTGCCTAAGGCAAAGTTTGAACTTTGTCTCAGGCTTATTGGAATGCATTAAAGCATTGGTTGGTGCTGCTCTTGAGGGAGCAGTGGTGAAGGTCTTCTGGTAAAGGTGCTATTGTTGATTTAGAGCTAAAGGTGGAGATTTGAGAGGTGTTATCTCTAAATCTGGTAAATATCTTTCAAGCCATATGAAAGTGTGAAGTTTGAAGATCCGTTCTTGAACCCTAACAGCTGGAAAAGCCAAGAGAGTTGACAGTTATTCGGTTACGAATGGTAGTTACGCAAAGCTGTTACAGTTTCAAGTGTCGTCTGGTGCCAACTTCAAGAGGTCATAACTTCCTAACTGCTTGGAGGTTATAACTGATTCGAGTTGCAAGATGAAGAGCACGTGGCAGGCTATCACTCTCAACTCATAACTGCTCAAGGGCGTCTCAGTTGCTGATATATAAACTAGCTCATTGTTAGGTGAAAGAGAGATTTCAACTTGTTAGCTAGAGTGATATTTTGAGTGCTAGATTCTATTTTCTCAGCTTATACTCTGGAGAATATCATTGTAGTTCTGTAATCTCTTCTTCAACATAGTGAAAGGCCTCACAAAGTGGATGTAGATCTATTGGATCGGACCACTATAAATTTCTGAGTCTTGTGCTTTGAACTCTACTGAAATTCTCATCAGTTGAGTTGCTTTCGGTTTTGAACTCTTCTGATAGCTCTTAAGGTCTACTGATCTTAAGGTCCGCTGATTCCAAAAGTCTACTGATTCCAAAGTCTGCTGATCTTGTTTAATCAACCCTGTTCAAGAGTGTATTCTAGCTCTCGAAACCTGACAGATTTAATATAATTAACAATAAATTAATTATATTATTATGTATCCCTTAATTTACATCTTATATTTAAAATGGTGCACCATTTATATCATAAATATTTCAAATTTTAATGTTTTTTAAATTTCTTAGCCCATTAATGGCTCGTGTAGTCCATGGACCATGAGGATTAGAGTTAAGTATCACCGGGTAGAGATCCGCTAAGAGTGAACTCATAAAGTAATGAAAATTTTAGTTCAACAACCTTGTACAACTTGACCCAATAAATTAAATTTAACCCGTTTAACATCTCTATTTTCGTTGCACTTGAATTCGCAAAACACCCCTAAGTACACATTGCACACAAGCAGCACGCATGCCCCACACACCTTAAACATACATATATATTTTATGTGATTTTGATGGGTAAACATATATATACATATATAACGCCGTACGCACACTCAACCTCTGTCTCTCTCTATATATTATAGTACAAGTGTATAATGAGAAGGAGGGAAAGAGATTAATTTATGGTTAATATATAGAGAAGAAAATTTCAAATTGAAATGATTGAAGAATGAAGACTATATGAACGTTAAAAAGAGAGAGAGAGAGATTGAGAGATGGGGTAAGAGACTGGTTTATGGTTAATATATAGAGAATAAAATTCCAAATTGAAATGATTGAAGTGAGTCCTATTGAAAGAAAATAAACCCTAAAATTTTGAGTTTGTGAATGTGAAATATCTTATTGAGCTTGATTTTTATTCCCTCCGTCCATATAAATTGATGTTGGTTGTCTTATTCGCCTGCCTATAAAAAAATGATTTTGTATCCTAAAATGGAAATTGTAAAGAAAAATAATTAAATGAATTAATTTCACACCTTTTTAGAAGTTCGGACATTTATATAAGGCAAAAAAAATTCATGGTATCAGAGCGAATAGGCTTACGCCCAAACAAAGATTCTGGGTTGGATTCCCGCTGAGAGCAACTTCACTCATATTAAATTCTTCACTCATTGACCACCCCACAAAGGAAAATTGAAAGTTCGGCCCATGAGTGAGGGGGAGTGTAAAGGGAAATAATTAAATGAGTTATTTTCACACCTCTCTACAAGTTCGGACTTTTAAATGAGGTGGAGTTCTTTCGGAAGTAATAAACTTTATCTACATCTTCAGCATGCACACATAATATTCTTAAAATAATTTATTTTGTACTTAATCTGACACAATATACTTTCTTTATACCCATTATATCATATTATTAATAACCGTGCAAAAAGTAATAGGTTCAATTTTCATGGTAGGAGGAAGTGCTTAAATGAGACAACGACTAGAATTTAAATCTCAAGAGTTTTAAAAAAAATTCCAAGTAAAATAAGAATAACACTATAAGCATAATAATAAGTTAAATAAATAAGTAAATTTCTAAGAAAGTTAAAATAAGTAAGTTTATATATAATATAATCATTATAAAAATATTAGAATCATATTTCGGTCGGTACTAATATTAATATTTTTTTAAAGGTAATTAATTATAACAGTCTCTTAGTTCCTTCAACCACCGGGTACATGACAACATCTTTTTCATCTCGCTGTAGACCGGAACCGCAATCACCATAAAACTCAACCAATTGAACTACCAATTCTTGACGCACTAATATTAAATTGAATGAACCTTCATATTATTATTTTGTTTATAAATAAGTTTTGTGTGAGGCCGTCTTACTGTGAAAATATCTATAAATTGTGCATACCGTATTAAAACTTTGACAAAGATGAATGATACGTATCTCATGATGAGAGACAAGTGGTTGCCTAGTGTAAGTAGATGTAACAATTTGTTTATTACATGCTTCCCACTCAAGTGGCTCCCCTTCAAGTTTCAACATCAAATTGGTCAATCAAGAGTTCAATTAAATTAAATGATTTACAAAATAATTTAAATAGAGATACACTCCTTCTCAAACACCAAAAAAAAAAAAAAAAATAGATTTTATCCGATGCTAATGCTCTTGGTTTAAATAAAAAAATATACTTTAAAATGTTTTTTTAAATTTACATTTTAAATTTAAATGTTATAACTCAGTGTTTATTTAATAACAAAAAAAATTATTAAAATAGTAATAAAAATGAATTATTATTGATACTCATATACAATAACATGATACATCTAACCCCGATTCTTGATACTTTTGATGATATTTTTACGGGCCGTTTGGTTTGTTGGGAGGAAAGGAAATAAGAATGGCAATGATAGTAGTGAGAAATGAAATATGTATGATCTTTAAAATTATATTATTTGGTTGATAATGAGAATCACTATCATAGTCATTAATTTTGTTTGGTATGTTATAATTCTTTAGGAATGAAATCGGGAAAATATAAAAATAGAGAGAAAATGGGCGCATGTCATTTTTTAAAGAATGAATGAAGGAATGAAAGTCATTCCATTAAAAATCATGAGGAATGGGTGATTCCCCAATTTTTAGATATGAGGCTACTGTAGCAGGTATCAAAGTGTGCAACCAAACACTCTTTTTTAATTTCTTTCTCATTCCCTAATACTAAAGTCCTCCACCAAACATGCCCTTAATACTCTTAATTAAAAAAATTGTACTTTAATTTTTTCAAATAGTTTCATGGTAAATATTCATTTTGTCCATGAAAAATATGCACTATTTTTTGCACGTCATTTAATGCAATATTTTTTAAAGTATTTAGGGGTCTTGTAAAATTTGTTTATGGATAAAATGATTGTTTATGATAACATTTATATGCATACTTATTATAAACAATTATTTTATTCATAAACGGACATGACAAGACTCCTAAATATCCTCCAATATATTGCATTAATCCACGTGCAGAAAATGACGTATTCTTCTCATGGAAAGAGAGAGTATATATTATCTGGACTCATGTTCTATCAATAAATTTTTTTATAAAATACTGAAAATCTGATATTTCTCGAGGTCTATCCACTTTTATATAATATTTACATAATCCAAATCTACACTTCTAAACGAAACTACACAATTTGTTTTCAAAAGAAAAAAAATACACTTGGGGTAGCTCATGTATATACCAAAAGTGGGACATCCTATGAAATAGTCATATGTTAACATAATAAACGTTTTATTAGGATATTTATAATTAAAATACAATAAAAAGGAATCAATTGATTTCTCATCAATCATCATTATTATTAATTATGTTGACTAGGGACACCACATATATTATCCTAAATCCGCAGGGGAATAAATTCACAAAGTTTGTCGCCAAAAAAAAAATAAATAAATAAATCGTGTGCAACCCTTGACTTTCTAGACTTTGCTCATACGTCTTTTTCATTATTAGTTAAAAAAAAAATCTATATTTAATTAGTTAATAATAAGGTATTAATTAAACTAGTTATAAATTTTGTCATGTTAAATTTCCCTTTGTCGTCTTGATTGCTACTCTATTCATTAAAAAATATGCAGTACGAATTTTTGTACTCTTCTTTTTCCCAGTTAATTATATAATATTTTTTTATTTGAAATTAAAATAACAGAGGGCACCGTTTTTTATTTGTTTAACTTGAAATGAAACTTTCTGTAAGAATTAAGAAGGGCGTCATCATTTTTATGACAACATTTTGTATGCCATCGTTGCATCACTTAATTTAAATGTATTTTTAAAAAGTATAGATGGTTTTCATTGAAAAATGTAAATAAAAAATTATTGCATTTAAAAAAAATTATATAATTTAAAAATGCACTTAAGTTGCATGGTACTATTAGTGAAAAAAAAACTACTCAAATTTTATTTGTGCAAATGCAAGATTTCTGTGATTTTAATTACTAGATCTTAAGGCTCACAGATAAAAATATACTAATAAAGTGATTGTTTATAAAAAAATATTATAGAGTATATTTTTCTTAAGAGTATGTATAGAGTAAAATTGGTTTATATATGAATCACTGAAGGGTATTAGTTGTTTTCATTGAAAAGTATTAGTTGTTTTTGCTGAAGAGTATTATTGGTTTACATTGAAGAGTCTTAGTTCATTTTCACCGAACAACTAAGACTCTTTAGTGTAAATCAGTAATACTCTTCAATAAAAACAACTAATACTCTTCAGTGAAAACAATTAATACCTTTCACGGATTTATGTATAAACTAGTTTCACTCTATACTTTGTCTTTTCTTAATTCATGAAATATAGTCATTATTATCTTTATATTTATTTTATATATCTGCGAATAGCCTCCTATTCTCCCCAAGATTTTATTTTGAAATTTTATGAATATAAATATGACTTAGAGTTATTTATGGTATTACTCTTATTTGAAATTTTATGAATCTATGTATGACTTAGAGTTATTTATGGTCTTACTCTTACTTCATTTTTTTATTTCAATTATTCATATGTTAAGGAGTGATCTTTACTTTCAAATAGTATTCATGATTTTTAATATAGTCACTGAATTTAATAATTATATACACACACTCAACTTTCATCTTCTTTGCAGTTTTTATTCTCCTCACACAGCTGTCGATTGGATGCCTCTTCCGAAGAATTTTATTCGCCATCTTCTTTCTGTTTGAATATTATTTTGAAAGAGTTTCATCTCAATTAAAAGTTGGTAAGCTCTATTAATACTCTGTATGTCCCAATTTTATTTTATTTTGTTTGATTTTAAACAGAGTTTAATGCGAGAGTTGAATTGTAGTATTTAAAAAA
Organism: Ballota nigra; assembly: GCA_947034835.1. Lineage (NCBI taxonomy): Eukaryota > Viridiplantae > Streptophyta > Magnoliopsida > Lamiales > Lamiaceae > Ballota > Ballota nigra. The sequence continues at coordinate 4,880,161 of OX344720.1, read as the reverse complement.
ATAAAATATTTATTTGTCAAGTGAAATTTAAAAAAGTCAATGCACTTTATTTCTATTTTAAAAAATGAAAAAATGAATTTTGGAGTGGACCTTCTTGGCAAATATAAAAATAAAACTGGAACGGAGGGAGTAGTATCTATTTTCAAAGGCACATGATTTCCCACCCAACCAGTTGACTTTCCTCATCATACATATACTCATTTGGTTCCCATCTCGATCGTCCGCTTGTCTTAAAGGTCTGTCTCAATCTCAATTGTCCCTTTTTATAATTTGACAATTTTTATTTACCAAAATATCACAAAAAATAATTTTATTCTCTTTTATTTAGCGCAATGCCATTAATAAGAAACATTATCACTACAAATACTACTCCCTCCGTCCAATTTTACTAGACCTATTTCTGGGCATGTTATTTTTTGTCGTATGTTATAGGGTATTATGGGGTATTGTGAGATTCTTTTATTAATAAAATGATTGTTTACGAAAAAATATAAACAATCAATTTATTCATAAATGGATCCCACAATACCTTATACTACATCCGTCCCGAAATTACTTTCACAATTATTGTTTTCTCGCATTTTAACAAGCGGATTTTTGTATTAGTATATATAATTATAAAATAATTTTTAAGGAGACATACAATACGAAAAAATATAGATTTATTGTACATTTTTTTAAAGTCGCTTTATCATTTCAAATAATAATAAATAACTCACTCGCTAAAATAAAGGAAAAAAAGTAGTGTGAAATTATTTGCGAGATAAAGGGAGTAATACCCTTCAACATATGACAAAGAGTATGTATAGAGTGAAATTGATTCATACATGAATTATTGAAGGGTATTAGTAGTTTTCACTAAAGAGTATTAGTTATTTTTATTGAAGGGTATTAGTTGTTTTCATTGAAGAGTCTTAGTTTGTTTCATCGAACACCTAAGACTCTTCAGTGTAAATAAATAATACTCTTCAGTAAAAACAATTGATACTCTTTAGTGAAAATAATCAATATTCTTCAATAATTTATATATGAACCAATTTCACTCTATATTTTGTTTATAAAAAAATAATAATAACATGCTCATAAATAAGTCTAGTAACATTAAATTGAAAGAGTAATAAACAACTACTATATTAAATTCATGCTAAAAGTAAAAGTAAAGGTGCGATCTAGATGAGAATTGAGGGAGTAGTATGTATCAGCTAATTAAAGGCAGGCAATAATATTGTTGTCTTGGATTTGCGTCCAACAACAAAATTAGGTTGAACTAGCTTTATCAACTAACAAAGGGAGCACCTCATAAACACTTTAGACAATTGTTCGTAAACCACATCACACAATGAAATAGACTGAAAACTTTACAGTATAATTAACCCATATTTTTATTAGAATTAATCCACACTTTTTACTGTAAACAGTCTTAAATGTTGAATAAATGCACCATGCAATAGGTATATATGGGGAGTATGTATAGAGTGAAATTGGTTTATATATGAATTACTGAAGGGTATAAGTTGTTTTCACTGAAGAGTATTAATTATTTTTACTGAAGAATATTACTGATTTACACTGAAGAGACTTAGTTCATTTCCACTGAAAAACTAAGACTCTTTAGTGTAAATCAGTAATACTCTTCAGTAAATACAACTAATATTCTTCAATGAAAACAACTAATACGCTTCACTGATTCATGTATAAACCAGTTTCACTCTATACTTTGTCATATATGGGACCTTGGCGTATTATATATACATCTTATAGTAAATTTGTTTATACATACTCCCTCCGTCCCGGGTATTTGTTCACACTTGCCTTATATGGACGTCCCGGGAATTTGTTCACACCCCAAAAAAAGAAATAATTTTCTCTCACAAAAGTCAATAAAGCATAAAGTTATCATTATTTTATTCAACTCCACGTTCACATACTCTCATTTTTCATAAAAAAATGTGTCAAACCCTAGTGTGAACAAATACCCAGGGCGGAGGGAGTACAATTTATGTAAATTTGACTATAATTATATATACAAATTAGTAAATTTGACTATAATTATATATACAAATTAGTAAATTTTACTATACACCTTAAAAATCAATGTGCAACTTATGGTAAATTTGACTTATACATCTTCTAAATCAGTGTGCATCAAACTTATTGGTAAATTTGACTATAATCACACCTTATTTATTCTTTTGTTTAAAGAGCCGACTATTAGAAAGATTATATATTTTTTTATATATTTTAACAACTTAAATGTAAAATAGACTCTAGCTATTAAATTGAAAGTTTTATATAAAAGTCAAATTATGTGAGGGTACAATATATTCATGGTTTATGCATTTAATATTTCAATTGATATTTAACTGTTTATGTGATTAGGAAATTTATAAGTATAACTTTAATTTTCTTTCCTCATATTTTCCGTAAGAAACAACGGTTGTCTGAATTTAAACTGATCTAAAAACTATTAGTGTCTATTATTCACATATGCACAATAAAATATATCCCAATTAATTAACACAAGCATACTTTAATTTCAGTAGATTATATCCTTTAATAAAGGAAATATCTATAATTTTAATATTTCTTCTTCATATATACAATCTTTATTTCAAATTTTGTCATTTTGGATAGTTCCCCAATTTACTTTAGTTTTTTTTTGTGGAAAATAGAATTCAATTTTATATTCCCACACTCTACTCATATATACTAATATACACATATTTCCACACTCTGTTCCTATTTATTTATATTTTTATTTCTTTTTCTATCACATATTGTGTCTAAATCAAATACTATAAAATAAATATAATACTTTTTACACATACATTTTTTAATTTCTTGGAAAATACCACTAGTTAATTAAAAAATAAAAATGAAGGGGTGCAGAAAAGGAGGGGTTGACTTTTTAGGAGTAGGTAACGTCACTACGCAACATACGGATTTTGTACTTTCTTCTCACCCTCTTATCATCCGTACTTTCTCCTCCTTTTTTTCCTTTTTATTTTTATTTTTTATTTCCATTTATTTATATACTCTCTCTTCTCCAATTCCCAATCTCTTCCTCCTTTATATATATTCATTCACACTCTATCTCTCTCTCCCTCCTTCTCTCTCCTCCATTTCCCATTCTCTTCTTCTCTCTCGTTCTCCCTTCTCCAATTCCCAATTTTCTCTTCTCTCGTTTAGTTAGTTAATTTTATCCTATATAAATATATAGATATAGATTTGTGTGTGCGTGTGTTTGTGTGTGTGTGAGAAAATGATGTACGAACAGCACCAAGTGAGGACAAATACGAGGCACAAAAAACACACAGATCGTAGATCAAGGAAAGATCAAGAAGACAAAATAGAAGATGGTCATAAGCTCGAAATTGTGGATCTTAGTGGCATGTGTTTGGACACTCTCCCTAACCCTCCTCTCAATTTAGCCACTATTTGCAAGTTAGACCTCTCCAATAACAATCTCCAGGTACCCATTTTCAATTTTTTTTTTTTTTGATATATGTATGTGCCTCATTTCATTTAATTATTGTTACCCTTTTTCGTTTGATGATTTGATGTCCTTGAGTCAACGACAGAAATAATTTAATTTGCACTCTATTCGTCTCCAAAATTTGGTCATGTTATTTTTTTTTTTACGGTTATTAAGAAAATTGATATAATATATATAAAAAAATATTGTATCACATTAAATTTAAAATAAATTATTTTAAAAATATTATGTGTGTATATTGAAAATTTAGATACAGTTTATTATTTCTATTTTAGTCGACATGATTAATTTTTTTGGGATGATTTAATAAGAGAACTAGAACCATTAAGTTTTAATTTCAATTGGTCTCGAGAAGGGTGATTGTTGAGCAAATTTAATTTATTGGTCGAATAGTCAGTAATTTAATGCGGCTTTATTGGGGTAATTATTGTCAATTTCATTTATTTCTACCTCCTGGCCATGACTAACTATATTTAGTGGGTGCAGTTTAATTCAACGGCAATTAATTTTACGAATCCACACTTGATATAAACTAGGAAAAAATATTCAATTTTTATGGCAATTTATGACGTGAAATTTGTTCATCAAATGAAACTAAATTCATTCATTAATAACACTTTTTGTATAAACTAATAACATAATATATATTTTTATACATACGAACATGTTGAACTGTGTGAATAAATATTAATTATGATAATTGATTATAAGTGCAATATTATTATATGATAATTTTAACACAATGAACAAGTTTCATGGAAAATTGACTCTAATTTTTATTTTATATACTTATCTCTTCACTGTCTAAAAGTACTCTCATTTACATGTTTTAAAAAAGTATAGATAAAGTATGTTAAGTAAGAGTATTTTTAGTGTGATTCATTTATGAATTAATCAATAATTTGTGAAATAATTAAGTGATATAATTAAATGAAGGTTTAGTAGTAAAAAAAAGAAAAATTAAACATACTTTTACTGAACAGTATTTTTTATATGTTGATATTTCTGCATAGCATGCTACATGAATAACTATATTAACGAAGAAGACATAGATTTGTCAATTAGTTTTTTTTTTTTTTTTATTTGGTACAGTAATTGAATAGAAAGAGAAGTAGTTGTCACGTCGTAAATAATATATAGAGGAGTATTAAATAATTTGGTGCATATATTTGACAGAACATACCAGAATCGTTGACAGCAAGGCTGCTAAACGTCATCGTATTGGACGTGCATTCGAACCAGCTGAAGTGCCTCCCAAATTCAATAGGATGTTTGTCAAAGCTCAAAGTTTTGAACGTCTCTGGAAATCTTATCCAATTTCTTCCCAGGACCATTGAAAACTGCAGGTTAGTTAATTCACTTTCTAACTTTGTTAATTTCAAATTTTGACCAACTCAAAAGTCATTAGTAACACTCTTTTTACGTAACGAAGTCTTTCATGCATTTAATGAATGATGTGCCCACTTAATAATTCAGGCTAATTTACACAAAAAAGTGTGAACTGATATAAAAGTATGGATTGATTGTACTAAAAAAATTAGTATTATCATTTTTCAGTGTAATTAACCCACATTTTTCAATTGAAAAAATCTTGAGTAAATGCACTTTGTACCAAATGCATATGAGACATTGACTTTATGAGAAAATGTGTTCACACGGAAAAAAAAAAGTGATAATTTTCAAGTAAAATGTAATTTTGAAGCCATAAAAAAAAGTCTCTTATAAGTCTTTGTGACAAATCGATATTTATTTAAAAAGTTGCATTTTACAATTATTTGTCCTTGAGTTGAACAGGAATCAAAATTTATCTATTTACAATTTAATTCTCTACTCTCTACTGTGTCGTAGACCTAAACTCCAAAAAATAAATAAATAAATAGTGTCAACTCTCTCACACTTGATAACAAATATATTACTCCATTTCTTGGACATATCTTAAACATCAACTTGTGTTTTATTTCAGGAATCAAACAAAAAAATATAAATATGATCAGGTCTTTGTTGTTATCTATGCCCAGCTGTGTAGTTTGATATTTAATTGTGTTCTTATCAAAAACCTTTCTTGTGTTCTTATCTTACATGTCAAGTGGTTATCACTATATATTATTATCTCAAAGTCAACATTTCAAATTTAATAACTATTACATTCTTATGCAACGATCGGGTAACTAACTTAAATAATTAAGCTACCCAAATTGCTCAAACAATTATCTTTAACTTAGACCAAAGTGAGGAGTGAAAATGTATGTATATGCATCATTAAAATATATAGTGTTGGGACGGGACCAACATATAGTTATTTTCATTATGAGTATTAATTGTTTTCACAAACAAATTAATATTTTTTAGTAAAAACAACTAACACTTCTTTAGTAAAAAAGACAAAGTATTGAGTAAAAATAGTTTATACATGAACCACTGAAAGATATTAGTTATTTTCACTAACTACTAATATCCTTCAATAATTCATATATGAATCAATTTCACTCTATACATACTCTTTAATAACTAATACATTTCAACGATTCATGTCCGAATCATTTTCACACTATACATACTCATTCTTGAACGTTATAATATTTGGCAAACTCTTATATGCACCAAGTGAACGGTGCACTCACTCAATAGTTGCTCATATTTATACTGAAAAATTGGTTTCAATTACACTGAAAAATTTACACTAAAAACTGATTTTCAGTGTAAACATAGTTAACTATTAGTTACTCACAATATTTTTGCGACAAAGTATAGAGTGAAACTAGTTTATACATAAATCCGTGAAGGGTATTAGTTGTTTTCACTGAAGAGTATTAGTTATTTTTACTGAAGAGTATTACTGATTCACACTAAAGAGTCTTAGTTGTTAAACCAGTAATACTTTTCATTAAAAACAACTAATACTTTTTAGTGATAACAACTGATACCCTTTAACGATTCATGTATAAATCAATTTCACCCTATACATACTCAGTGTTTGCAGATTCTTATGATACGATATTATTTTTGATACTTACAGATCCCTTCAGGAGTTGAGTGCAAATTTCAACAAGCTAAGCCAGTTGCCCGATACAATAGGTTTCGAGTTACTAAACCTAAAAAAGCTCTCCGTAAACTCGAACAAGCTCGCCTTCCTCCCTCACTCCACCTCCCACCTCACCAATCTCCGAGTCCTCGACGCTCGTCTCAACTGCCTCCGATCCCTCCCCCACGACCTCGAAAACCTAATAAACCTCGAAGTCCTCAATGTGAGCCAAAACTTCCAATACCTAGCAACCCTACCCTACTCCATAGGCCTTCTCATCTCCCTAGTCGAGCTCGACGTGAGCTACAACAAGATCACGGCCCTACCCGAGTCCATCGGCTGCCTCAAGAAGCTCCAGAAGCTCAGCGTCGAAGGGAACCCGCTCGTCTCCCCGCCCGTGGAAGTCATGGAGCAAGGCATCCACGTGGTGAAACAATACCTTTGTGATAAGATCAATGGGGTCCAAAAACCCTCCCCAAGGAAGAATTCTTGGTTTGGGAAGTTGGCAAAATGTGGGACGTTTAGTGGTGCGAGTGTGAGCGTTGATGGGGATAGGGAAGCCTACATCTTGCCTAGTTATAGGTCCATTGATGCCATGACTTCTCCTAGATATATGGGCATGTTTTCACCTAAACGCCTCTTCTCTCCTAAGTCTTACTTTTCTAGGTAAATGGACTAGGGTTTGCAAATGTGCTTGCTTTCGTATTCAGCACAAGATCTATGCTCACTTTTTTGGGGTTTTTGATTTACTTGTAAGATAGTTTGTGCATATGTGTGTTGACTACATATAGAGTGACTTGTTTTCTTGTATTGTAAAACCCTATGTTTCGTTCCTCTTGATGATCCTCAATAAGCATCATGTTGTGTGAGATGAGTCATGGATGGATCTATATTAAATGTGTATTTTGTTGGATTTAAAAAAAAAAAATTAATTCAGGGCTTGAAAGATAGTAAGACTATCAATTAGAGTCTAAAAGATTTTCCTATTAATTTAAAGCATGAAAAAAAATATATCAATTTAAAATGTATAAACTATTGATTTAAAAGTCACCCATTTTAATATCATATTTAACTTGCTACAATTCCTAATTATTCAATTATATTTTTATAAGTCAAAATTCCAAAAATATAAAAGGAGTGTGTTGCTAATCAATTTACGTGTTAGGATGACGTGGCATGTTATTTTTCCTTTCAAGTCTGGAACTGGTCATTTTGTTTTCTTCCTTGTTCTTGAATGTCGAAAACCCCTTTCAATTTATAGGCAATTTGAATGAGAGCATGTGAGTTGCACGTACTTCATAAGATAGAATCAATACCACATTCAAGTTCCTCAAGCCACATGGAGCGGTTACCGCCACGCGTTCTAACTTTTTTGGACGCCTTATGTAACTAAGTTGTCTTGGAAGTTGGAACTCACAAAAAATGTTGAATTATCTTTTAAAAAACTTGACTTGTCGTCCAACTTGTCATTCATTTTCTATCTCACGTCTTACTTAGTGGTGCTAAACGATCACACTACCCTCCAACTCGGCAAGACTTTGACACTACAAAAAAAACACTGTTTTGCGACGGAAAATCCATCGCAAACAGTGTTTTGCGACGGGATCTGCGACGGACACGTATCCGTACCTAAAACAGCCGTAGCAAATTTTTGCGACGGATTCAGCCATCCGTCGCAAATTAACGACGGACAAATCCGTCGCAAAATCGGCGGGTCAGATCCGGCCGAGTCAAGAATTTGCGACGGACAGTAGTCCGTCGCAAACTTTTCGGGTCAGACCCGATCGGGTCAACAACATTTGCGACGGCTAAATTCCGTCGCAAATGTTTTTATATATTTTTTATACTTTTTTGTGTTATAATTTGCGACGGGCTGTTTTCCGTCGCAAAATTAAATATTTGCGACGGAATATGGCCGTCGCAAATTACCGAGCCTATACAAAAAAAAAAGTGGCTCGCGTGGTTCGAGCCCGGGCACCCGAGGCGGCCGGGGCGGGCGCGGACCACTGGGCCACTCGGCCCATCGCTTAATATATGCGGCCCACCTTCTATATTAGTCTTATTAGGCCTTGAACAATTAATCCATTTTTGCGTCCAAGGGGAATCGAACACGGGACCTCTTGTGCAAGAGGAGGGGGCGCGCGTCACTAGGGCACAAGCTACTTTCGTTTATTTTTATGCAATTAATTGTATATGTATTCAAATTAAGTCATTTTTTTTATAATTCACCAAATTAATTTCTTTTCGTATCTAAGTTGTTTATTAAAATATTTTGCCCAACTCTTTTTTTTATTTTGTAAAATTATTTATTTCGACTCCCGCTTAAATTTATAATTCGTTCATTTGTACGCAATTAATTGTATATGTATCCAATTGACTCATTTTTTTTTTCTACAATTCACCAAATTAATTCATTTTCGTTTCTAACTTGTTTTTATAAATATTGGGGCCATTTAATTTTTATTATTTCTGTAAAACTATTTATTTCGACTCCCGCTTAAATTTATAATTCGTTCATTTGTACGCAATTAATTGTATATGTATCCAAATTGACTCTTTTTTTTTTCTACAATTCACCAAATTAATTCATTTTCGTTTCTAACTTGTTTTTATAAATATTGGGGCCATTTAATTTTTATTATTTCTGTAAAACTATTTATTTCGACTCCCGCTTAAATTTATAATTCATTCATTTGTACGCAATTAATTGTATATGTATCCAAATTGACTCATTTTTTTTTCTACAATTCACCAAATTAATTCATTTTCGTTTCTAACTTGTTTTTATAAATATTGGGGCCATTTAATTTTTATTATTTCTGTAAAACTATTTATTTCGACTCCCGCTTAAATTTATAATTCGTTCATTTGTACGCAATTAATTGTATATGTATCCAAATTGACTCATTTTTTTTCTACAATTCACCAAATTAATTCATTTTCGTTTCTAACTTGTTTTTATAAATATTGGGGCCATTTAATTTTTATTATTTCTGTAAAACTATTTATTTCGACTCCCGCTTAAATTTATAATTCGTTCATTTGTACGCAATTAATTGTATATGTATCCAAATTGACTCATTTTTTTTTCTACAATTCACCAAATTAATTCATTTTCGTTTCTAACTTGTTTTTATAAATATTGGGGCCATTTAATTTTTATTATTTCTGTAAAACTATTTATTTCGACTCCCGCTTAAATTTATAATTCGTTCATTTGCTTAAAAAAAATTCATAATTCACCAAATTAATTCATTTTCGTTTTTCACTTGTTTTTATAAATGTTGTGTCCATTAAATAAAAGTAAATTCAAACTAATAAATTCACAAAATTATAAATTAAAGTAACAATTCAAAAATTAAATTAAAGTAACAATTCAAACTAAAAAAAAATTGTACTTCATAGTTATTAAAAATCAAAATTTTTTAACAATCGGAATTAAATCCGTCTTCCTCTTCATCCTCGCCCAGGTTAACAATCGGCGACATCGATGGCTGGGTCGGCGGGATCGGCGGCATCGATGGCTGGGTCGGCGGGATCGGCGGCATCGGTGGCGCAGGCATTTGCGCTCGTGGCATTGAATCAGAGGCGAATATCTGCCACCACGCCTGCATGACAGCTGTATACTCCTGCACCTCGACCCGATACTGCTTCATCTCGGCTGTATATCGGTCGTGCGCCTCTCGCTGCTGCCTCTCATACTCTTCCTTCTCTCGCTGCTGCCTCTGCATGTTCTTCATCTGCTCCACCACCGTGGCAAGCTGCCTCTCGACCTCACTGGGATGAGAGTCGATGGAAGACTGAGAGGAGGATGAGCCTGAGCCACGAGGTCGGAAAAAGTTCTTTCCGAAGCTGCCCAATCCAGCGAACCGCCCCTTTTTAGCCTTGACGTTCTTGAAGTACAATTCATTTTGAACGTCAACAGAAGGCTGTGTGGGGGGCATCGACCCCGACCCCGACCCCTCTGCCGTTTCCTCAGGCTGAGGCTGAAAGGCAAGATCCTCGAGCATCTTTCTCTGCAAATTAATTATACAAAAAATTAAATAAATTGAACACAACATATAAAAAATACTTTTAATATTAAAAATTTAAATAATACTATTAATATTGAAATAATACTTACGTGGATCTCGGTGGTACGGCCGTAGGTAGACTTCACAGTCTCCTCGACGAATGGGTGGGCGAGCTGCAATCTCTCAAAATGAGAGGGCTCGCGTCCTTGCTCCGCCGCCTAATTAGAAAAAAAGATAGTAAAAATTAACAACACTCATAAAAATTAGGAAAAAAATAATAAATTCAAAAACTACAAAATTGAAGACGAAACTTACAAATCTCAACCCGTGCTCATAAATGGACCGAGAACCGGCCCGATGTCTTGCCATCCCTTCTCCATCAGGGTCACTACGCCGATTCGCCTTGTTTTTCGTCGACTTCTCTTGGAATTCAGGGGAATCCCAGTAGCGGAGGAATTGGTCCCAAATCGACCGTCTTTCACTGTCAAGCCCCAAGTCGGTGGCCTCTCCCTTCTTGTACCACTTCTCCCTCATTCTGTAAAGGAGGTCTCTGTACCTTTCCTTTCCATATTTATCGAAATTCCTCCACATCTGGTCATCGTGCTCCGGTGCCCAGACACATTCTTTCTGCAATTACAATTTAAATGTAAATATATGTTTATATATTTGATATTAATAAACGGTGAATTAATAAATTAAATTAATACCTTAAACTCCTCGAAGTATGTCTTTTTTCTTGCATCGGACACTGACCTCCAACTGTAAGCGGTGGGCTCGAATCCACCGCGAAGGATGGAGTCGGAAACCTGATTAGCAGCCTCATGACCTGGAATCCAACTGTAAAATTAAAATTTCAAAGTTAGTAAAATAATTAGGTTTTAATTAATAAAAAAATTGAGTATAAAATATTATCCCTTACATATGACCACATGGCTTAACAGGCATCCGTCCTTCAACAACCGGATGCTGGCGGGAGGAGGATGAGCCCTCAGCAGTCTGCTGTGAGGAGGAGGAGGAGCCCGCACCAGGCTGTGAAGAGGTCTCTGATAGAGACCTCGGTCTGAAAATAGATGGAACCACGGGTCTTAGTGAGGGTCGTCGTCTCCTCCCTCCTCGTCCTCCTCGACTCGCCTCCTCATCCCTCGGAGGCTGCTGACTGTCGTTGCCACTGCCTTGTCCGCTCATCTATAACAAATTTCACGAATTATTCATTCAACTAAATTAAAATCAATCAACTAATAATATTATTTTATAAATTATATATTAAACTAAAATCAAACAACTAATATTATTTAAAATCAAACAACTAATATTATTTAAAATCAATTAACAACCTACTCAACTAAATTCATTCAACTAAATTAAAATCAATCATCAACTAATATTATTTTGTAAAATTATTAAACTTAAATCAAGCAACTAAAATTATTTTGTAATATTATTTAAACATGCTTAACAATTAAAAATTAACAAATTACTAAAACAATTCAACTAAAATCAAACAACTCAGCTAAAATCAATTCTAAACTTAACAAATTCAACTATTTCTAAACATGCTTTAAAATTAAATTAAAATTCGATCAACTAATTAAATTATAATTCAACTAAAATCAATTCATTTCTAATATAATTCAAACAATTCAACTAATTCAATTCTAAACTTAACAAAAATTAAACATACTTTAAATTAAAATTCGATCAACTAATTAAATTATAATTCAACTAATTCAACTAAAATCAATTTATATTTAATATAATTCAAACAATTCAACTAATTCAATTCTAAACTTAAAAAAAATTAAACATGCTTTAAAATTAAATTAAAATTCGATCTACTAATTAAATTAGATCAACTAATTCAACTAAAATCAATTCATTTCTAATATAATTCAAACAATTCAACTAATTCAATTCTAAACTTAACAAAAAATAAACATGCTTTAAAATTAAATTAAAATTCGATCTACTAATTAAATTAGATCAACTAATTCAACTAAAACCAATTCATTTCTAATATAATTCAAACAATTCAACTAATTCAATTCTAAACTTAATTAACAAAAATTTAAAAATGATTTAAATTAAAATTCGATAAACTAATTCAACTAAAATCAATTCATTACTAATATAATTCAAACAATTCAACTAAAATCAATTCTCAACTAAAATCAATTCTCTAAACATGCTTTAAAATTAAATTTTAAACGGTAAAAATGAAGAAAACTTACGGTTTATTTGTAGAAAATGTCGAAACGAAAACTCGGTGGGGACGGACGCCTTCCTTTTCCCGACTTCTCCTTCCTTTTCCTTTCGTTTTCCTCCTTTTCTTCTTTTTTCTCGCAGGATCCGTCTGCTTCGCGAGGAGAGTATTTATAATTGTAAAAAAATTTGCGACGGACGCCTATCCGTCGCAAATTTCGTCTGTCAAAGACAAAACGACGTCGTTTATACTGATTTGCGACGGCTTTTCCATCGCAAATCAGTCAACGCACCATTTCCCGAGAAGACACGTAAAAACGGTTCGTATTTGCGACGGAAATTCCGTCGCAAATCAGTCAATGGACCGTTTCCCGAAAGGTCGCGAATATAAATGTAAGATTTGCGACGGCTTTGGTCCGTCGCAAATACAAAGTTAAAAATTGCGACGGCAAAGTCCGTCGCAAATCAGTCAAACGGGTCGCTTCATGAACGGTCACCTTTAAACAGGTATATTTTGCGACGGAACGGACCGTCGCAAATTCAAAGTTGAAATTTGCGACGACCTTTCCGTCGCAAATGTAGCCGGTTCAAGACGAAGGCAGTGGGCCCTAGTGTTTGCGACGGCCATTCCGTCGCAAATTTCTAAAATTTGCGACGGACATTCTTAGTCGTCGCAAATTGGAATTTTTTTCGACGGCTTAGAAAAATCCGTCGCAAACTTTCCGTCGCTAATCTCCGTCTTTTTTGTAGTGTGAAGTTGATCAGTTGTAACTCGACTCATCAAATTGAACTGGAATTTTTTTCTCTTTCCCCCCTCCCCCTCCCCCCCCCCCCCCCCCCCACCCCCCTTTCTTTTTTTCCATTTTTGGCTCTATTTTTTATTTGATTTTTTTTATAGAAAGTAAAGAGTATTCACCTAAAGATAAAATATGTACAAAGAGAAGAAATTTTACTGGAAGTATTTCTTCAAGTTGGAAGCATTCAAGGGATCAATGTTGGGCCAACTTGTCAACAATGCTCTCCAACTCAGATGTACCGTTGGATAGTGGTTTAGTTATCTGGAATGGATCATCCCAAGTTGGTCCAAATATTCCTGAAGTTGGATCTATATTCCGCCTGAGCACTAAGTCCCCTGTGCGAAATTGATGCACCTTAACCTTGGAGTTGTAATATTTATCCGATCTTTGCTTATAAATAGCTTTTCGGAGGGCGGCCTCCAAACGCCTTTTCTACAATAAGTCCAGTTCGGTGTTCAGCGTCTAATTATTCTGTTCCTCATCAAAGTTTCTAGTTCTGTAGCTTGACACCTCGATCTCGTCAGGTATGACCGCTTCAGCCCCAATTGCAAGGGCAAATGGAGTCTCCCCTGTAGATAGGGGTGGAAATAGGCCAAACCACCCGACAGGGGCCTACGACCTAGCCAACTAAGGGTCTAGCCTAGCTTGACTTATTTATTAAACGAGTCGGGTCAAGACTTATTAGAAGGCCAATTTATTTAAGTATGCTAGACTCATGCTTTGTAAAAGGTCTTAAAAGCCTAACATGCCGGCCTATTTAAAATGATTTACTATTTATATATATATTGTTATTAAATATTTATTTTATATATTATTTATATATTTATTGTATAATATGGTCAAGTCATATTAAATATGAACCGTGAGGGGATGGAAAATAATTTCAAAACTACGATTTTCATATTTAATTTTTCAAAAAATTCAATTTATATATTTGAGTCGATGCTAACAACTTCGATCTGACATGACAGTAGTAAAAATATATAGAAATAATTTTAGAATATTTTAAAAATATGTAAAAAAAATAAAATTTTAAATACTGAATATAGTATAAATTAAATTTTAATAGGCTTCTAAAAGGCTCGTAGGACTGGCCTGGCCTGTTTAGTTAAAAAGGTCAGGTCGAGCCTATAAAAAAGTCTATCATAGTTAATAGATCAGACTCAGACTATGTCTTTGTGAAGTAGGTCTAGACTTTTCAATGTTAGGCCTGGCCTACTTCCACCCCTACCTGTAGACAATCTATGGGTTGTCCGGTATGACCATAACACATCATATAGTTCAGTTGCCCATGCCCCCTCAAGATCATCAAGTTTGTCTTTCAAGACACGCTTGATGATCTTATTGATTGCTTCAACCTGACCATTCGACTTCGGATGATAAGGAGTAGAGAAATATTTATTTATCTTTCATGTTGTGAAAAAGTTCTTTAAATTGCTTACCATTATCAGTCAAGATGGCTTGTGGAATGTCATATCGACATATGATAAACCTCCAAATAAATTCAATCATTCGTTGTTGAGTTATCTTGTTCACTACAAAAAAAGACTGTGTTTAACGACGGAAATTTTGCGACGGCCACATATCCGTCGCAAATTTAGTGTATTGGAGTTTAACGGACGCAATTTGCGACGGACGCCTGTCCGTCGCAATTTTTTTCCCTCTTATAAAAGCACCGATGCAGGCGAAAGAAGAAGAAGGGAGGAAAAGGAAGGAGAAGTCGGGTGCAGTCGCTGTAGAGCCAATTTGTCCCCACCGAGTGCTCGTTTCTTCATTAAATGGTAAGTTTTCTTCATTTTTATTGTTTAAAATTTAATTTCAAAGCATGTTTATAATTTGTTAAGTTTAGAATTGATTTTAGTTGAATTGTTAAGTTTATATTATATTTTTAATTTTAGTTTAATAATTTTACAAAATAATATTAGTTGATTGATTTTAATTTAGTTGATTGAATTTAGTTGAGTAGGTAGTTTGAATTATGTATTAGTTGTTTGATTTTAGTTTAATAATTTTAAATAATATTAGTTGCTTGATTTAAGTTTAATAATTTTACAAAATAATATTAGTTGCTTGATTTAAGTTTAATAATTTTACAAAATAATATTAGTTGATTGATTTTAATTTAGTTGATCGAATTTAGTTGAGTAAGTAGTTTGAATTATGTATTAGTTGTTTGATTTTAGTTTAATAATTTTAAATAATATTAGTTGCTTGATTTAAGTTTAATAATTTTACAAAATAATATTAGTTGATTGATTTTAATTTAGTTGATTGAATTTAGTTGAGTAGGTAGTTTGAATTATATTAGTTGTTTGATTTTAGTTTAATAATTTTAAATAATATTAGTTGCTTGATTTAAGTTTAATAATTTTACAAAATAATATTAGTTGATTGATTTTAATTTAGTTGATCGAATTTAGTTGAGTAGGTAGTTTGAATTATGTATTAGTGTTTTGATTTTAGTTTAATGATTTTAAATAATATTAGTTGCTTGATTTAAGTTTAATAATTTTACAAAATAATATTAGTTGATTGATTTTAATTTAGTTGATCGAATTTAGTTGAATAGGTAGTTTGAATTATTTTAGTTGAGTAATTTGAATAATATTAGTTGTTTGATTTTAGTTTAGTAATATTAGTGAATAATATATAAGTATTTCGAATAATATTCGTGAATTTTGTTATAGATGAGCGGACAAGGCAGTGGCAATGACAGTCAGCAGCCTCCGAGGGATGAGGAGGCGAGTCGAGGAGGGCAATGACAGTGACAATTTTGAAATACTATTTTGTAGCATCATTCCCGGTCACAAGGTTTCCGTCATTATTACAGAGATAATGAGGGATAATCTAGAGGAGAACACAATGAAGTTCAAACTCGTCTCGTATGGAAAAAACGAGTCAATTTGGATACATATACAATTAATTGCATACAAATGAACGAATTATAATTTTAAGCGGGAGTCGAAATAAGTAATTTTACAGAAATAATAAAAATTAAATGACCCCAACATTTATAAAAATAAGTTAGAAACAAAAATGAATTAATTTGGTGAGTTATGGAAAAAAAATGAGTCAATTTGGATACATATACAATTAATTGCATACAAATGAACGAATTATAATTTTAAGCGGGAGTTGAAATAAATAATTTTACAGAAATAATAAAAATTAAATGGCTCCAACATTTATAAAAATAAGTTAGAAACGAAAATGAATTAATTTGGTGAATTATGAAGAAAAAAAACGAGTCAATTTGGATACATATACAATTAATTGCATACAAATGAACGAATTATAATTTTAAGCGGGAGTCGAAATAAATAATTTTACCGAAATAATAAAAATTAAATGGCCCCAACATTTATAAAAACAAGTTAGAAACGAAAATAAATTAATTTGGTGAATTATGGAAAAACACGAGTCAATTGGATACATATACAATTAATTGCATACAAATGAACGAATTATAATTTTAAGCGGGAATCGAAATAAATAATTTTACCAAACTAATAAAAATTAAATGGCCACAACATTTATAAAAACAAGTGAGAAACAAAAATGAATTAATTTGGTGAATTATAGAAAAAAAGAGTCAATTTGGATACATATACAATTAATTGCGTACAAATGAACGAATTATAATTTTAAGCGGGAGTCGAAATAAATAATTTTACCAAACTAATAAAAATTAAATGACCACAATATTTATAAAAACAAGTGAGAAACAAAAATGAATTAATTTGGTGAATTATAGAAAAAAAATGAGTCAATTTGGATACATATACAATTAATTGCGTACAAATAAAACGAATTATAAAATTATGCATTGTCGAAATAAATAATTTTACAAAATAAAAAAAAATAGTTGGGCAAAATATTTTAATAAACAACTTAGATACGAAAAGAAATTAATTTGGTGAATTATAAAAAAAAATGACTTAATTTGAATACATATACAATTAATTGCATAAAAATGAACGAAAGTAGTTTGTGTCCTAATGGCGCGCGCGCCCTCCTCTTGCACAAGTGGTCCCGTGTTCGATTCCCCTTGGACGCAAAAATGGATTAATTGTTCAAGGCCTAATAAGACTAATATAGAAGGTGGGCCGCATATAACAAGGAATGGGCCGGGTGGCCTAGTGGTCCGCGCCCGCCCCGCCCGCCCCGGGTGCCCAGGCTCGAACCACGCGAGCCACTTTTTTTTTATATAGGCTCGGTAATTTGCGACGGCCAAATTCCGTCGCAAATGTTGAATTTTGCGACGGAAAATAGCCCGTCGCAAATTATAACAGAAAAAAATAAAATATATATATAAACATTTGCGATGGAATTTGGCCGTCGCAAATGTTGTTGACTCGAACGGGTCTAACCCGAAAGATTTGCAACGGACTACTGTTCGTCGCAAATTCTGTGCGATCCGGCCTGGTTTGACCCACCAAATTTGCGACGGATTTGTCCATCGTTAATCTGCGACGGAGGGCAAAATCCGTCGCAAAAATTAGCTACGGCTGTTTTAGGGACGGATACGTGTCCGTCGCAGAATCCGTCGCAAAACACTGTTTGCGACGGATTTTACGTCGCAAAACAGTGTTTTTTTTGTAGTGGTTGATTGCACAATCTAGTTTTATTAGAGTCAATATAGTTTTGTTGCACAATCCTCTTGAATGATCTATACGTCTAAGTAACATAATTGAAGTTCCAACTTTCAAATTTAAATCATGATTTGACACACCATAACACGGTAAATTTATTAAAATGGGCCAATGTTGAAATGGGCTTGCGAGAATAGGGTTGATGTGTGGGATGTTACGAATATGAAGTTGATAGTGCACGCGAGAGGCGATCAACAATTGTACATCGCGTTGGTTAAGGGCGGTCAACAAAAAAGGTAGGGCCAACCCAGTCTCTACTGTTATAAGCGACAGGAGGGGGCAAGATGAGATGTTGAATTGACCCCAACAGATTTATGTCTGTATTGGATGGGCCGCTTACCACCTCTTCAATTAAATTAAATACAGTTTATTCCAAATAAATTTGTTAATCTGTTATAATATGTAAAAAGTAAAAATATAGTGTCAAATAAAATACAAATAAATTATGATAATATATATATATATATATATATATATATATATATATATGTGTGTGTGTGTGTGTGTGTGTGTTGAAGAATGTAGATAAAAATTATAATTTTCATTTTAGAAAACAAAACTATTTTTTTGTAGACGGACAACTAAAAAAATCAAAACTATTTTTTATGAACGGGGGAATACCTAGGTAGAAGGTTTGGAGAGAAATAGAATTAGAGGAGAGTGAAAGTTGAGGTAGAATTATTTATACCCGATAGAAATAGAAGAGTGGTTTGACAAGTGGTCCCAAATACAATATTCTTTTTATTTTTCTTTCAATTTTGTAACTAGTAAAATATTTTTCTTTTAATTTTTTTTCCAATTATGTGGATAATGAGACCCTAAATAATAGCTGGAATGATTGAGGAGTAGAGTTATAAATTGATAGGTATAATTAACTTTAAGTAGGTCTTGTGTGAGACCGTCTCATAGCATGAGACAATGAGATGAGATATAAATTGGGAGTTGACGCATTAACAATTTGGTATGGGTGGATGTTAATTTGTGTTGTCTCATGACATGAAACGGTCTCATATAAGTTTTTGCCTTAAACTTTTGATGTGGCAGTTGATTTAGCAAAAAATATATTCATTCCGTCCACAAAAAATAGTTTTTTTTCTAAAATAGAAATAATAATTTTTACCTACAATTTTAAATATGCACACATAACATTTTTAAAATAATTTATTCTGTACTAGACTTAACACAATATTCTTACTTTTTACATACTATATCAATTTTTTTAATAACTATGATAAAATTAGCAAACCCAATTTTTATGAACGGAAACGTGAATTAATTCTATATATTCCCTTCGATTCAAAATGAATGATGTTTTAGAATTGAATTCTTATTTTAAAATATTTGATGTTTTATTAAAACATCATTCATTTTGAATCGGAGCGAGTATTTTATTACGCAGAATAAACTGTATTTAATATAATTGGAGAGTATTTTAGTATTTTGAATCCATCCAATACAGACCGAAATAAAAGTTGTGGTCAAATTCAACATCTCACTTGTGCACTTCTAACGGATATTAATGGTAATTAATTGGAAAATATTTCCCTATCATTATAAGATATTATTCAAAGTCCATTTCTTGTCTCCCCCAGTCGCCTATGACAGTAGCGACTGGGTGGGCCCTACCATTTTTGTTGATCCCTTGACCAGGGCGATGTACAATTGTTGATCGCATCCCAAGTGCGCGATCAACTTCATATTCGCAACTCTTCCAAACCCGTTCCAAAATTGGCCCATTTTAATAAATTATCCTTGATGTTATGTGAACACATTTTTCTTAAAAATTAATTTACAACTAATATCTTTTAGTAAAATAATTAATAATTTTAATAAAACAACTAATACTCCCTTCGTCTAAAACTCGTTTGCTAGATTACCGTTTGCGCGTATTTTAAGAAAATAGTTGTTTATTAGTATTTAAAGTGATAAAGTAGATATTTTTAGTTATTAGTGTATAAAAAATATAATATTAAAAAGTATTATTACTTTTTTGTCAATAAATAAGTATGAGATGACCTTTTTAACAATGTGACAAATAAATATGGAGAGTACGGCTTGGTGATACGTCTGCAGCTTATTACAAATTAACGACTACATCATATACTGTTTACCTTTTTATATTTGCTTGGTCATACATTTGTATTATATTTTCTGTTAACACCGTAAAACAAAACAAAGAAAATATAAAGTTTTGCTATTAACAATGTTAGTACATCATCAAGTATTGGTAGCTCAATTGGTTGAGGCAAGATTCTAGAGGTCTTGGGTTCGAGATATGGAGAGACAATTTATTTCCCTCTTGTGGTGGGGTGGTGTTCCACTCTTGTGGTGGTTACGGTTCCGGCAGCAGTGCGGTTGTGGTTCGGAGTTGCAGGTTCGGGTGGTCTCCCTCTTGTGGTGATTGCGGTTCCGGTCTATAGCGAGATGAAAAAATATTGTCATATACCCGGTGGTCGAATGAACTATTGTAATTGATTATGTAAGGAAATCCCTCTTGTTGTGGGGTGGTGTTCCCCTCTTGTGGTGGTTGCGGTTCCGATCTATAACGAGATGAAGAAATGTTATCATATACCCGGTGGTCGAAGGAAATATTGTAATTTATTATTTTAAGAAACTATTGTAACTGATTACTTAAAAAAAAAAAAAACAATGTTAGTACATCAAAATACCGTATGCTTGTCCTTCGAGTTATCCAAATGAATGTTTGCCTCCATTTTGATAAGTAGAATTTCTACCTCAAAATAAATAAATTATAATGTGTTTCGATAGAAAATGAAAAATTAATGGTTAAACTTAAAATATTGTGAAATGATAAAATATATATTATTGAATGAAAGTCATATATCTAAAAATTTGGAGGAATGCTTCATTTCTTAATTTTTGAATATGGAGAATACAATTTAAAAAATAATACATCTATACAAAATAATTCTTTTAATATTCAAATTTCCAAATCCACCCCGTATACCCCTCAAACAGGGGCAAACTTTTTTAAATAGGTCAAATAACAATATCAGTAGTAAAAATAGGGTTGCTAGAAAATTGTTTACGAATATAGGGTTGATCGCGCCTGGGAGAGGCGATCAAAGAGAAGATCGCGCTCACCAGGCGCGATCAAAGCATAATCAGATTTTCTACCCCTTGATCGCGCCTGGCAGAGGCGATCAACAGAGTAGATCGCGCTCCCCAGGCGCGATCAACACGACGTGGGGAGCGCGATCTACTCTGTTGATCGCCTCTGCCAGGCGCGATCAAGTGGTAGAAAATCTGATTATGCTTTGATCGCGCCTGGTGAGCGCGATCTTCTCTTTGATCGCCTCTCCCAGGCGCGATCAACCCTATATTCGTAAACAATTTTCCAGCAACCCTATTTTTACTACTGATATTGTTATTTGGCCTATTTAAAAAAATTTACCCTCAAACAGGTAAGCATGTCCAAAGTAAATGACATATCAAATGTGTTATGTGTGTAAATGGGGTGTACACCATCAACACCCATTCACATTTTAACCAAATCTTTAGGGTAAACATTTTTAAAAATTAGAAAAAAATAGTGGTTTTTAAAATTCAGGAATTTTAAAATTTATGTTCTTTTTGAATTTTAAATATAGTAAATTTTAACATTATGATATAAAGTTGTATTATTATATTATTTATTTAATGTGATTGTAATGATTAAATAATTGTTATTATTTTAAAATATTAAAGAGAATGTGTAAATTGGTATTGAATGTGATAAAATAATTCATAGATTTTATAGGTTATTTATAAAGGTGTAGCATTAAATTTTTAAGACCAAATTTTAAAACTCAAAATAAAGTTTTAAATTCCAAAATCAAAATTTGAATTTAACAATGTTCATATACATTGAAACCTAAAACACGTCCAACAATCTCACTAAGAGTATGCTACCAGGAGGTTAAATTCGGAGTCCCAACGAATTTGTGCCTCTTTGAATTCGTCCTTCGCCCTCGCAAGTTCCCTCTCCAGTTCCTCCTTCTTCTCAACATTCTCTGTGTAGCGGATATGAGTGCGAAGTTTGTCCATGATATCCAGCAGTTGGCACTTCATCTCCGACAGGATCCGCGGATTTTGACGGACTGTCCTGCAAAATTCCTTCTTGAATTGCAAAATAAAAAAAATCAGATTGAATAAAAATAAAAATAAAAACCCTAAAAGAAAGAATAGATCCCTGAATTAATTAACTTACCGATTCGATCTGTTTGTCAAACTCTTTCTTTATATCCTCAAGAAATCGTAACTCGTCCTTAAAGTAAGAAATCCATATCAACAAATCAGTATAAATAACTTGAAAACGTAGATGACTTTGATGATATTAACTTACCATGTCCAAGATAATAGTGGTTGTGTGTGTTTGAAGGTAATTATTGAAGACGAAAGGGTGGAGATTGTATAGGAATATACATATTCAAATTGATCGACCTATATATGTATTTATATGTGTGTGGTGAGTATATGAATTTGAAAGTGTGCGTCTCTATAAGGAATTGACATTTAGAGTTGAAAGGTCACAATTAACAATAGTCTAAATTTGATTCACTTATTTAGTTATTTCCATGAAAGATCACAACTAATGATGGTATGGATTTAGTAATTAATATTCACAATATTATATCATTCTAGAATTTCACGAACTAAAAGTATTACAATAAAAGTTGATCATTTTTATCCTAACTCGGGTTTATTATATGTAGTTCATTATTGCGGTTCTTTTGACTAGGATTTGATGTATCCAATAATATTACAAAAGTGATTTACAAAAGTGAATAAGTTAACCCTAAAAGCTAAAAGATGCAATACACAAAATAAAAAGTAATTGAAAGGCTTGTTCAACTGGGATTTTACATGCATGTGTATTTAATACATATTTTAATAAGTTAATGTTCACGTATTAATTGTACACGAAATTTGCATGAATGTGCATGTACGGACCATGCACGAAATGTGTACATGTAACGCCCCGAATCCAGAATATATTAATTATATCGGATTCGAAGTATTATTATGATCAAAAGTACGAACTATAAAGTTTTTTAAGGGAATATAACGGAAATGAGAGATGATGAGTTTTATGCAGCGGAAGAAATGAATAGAATAATTTTAATATGTATAACACACACATATATGTGTACATAAACCATGGTATTAACAGTAATGTTTTATTTAAGTGGGGAACTCCGTGTCGTCTCTATTACTGTCCTTGCTCCACGAAATCAAAATCTGCAAGGGTTGTAGAAAATGGGGCGTGAGATTTGAATTCTCACGTATGGGTGATTTGCAACGTCATGGGATTGGTAAATCCGAAATATATTAATTTATACTCATTAATAAAGTATTTAATTCCATTAAATCAGTTTCACATATATACATGATTACGATGTATCACAGCAATAACAAGTTTATATCATAATTGATCAGTATTAACATATTTCACATAATATAATTGAAATAACACAAGTTGGTTCACATTAAGGCAAAGCCCAAAGATATATTCACGTATTGTCACAAACTGTCAAACCATATTCGTACGACCATTCCACTTCCAACAAAGTTACCCTTTTCAACTACAACCAAAACTTACTTCATCCAACCACAACAACTTACTTCATCCAACCACAACATCCCTCATAAGATAAGCAAACATCAATGGCCTTATTCCCAGTGCGCACGTAGGCAGCTGACCGGGGACCAGATCTGTTTGATCAACAACCTTCATTCCGAGGGCGTCCCTGACAGCTCCCCGGAGGTCGGATTTAAAACTCGATTCCAACTCCGTACTTACTGTCTTTCCATAAAACTAACTCAAACAAACTTCACAGAGAAAAATACTCGATTGACAACAGAAACTGATTCATGCTCACATAAGGTACTTACTCATGCAATGGTGATCGATTTATAAAACAACAGGCATTGTACATCATATATAGTTATATCACATAATTCAAACAGTTATATAATAGGTGTTACATTTATGTTGGATTAATTGTTTTAGATTGATTTAGTCGAGTTCAGAAAATACTGGCACAACGTTATTATTAGCAGATCAAACAACAGATCATCACCCACCTGTTAACTTTATAGCTAAGTCACAACTGTCTTGAAATCCCTTTGGAAGATAACTTGCGTTGTAGAGACGTCCCGAGAGTGATATACAAACAGAATGTCGGATCCCTCGTGCATATTCCGATTAGCACACAATCCTAGTACGAAACCATTTGGTTAAAAGTTGACCTTTGAATTATTAGAAAAACTTGAGAGTTTGTGTTACGAGAATTGAGGGGGTCGTTGTCTTTAGAAAACTTATCGAAAGCTAAAACTCCTAAAGGTTGATTTCTAATTGATAAGTACACCCCTTTTCAAGAGGAGGTGTATTGGGGGGTGTATTTACTAATTTATGTGATGTCCTTAACAAAGGTCTTTTATAAAATTAAAAGTATATTCATAAAAATTATTATTTTTGGAAATACTTAAAAGAATAAGAATAATTACTTAAGAGTATTAATAAGATAAAAGAATAGGTTTTTCTTTTCTAAAATTTCTATTTCTCATTTCAAAAGAATTTTTGAATATAAATATTCATATTTTATAAATAAAACTCCCTTATTAAAACTTATTTATAGACTTTGACTTTTCTAAGAAATTTATATTATCAACTAATATAGTTTATAAAAAGTATTCTTCTTTTCTAATATTAGTAGTACTTCTAGAGTAAAGGAATTTTATTAGTTTCTCCAAGAAAACTCTTTTTATTTGGTACTAACTTGGATATTAAAAACTTATCTTATGTTTCTAATTTTCTAACGGTCGCACAAGGGGAAGACGAGTTTCCCTTTGTCTATGGATTTAAAACAAAAGCATTAACAATTGAGAATCATCATCCAACAATAATATCAATATGTTAATTCATAGATACTAACGGACTAAGCCAAAATCACCATATCATTAAAACAGTGACACCAAACATCTACAAGAGTAATACTAGTCCACTAAGCCCCAAAACTACAACTTAAAACAATCGTTCTTAAGAAAACAACTACTGACAAACACCAATCCAAAGCTCATGAATTCTCAACAACAGCCCTTTTAAAGTGAAAAAAGGATTTCAACAGGATCAAGAAATATAGAAAAACAACAGTCCATTCCATACTCTCCGTTTCTTGTTATACAGTTCCGACATAGTCTCGATAAAATTCCGGAAATTACGAAAGAAGAAAACGAAGGTAGAAACCTTACGTTCTCTGGGTTCGAGGCGGTCAACGGGTGGCCTAACGGCGTCGATTGAAAACTTGGTAGTTTCGCTTATGAAAATTGGGCAGCCTAATGGCGTCGTTCGGGATTTTCTGGAATAAAACGGGCAGTAGCAAATCGAAGAGGCGTCATCTCGGAAGAGGAAATTAAAAGGAATTGGGTTACGGGTTGGAAGTCAAAATAAATCAGAGTCAAAATTGAAAAGGGGATTTCAATTACTTACTGGAAGGAGGGGAAATAGAGGCGGCGGCGCGTGAGCGATCGGCAGGAGCGAGAGGGCTGGCACGGCTCTGCGGTGGTGAGGCAGAGGCGACGGGCGTCGCTTCTGGAAAAAGAAGGACGACCGCGTTCGCGGTCGCGAGCGGTGCAAGGCGGTGAGAAGGCAGCGGCGCTTGGAAGCGGCTTCGGCGCTGGCCGTCGGGGAAGAGGCGACGGCGAAGGGCGGCTGGGAGTTGAGGGGGGGGGGCGATGGCAAGAGGCTGTGATTTTCGATCGATGGCCGCTTCTGTGCGACGGAGAAGGGCGGCGCTGGGTTGCCGAAGAGGGAAGAGGGAGGAGGAGGCGTGAGGCGGCGAAAGAGGAAGGAGGAAGGACGCGTTGAATTCTTCTGGAGAGAGAAAAGAGATAGTGAAATTAACTTGGGGGTCGGAATTGAATGAAGGCATATGCGTCTTCTGTAACTAATAGAGAGAGGGGGGGATATTTTCTTGGAAATTAATTTCTTTAGTAATTATTTTAAAAGGAGGAATTAATATGTGGGTGGGATAATTTCTTAAATTAATTTAATTTAAAAAGGAAAGTAATTTATGTGGTTATGAATTATTCCCTTATTTCTTTGATATTTTCATTCCCAATTGATACGGTTTAGGGATCATTTGGCCCACGAGTTAAATCCCGATTTGACAATTAATACAGTTTTAAAACTCAATTAATATTTAATTATAAATGAATTATAAAAGTATATTTTTATCAATAAATTATACGAATCGAAATCCTTAATTTAAACTTGAATATTAAATTTCCCGTAGTCCTTTGTTCGTTTGAAAGATTTGATTCCTTTCTTCGAATTTAGGAATTTATAAAAGGGTATATATATAAATTACACAATAGCACACAAAATAATAAAATAAAAAGAAACAAAGATAATTATATAAAATAAGGGTTCTAGGAATATAAAAGGTATAAAACGGGACGGGGTGTTACATCCTCACCCCCTTAACAGGAATTTCGCCCCCGAAATTCAGCTTCTAGGTATTGCTCGATTAAATTTCATATGCTCATCTCCAAGTTGGATTCTTCCTCTACAAACCAAACTTATTGAACTAACACCAAAGTATTTCTCGAATATAAAACTCAACCGTACTATAGTCATAAACAATTCTTCATAAGTTAAAAACACAACTTACTTCTAAGTCTCTATTGCAGGTTACAAGAACTGAAATACTCAAGTATTTTGTGGTGGAAGAAAGGTGATAGACATTTTCTGCATGATATGTCTCGATGGTAAAACTAAGCGGTGGACAACATAATCTAATCTTATCCAATATATCCAGCATTTCTATGCAGCAAGACTTTAACTTGCCTCTCTTTCCAAAAGTAAATTCCTTCATCAGTGTAACCTTAAGAAACACTTCCTTAATAGTCTCAACATGAAAATTAATCTCTAATGATCTTGTGTTGTTTTAATCCTTCACATAGCTTGTGAAATAATTCTCTATGTACTTCTATCCACAAAGCTTTATAAGCGACATCAAAAGTACCGCCACTTGGTAATTATTTTCATAAGAAAATTCTCACTAGTTGTAAGGTGAGTATCTAAATCTTAGATTAGGTAACTATGTTCATGTAGCTTCGGCAATTGTACACATAGGCAATGACCTACCCTTGTTGTATAATAACACATCTGATTCTAGGTTTAGGATGAATTTGTACTATATCTTACTCCACTCAAAATAGTTTTATCTAACTACTTACTCTAAAACTTCTGGTTCAAAGGGGGTGGTAAACCTTAGTGGGGAGGCTTGATTTTTTAAAGGTTCTCCATTAGTTAAAGCCAAAATAACTTCTCGGCTTTCTTGGTTGACTAAGTTTGTTGTCACTCTATCTGATCTAAGACTTAGAAGGTTTTCTAGTCTTTAAACATGCAAATTTTTCTTCCTACATAGTTGCCAATTTTCCTCTACTTCAAAGTCTACTATGTATCTCATAGATAAAAATCAATTGTTGATTCTTTTTCAACTAAAGTATTCCCATAACATATAAATGTTAATCTTAACACGTAAGACTAAGATCACATCTAGCTTGCTCATTCCACTTTATCTTAAAAGGCTCTACTTAAGCTTAAAATCTTATGTTATCCCAAAAGAAAGTAACTATGCCCATGTTTCATATTCCTTCATATGCATAAAACTAGTTCGTTTTCAATAACGCCTAACTACTCAACTTAAGAACGTGCAGTTCAGTTTCCATTTGATGTTCATCCAAGTCTATCTCCAATCAATTCACTCGGCTTTAGGTTCTCATTGTATTCCTCAAAAGTTCACTTTCACTTAAGGTCTATTCTTCTATACTTTATATCCCCAAATTTTCTTAAATTCTTAGACACAAGGGAGTGAGATGCTCTAGTACTAATCGATACATAAGCAGTTGATCCAAAATTCACACTTGCTGAATTTGGAATACAACTTCTCTCGTCTCATTGTCTTTAAGACTGCCTTGAGATGTTCTTCGTGTTGCTCTTTGCTCTTAGAGTACACAAGACGATGACGAATTGGTCCAGGTACGGATGAAACACTCTATTTATCATATCCATGAAGATCATCGGAGCATTTGTTACTCTGAAAGGTATCACGATGAACTCGAAATGTCCATATCAAGTCTGAAATGTTGTCTTCGGGATATTCTCGCTCTTGATCTTTAGCTGGTGGTAACCAGACCTCAGATCGATCTTTGAGAATACCGTAGCATTCTTCAACTGGTCGAACAAGTCTTCTATCCTCGAAAGAGGATATTTGTTCTTAATGGTCAGTTGATTGAGACCTCGGTAGTCTATGTACATACGAAAAGTCTCATCTTTCTTATTTACGAACAACACGGGTGCTCCCCATGTTGATGCACTAGGCCTGATGAACTTCTTTTCAAGCAAGCATTGCAGTTGTTCCTTCAGTTCTTCTAATTCCTTTGGCGTCATTCGATAGTGTACTTTAGATACTGGTGCTGCCCCAGGTATCAAGTCGATGGAGAACTCTATCTGACGATCAGGAGGTAACCTGATTAATTCCTCGGGAAACATGTCAAGATATCCATCCACAATTGGCACCTTGATGCGCAACTTGTCGTCTTTCTCTCCTGCTGAGATGTGGATGAGGTAAGCTTGGAATTCCTCTTTTCGTAATATCGTTGCAGCTTGGATTGCCGATATTACTCGGGTTTCCTTCTTGGTCTTGATTTCACGAAATGTGAAGCGTTGACCATTACAAGTTTCGAGGTCGATCTCACGTTCTGCGCATTTTATTATCGCTTTGTCCTTTGTTAACCAGTCAATGCCTAAGATCGTGTCAAAGATTTTCGTCTCAAAGATGTGAAGGTCGGACTCTACCAAGTGATCGCTTAGCATTAGAGGTAAACCTATAATTCAGCTCTCAATTTCCATAGTAGTTCCAGACATTTCCTGGTGTGGCCTGCTGAGGTGGCTTAGGTTCAGCCTGAGGGGGTAGGTTATGTCCTATAGGATCCTTTGGTACAGGAATGGGGTTAACGCGGGGTCGTCCACGTCTACGTCCTGGTGCCATTCTAAAGGTGGTTCTAATCGGAAAAGAATAATATTGTTACGATATGTATAGGTGCGAGAAAGTTATAAAAACATAACCGGATTAACCAAGTCAACACAACGCTAGCACTGTAACACGTGTGGTACGTAATTCACCGCTTCGCATCGGGGCCCCAATGGTGCAGTGCTCACATTCGCACAGTATACTAGGAACCAGTGATGTGTCATTAAGTGATAATCAGATAAAGTATGACAGTCAATATATATAAAGCAAGTAAAACACATTGACAAGCAGTGAGCACATAATAAGTATATATATATATATCTAAAAAGTTTTGGTTCTACGGAGTCAGTCTCTTTTTATTACGTCATAGAATACAAAAGACTTCTAAGTATAATTCTAACGCATCGTATCCTTGCATCAGTACGGACCACGAGCGACAAAAGGAGCAGGTTGGAGCTACGCTGCTATGGTCTAAGTAAAACGGTCATACGTCTGACTACTACTATATGTCAGGAAAGGGTGGCATATCTAGGTTGTATGTATTTGTGACTACATCAAAAGGATAACTGTTTAAAAGGATTTGATCACTCTGACTGATCACTACTATCATATGGAAATACCCATCGTCGGCTTTTTCTAGGTATGTCTCCAAGTGAATGTGGGGCCTTTGAACTGGGTCTTCTATTCTCGTCCGTTCGAGTAGTCTTACAGCGATGGGATGGAGAACAACTCAGTAACCCTTCTGGCAAAATGAATTACGACTATCAAATATGTCTCGTCGTGGGATATTGGAGTGGCTCTTACCATTGCACGCAGTCTCATGAACTGGGTTATAAACACACTGATAAATTCTAAGGTTCGCTAAGTGTCTTCTAATTATCGGGATATAACTATCTTAGGTGGATTCTTATATGGGAAGGAAATTACTAGTTAAAATTTTAGTTATTCAGAAACATTATTTACACAATTAAGGCACATAGTTCAAATAATCATATAACATCATTTATGAAATTTATAAATTTACACAAATATATTTATTTCTATCATTCACTAATTATCTGTATTTCCATAGTAATATAAACGACATTTTGTGGTTCTTTCTACACCTCGTAGGTGTTGTTTCGAGTTCGCGATCTTTTGATTGGAGTTTTGTTATGAAAGTCAACTTGTCGCAATATCATAAACTTTTAAGCACCAAAAAATAAAATAAGAACATACCTTCGAGGAGCTTCTGACGGTAATAGGAGACACATTCCCCTCAAGTGATTTAATTAGTGATCTATACTTACATGATAAGAAAATTTAATGAAGAAAGAGATTTTTGGTTTGATGAAAACAATGATTTGGGTTTTGGTCCGAAAGTTTTGAACCTAGGCTCTGATACCACCTATAACGCCCCGAATCCAGAATATATTAATTATATCGGATTCGAAGTATTATTGTGATCAAAAGTACGAACTATAAAGTTTTTGAAGGGAATATAACGGAAATGAGAGATGATGAGTTTTATGCAGCGGAAGAAATGAATAGAATAATTTTAATATGTATAACACACACATATATGTGTACATAAACCATGGTATTAACAGTAATGTTTTATTTAAGTGGGGAACTCCGTGTCGTCTCTATTACTGTCCTTGCTCCACGAAATCATAATCTGCAAGGGTTGTAGAAAATGGGGAGTGAGATTTGAATTCTCACGTATGGGTGATTTGCAACGTCATGGGATTGGTAAATCCGAAATATATTAAGTTATACTCATTAATAAAGTATTTAATTCCATTAAATCAGTTTCACATATATACATGATTACGATGTATCACAGCAATAACAAGTTTATATCATAATTGATCAGTATTAACATATTTCACATAATATAATTGAAATAGCACAAGTTGGTTCACATTAAGGCAAAGCCCAAAGATATATTCACGTATTGTCACAAACTGTCAAACCATATTCGTACGACCATTCCACTTCCAACAAAGTTGCCCTTTTCAACTACAACCAAAACTTACTTCATCCAACCACAACAACTTACTTCA
This sequence comes from Ballota nigra, assembly GCA_947034835.1. NCBI lineage: Eukaryota > Viridiplantae > Streptophyta > Magnoliopsida > Lamiales > Lamiaceae > Ballota > Ballota nigra. The sequence continues at coordinate 4,848,895 of OX344720.1, read as the reverse complement.
TCCAACCACAACATCCCTCATAAGATAAGCAAACATCAATGGCCTTATTCCCAGTGCGCACGTAGGCAGCTGACCGGGGACCAGATCTGTTTGATCAACAACCTTCATTCCGAGGGCGTCCCTGACAGCTCCCCGGAGGTCGGATTTAAAACTCGATTCCAACTCCGTACTTACTGACTTTCCATAAAACTAACTCAAACAAACTTCACAGAGAAAAATACTCGATTGACAACAGAAACTAATTCATGCTCACATAAGGTACTTACTCATGCAATGATGATCGATTTATAAAACAACAGCCATTGTACATCATATATAGTTATATCACATAATTCAAACAGTTATATAATAGGTGTTACATTTATGTTGGATTAATTGTTTTAGATTGATTTAGTCGAGTTCAGAAAATACCGGCACAACGTTATTATTAGCAGATCAAACAACAGATCATCACCCACCTGTTAACTTTATAGCTAAGTCACAACTGTCTTGAAATCCCTTTGGAAGATAACTTGCGTTGTAGAGACGTCCCGAGAGTGATATACAAACAGAATGTCGGATCCCTCGTGCATATTCCGATTAGCACACAATCCTAGTACGAAACCATTTGGTTAAAAGTTGACCTTTGAATTATTAGAAAAACTTGAGAGTTTGTGTTACGAGAATTGAGGGGGTCGTTGTCTTTAGAAAACTTATCGAAAGCTAAAACTCCTAAAGGTTGATTTCTAATTGATAAGTACACCCCTTTTCAAGAGGAGGTGTATTGGGGGATGTATTTACTAATTTCTGTGTTGTCATTAACAAAGGCCTTTTATAAAATTAAAAGTATATTCATAAAAATTATTATTTTTGGAAATACTTAAAAGAATGAGAATAATTACTTAAGAGTATTAATAAGATAAAAGAATAGGTTTTTCTTTTCTAAAATTTCTATTTCTCATTTCAAAAGAATTCTAGAATATAAATATTCATATTTTATAAATAAAACTCCCTTATTAAAACTTATTTATAGACTTTGACTTTTCTAAGAAATTTATATTATCAACTAATATAGTTTATAAAAAATATTCTTCTTTTCTAATATTAGTAGTACTTCTAGAGTAAAGGAATTTTATTAGTTTCTCCAAGAAAACTCTTTTTATTTGGTACTAACTTGGATATTAAAAACTTATCTTATGTTTCTAATTTTCTAACGGTCGCACAAGGGGAAGACAAGTTTCCCTTTGTCTATGGATTTAAAACAAAAGCATTAACAATTGAGAATCATCATCCAACAATAATATCAATATGTTAATTCATAGATACTAACGGACTAAGCCAAAATCACCATATCATTAAAACAGTGACACCAAACATCTACAAGAGTAATACTAGTCCACTAAGCCTCAAAACTACAACTTAAAACAATTGTTCTTAAGAAAACAACTACTGACAAACACCAATCCAAAGCTCATGAATTCTCAACAACAGCCCTTTTAAAGTGAAGAAAGGATTTCAACAGGATCAAGAAATATAGAAAAACAACAATCCATTCCATACTCTCCGTTTCTTGTTATACGGCTCCGACATAGTCTCGATAAAATTCCGGAAATTACAAAAGAAGAAAACGAAAGTAAAAACCTTACGTTCTCTGGATTTGAGGCGGTCAACGGGCGACCTAACAACGTCGATTGAAAACTTGGTAGTTTCGCTTATGAAAATTGGGCAGCCTAATGGCGTCGTTCGGGATTTTCCAGAATAAAACGGGCAGCAGCAAATCGGAGAGGCGTCATCTCGGAAGAGGAAATTAAAAGGAATTGGGTTACGGGTTGGAAGTCAAAATAAATCAGAGTCAAAATTGAAAAGGGGATTTCAATTACTTACTGGAAGGAGGGGAAATAGAGGCGGCGGCGCATGAGCGATCGGCAGGAGCGAGAGGGCTGGCACGACTCTGGCTCTGCGGTGGTGAGGCAGAGGCAACGGGCGGCGCTTCTGGAAAAAGAGGGACGGCGGCGTTCGCAGTCGCGAGCGGTGCAAGGCGGTGAGAGGGTAGCGGCGCTTGGAAGCGGCTTCGGCGCTGGCCGTCGGGGAAGAGGCGACGGCGAAGGGCGGCTGGGAGTTGAGGGGGGGCGACGGCAGGAGGCTGTGATTTCCGATCGACGGCCGCTTCTGTGCGACGGAGAAGGGTGGCGCTGGGTTGCCGAAGAGGGAAGAGGGAGGAGGAGGCGTGAGGCGGCGAAAGAGGAAGGAGGAAGGACACGTTAAATTCTTCTGGAGAGAGAAAAGAGATAGTGAAATTAACTTGGGGTCGGAATTGAATGAAGGCATATGCGTCTTCCGTAACTGATAGAGAGAGAGGGGGATATTTTCTTGGAAATTGATTTCTTTAGTAATTATTTTAAAAGGAGGAATTAATATGTGGGTGGTATAATTTCTTAAATTAATTTAATTTAAAAAGGAAAGTAATTTATGTGGTTATGAATTATTCCCTTTTTTTTTTTTTCGTTCCCAATTGATACGGTTTAGGGATCGTTTGGCCCACGAGTTAAATCCCGATTTGACAATTAATACAGTTTTAAAACTCAATTAATATTTAATTATAAATGAATTATAAAAGTATATTTTTATCAATAAATTATACGAATCAAAATCCTTAATTTAAACTTGAATATTAAATTTCCCGTAGTCCTTTGTTTGTTTGAAAGATTTGATTCCTTTCTTCGAATTTAGGAATTTATAAAAGGGTATATATATAAATTACACAATAGCACACAAAATAATAAAATAAAAAGAAACAAAGATAATTATATAAAATAAGTGTTCTAGGAATATAAAAGGTATAAAACGGGACGGGGTGTTACAGTACAAATGTGCATGAATGTGTATAAATGTGCACGAATGTGTAACAAATGTGTAACAAATATGCACAAATGTGTAACAAATGTGTACGAATGTGTAACAAATGTGCACATTGTTATCTTATCAATTATTTCGTTTTACCAATTAACATTTGTATGAGCTTAAACCTAATAAGAGCTTAAATCTAATCAACAAAATGAAGTTTTGTTTTAATAAGAGCTTAAATCTAATAACTAGTTAATATAATTCATATATTTTATATATTAAAATATCTTGTGAAACTTTATTAATTTATTTGGTTTCTCTCACGAGAAAAAGAGAACCGACTTTAGTGGCAATGTGTTAGCTAATTTAGACCACCGAAGCGCCATCTCCTCCTCCATTCTCCGGTCTTCTCCCTTTGAAATAGTCGAGCGCCGCCACCTTCCAACACTGTCGACGTCGTCCGCCTCCTCAAATTATCCGAACAAATTGGCTCGAGATTTTCCTGTCAACTGTCTTGAATTTATTGGTTAATCAATTTAATTAGGCTAAGAATTGGTAGAATAAATTTGGTTGGGGATTACTGTTGGTCTCAAAAGTGTTATTAGTCGAAATTTAAAAAAAAACATAAAGGGATAAGATCAATTTTTAAAAAAATAATACTATTCTTTTATTTTGAAAGTGACACAAGTCATTTTGGTTAGTAATACTAATAATAAAGAAAAATATATAAAATTCTTTAAGGAAAATAATTAATAATAAAGGGAATAAAATTTATAAAATATAAGTTATTCCTAAGAATTATTTTCTTCGATACATATTATCATTTAATTTAATTTCATCCTCGTTTAAATAATAAAATTTGAGAAAATATTATTATATAAAAAATTTATAGTTCGGACTTCTAGTCACAAGTGACACCTCGAATCTGATATATTTAATGTATTTTGGATTATGGGCGTTATCTATGTCATTTTTAAGAGAGAGAGATATGGAGATCCAGTGAACATGACGATGAAAGAAGAGAATATACTAGTTGACTTATAAAAAGCAGCGAACACCTTGATATCTCCGACTCGACTATTGTGCATAGGTGGATTGCAATACAAGCCCAACATCTATACGTCGGAAAATGTAGGATTACGCCTACAGATTGTGAAGCGGATACAGACGTTGGTGGATAGATATTTGATTAGGCGTGAAATTGTCATGATTCGTCACTAGAAATACTCTAGTTTTGGTCGGTTTTGTTGAGTATTTAGAGTCAATTGAGCATGATTTCTATACATTGATGAAATTATCTCTTTGATGCTCATAGGTGAATCGAGGGCGAAAAACAGAGTTCGTAGGACTTTGAATCGACTCAAACGGATGCCCGGATGAGAAGATATCGAAGAAATACGATTGGTGTTAGTGCGTGAGAAGAAAAATGTTAGTTGAAAGGTGAGAAGGCCCATTCGAGTGACACCACTCGAGAGCCTTCGCTCGAGCAAAGCCGGTCGAGCGCCAATATCTTCTAGAAAGTTTTTGCTGCTCGAGCTCGAGCGCCTCCGCTCGACTTCGTGTACCGTTCGACCAGTGCCCTCGAGCGCCTCCGCTCGAGCTCATCAGCTCGAGCACCTCTAACTTACAGAATATTTTCTACACTCGAGCAAGACCCCTCGAGCGCCTCTGCTCGACCAGCCGTTTCATTCAACCACTACGCTCGAGCGCGTCCGCTCGAACGGGACAGCTCGAGCGCCTCCGAGAGTAAGTTTCCAAGTTCGTTTTTCCGGCCCATGAGATTCCGATTCGGCTCGGTCCTTATATATACCCCTTCCGAGCATATTTTTACACACAACTTGAGACCACCACTTACCACTTGATACGAAATTGCTTTAGACTTAGTTTTTAGAGAGAGAATGAGAAGAAGAGACGAGCAAGCTTTAGTTTTACGAATTCGAGGTTTTATTTACGCATTCATAGTTCGATTTTACTTTTTAGTTTTTTTCTTCAGACTTTTGTTCTTGAACCGTTGAGACTTCATTTTATTGATTTAATTTCAGTTTATTCCTTTATTTCTTGAAACCCTAGTTTATGTTTGATCTTCTCTTCGTTCTAATCATTATGTTCATATTCGTTATTTATTCAATCGTTCTTGATTACGTAAAACCCATGTCTAGCTAAAACCCTTGCATGTTTGGGATAGGATGAACTCGTAGAAGTAGGTTGTGGGTACGTAATTAGGGTAATTCGTGACGTTATGTTTTAATTCTCTTAATTAATGAGTTCTTAAAATCAATCTTAACTTTGTCTTTGTAATTCGTTCGAAAAGTGTTAGAGAGCGGACGACCTTATCACTCTTTAACAATGAGTAGACTTATTGAGAAGGTTTAGAAAGTGTTAATTCATCTACCGGTTTATCTAAGGAGGACGACCGCATCACCTTAGTTTAAATTAGGGCCTCGTTAATTAAGCACAATCTATTAACTCGTTAGTGGATTAGTGAAGTCGATTGCTAGGATAAAGTATTAGGGTATTAAGTCTTGAGCTTTCATCTTACAATCTTTTACTTAGGTTATTTCTTGCGCGTCACAGTTATTTTGATTATGTACCTGCTCCGTTAGTATACGTAGGGATTCCTATCCTGAGCATCACCAAATCATATTTGAAAACACATCTTAAATTCTTAGTTTAATTTTTTGTTTGCATTCGTAGGATAGTTTAGTTTATTTTAATTAATTTTTCTCAAAAATCCAAAAACATTTCACTCATATTAACTACGACGCGCAGATCTTCAGGGATCTATTTGCATACACACTTTCCCTTGGGTTCAATATACTTGGTCATTATACTTACTCATACTACAGTGAACCCGTACTCTTGCGGGGAAGCTACTAGTAGAAAGCTGATATATTTGCATCAAGTCAATATTCCTCGGCCATATGGAATATTGGTCGTAAGGTAGCCTATTTCTTTTTACTTTTCATTGAGATTATTTATTGTTATTTGATTTGTATTATAAGGGCTTATAAGTTAATATTTATTCATACTAGTATTTTTACCCGTGCGATGCACGTTTTTAAAATTATATAAAATGAGTAACACTTGTAGTGGCAAAGAGTAATATAAAAATTGTGAATTTGAATTTACTCTTTTGTTTGTGGCATTACCCCTTTTTACTATAACCGTCATATCTCATTGTATCATTTTATTTAAAAAATTTATATTTTCATGAAAAAGTTTATAATTTATATATCTGTTGCATGGTCTATGAATATAAAATAAATATGGTGTAAAATATATTCGTTTTTTTGTGTTACATAAAGTAGAAAAAAAAATATTTACCTATGATTTTAATATTATTTGCTTATACTACTCTTTTTTTTTTATATTCCACGGTTTTTTTCCATGTTGATGCAATGCACGATTTGTGAATTTTTTTGCTTTTGCAATCAAGTATGGAAAATAGGATACTTTCAAATTGTTGGAAGTTTAAATTGTTAAATAATGCAAGTTTAAAAGTTTTTTTTTTAATCTTGAAGTATTTTCTTATAAACCATATTGTCGTCATTCATGTCGCATATCATAATTTTCAAACCTCTCACATGGTTACTCTAGACATGACAATATATAGTTGTCCATGACTGAATACTGGCCTCCTTAGGGAAGTCCAAGGTTCAAAGTGATTATATTGTCATAACATAAGACACCATTCGTGAAAAAATATTTCTCTAAAGTTGGAAAGATAGTCTATGTATCGGATGGAGTCAGCATCATTCTGTGTCTTATATTTGTCTTGATTAGGATTTTTGCGTAAAAACATGGGTATCAAACTTCGTCACTATCAATCTAGTGTCAAGAGACGGACCCACATACCACCGCAATTCTTTTTTTTATTATATTATATTTTTTTAAGATATATATATATATATATATTTAGTGTTGATAATGCATCAAACATGGAAATATTCGAGTCTATGAATATTCATAGGTTTCAATTATATTCCCTCCACCCTATAATTATTTACACAATTCCTTCATTTGTACGTCTCATAATTATTATTTGCAAACAAAAACAAAATTATTTATAAAGTCAACTCTCACAATATTTATATAATTACACCAAATATTATTATTTTAAGGATCCACGTATACATTCATTTTTTATATTCCACAGTTTTTTTTCATGCATGATTGTGAATTTTTTTGTTTTTGCAATCAAGTATGGAAAATAGGATACTTTCGGAAAAGTTTACATTGTTAAATAATCCAAGTTTAAAAGGAATTTTTTTTTTTTAAATATTGAAGTATTTCCTTATAAACCATATTGTAGTAATTCATGTCACATATCATAATTTCCAAACCTTCTCACATGGTTACTCTAGACATGCCAACATATAGTTGTCCATGACTGAATACTGGCCTCCTTAGGAAAGTCCAAGGTTCAAAGTGATTGTATTGTCATAACATAAGATACCATTAGTAAAAAAATTATTTCTCTAAAATTGGAAAGATAGCCTAAGTATATGATGGAGTCAACATCATTCCCGAAACCAACATCCTTTGTCTTGATTAGTATTTTTACGTAAAAAACATGGGTATCAAACTTCGCCACTACCAATCTAGTGTCAAGAGATCGACCCACGTACCCCCGCAGTTCTTTTTTTATTATAATCATAAATTTAATTAAAACAATAATCAATTAAAGGTCACAAATTTAAATTAAGAAAAAATAATTAATTAAAAGGATAAACATAATTCTAACTGAATTAAAATTTTGAAACATTTAATTTAAAATTAATAACAAAATAAACCCGCATAATACGCGGGGTTCCAAAGCTAGTAACCATATATTCCATTGTGGGGAATAATTGCTTTAAGATGTAGTTGTAATTACTGATTACTATGTAAATATAATTATACTCCCTCCGTTCCGGTATAAGTTTCTTGTTTCTTTTTTTTTTTATTTGTTTTAAATAATATATAATGGGTCATATATTGATTTTGTGTAAAGTAACGGAGAATCTTTAAAAAAAAATTTGTTTATTAATATATGAAGTTATGTTTTTACTTTTGTTGGATTAAGAAACTTATAGTGGCACATCACAAAACAAAAAGTAATAAATTTATAGTGGGACGAGAGAGTATAAATTTTGAGTTTTGAACTTTTGAGTGAAGGATTTTGTGTAGTGAAAAAATTGTTTGGTATAGAAATTTATTATGTAGTTAAAAAATTGCAACTGTTTATTTAATGCTAATAATACAATGTTTTTAGTAATTAATTTTTAGCATACAATTTTAGAAACAGTCAGTTTTTTATCTTAAGAAAAAGTTTCTATAGATAAAAGATTTTGTCATTATATATAGATAGATTTTATAGGATGAAGCTCTGTTCAAAGAATTGGACCATCTCGTAAGGATTTGTCTGATCGACGCGTTGGACTTTCAGTGGCTTCTTCTCAGCTACCCAACATTTGAATCGAGATGGGTCTCAAAACTAGTTAGCGGAAACAGAATATATTGGGACTAGTTGTGTGTGTGTATATATATATACTAGTTATAGACCCGCGATGTTTCTCGGGCTTAAATACTCATTGTTTAAATGTTGTTTTCTTTTAATTCGTTATGTAATTTGTTATGAACCAATTTTATTACATAAGAATAAACATAAATATTGCATTAATCAATGGACATTTAATTAATGGCAAAGCCTCATATGCACCAAGTGCACGGTGCATTCACTCAACAGTTGATATTGCATACACTAAAAAGTTAGTCTCAATCACACTGAAAAGTTAGTCTCAATTACACTGAAAAAGTCTTTTCATTGTAATTGAGACTAACTTTTCAGTGTGATTGGGACTAACTTTTTAGTGTATACAGTATCAACTGTTGAGTGAGTGCATCATACACCAAATGCACAATAGACTTACTCATATTTAATAATATGTTGATTTAATAATAAAGGAAATTTTATATTATTCATAGTAAAAACAACATATATTGTTTACAACCAAATTATAGGGCAAGGTCTCTAGATGATTGAGATAAAGTAATTGTGAAGTATTTTCCATCATGGGTAAAACATATAACATCACCAAATTTAATTCCAATCTTCACAACAATATCTCCCCAGAATGTTGACAAACGAATTAATTTTGATGTAGATTTAGCAAAAGTAAGTACACATTCATACTTAACAATAAATGTTTGTCCACCATATGAATTCCTTAATGCAACAAACTTTGTTTGGCGTCCAAAAAGTTGAGTAGCGGATAAAGGTAATTTCTACATTTAATATTAGAAAATAAATTAATAATTATGTAATATTGATAATAACATCAAAATAAAATTTTTGTCTAATTATTATTCTATGATTTTTTTTAAATACCAATCTATTTTGCCACTGAATGGAGTCACACCGGCCAACCCGTCTTAAATACAAAAAAAATAAGTACCCCATAGTTTAAGAACCATAACTTAGGAGTGACAAAATGAGGATTGTAATTTTTCGTATTGACAATTAAGGAAAATAACTATTTAAAGTCACATTTCGAGGCCAAACCAATCTAAATCAACCCAAATCGGGCTACTTGGCAATTTAGGCTGGATTTAAGCTGAAATTCTGGCTAATTGGCCAGATTAGGCTTGAATACTAACTGAATTTGGACTCGATTTAGGTTGATTCGAACTCATAAGGCCTAAATTTGTGAGTTTAAACAATTATGTACATTTGCCAACCTGAAATGTAACAATCCTCATTTGATAGTCTGAAAGTATATGGTCCACCTTCTATCAATGACCTTACCCAAAAGTTATTGTCCTTAAAAAAATTACATGAGGTAATCATAAAAATCACATAACTCAAATCTCTATAACCAGGCAATGAATTGTTTGTAAACAATAACATCACATAAAAAAAATTAATATCATTTTTTATACTCAACACTAAAAAATATATTAAATTTCCAGTTTCTTATAGAAATTTTAAAAATATAGATATACATAAAAAAAAAAATCACCAAACAACGTTTAAATTCAAGTTATTTGTATTTCACATAAAACTCAATGTTTTCACAAACATATTGGTTCTAGGTTTTATTCAAGACCATTAAATTAACGATCAATTTGACTTTCACCCGAAATATTTGGAGAATAACGAAAACTTATATGAACCCGAATTCACGTGAATTCAATTTCTTCAACTATCACTGTTAAACATATACACTAAACGTAATGGTAAAAATTAATTAACAAATTTTTAAAACAAATATAACAAAATAAGTACCCTAAGTCATATGAAAATATTTTTAAGAATCGTCCCTTAGAGGTGACAAAATGAGGGCTATAACTTTTCGGGTTGACAATTAAGGAGAATAACTATTTACGGTCATGAATTGAGGCCATATCAACACAAATCGGGCTACGTGACCCGATTTAGGTTGTATATGAGTTGACTGATTGACCAAATTTGGCATGAATACTGGCTGAATTTGGAACACATTTAGGTTAATTCAGGCTCATTTGACCTAAATTCGCGACTTTTAAATATTATGTACCTTTACCAATATAAAAAGTAACAACCCTCATTTGCCAGAGGTAATCTTAAAAATCACATAGCTCAAATATCCATAACCAGAAAATAAATTGTTTCTAAACCCACATAACAAAAATCAATAACAAATTTTTTTATACCAGACACTTGAAAAAAATATTAAATTTACATTTTCTTATAAAAATTTAAAAAATATAGATATGCATCCAAAAAATATAAATTTCACCAAACAATGTTTAAATTCAACATATCTGCATTTCATAGAAAACTCAACGTTTTCACAAACATTTATTAGTTCTAAATTTCCTTAAAGATCATCATAATAATCAATTTGATTTTCACCGAAAACATTGGGAAGAAGATTTTTTTTTAATGTAAACCCGAGTTCACGTGAACTCGGTTTCACTATTATGTATATGCATTATCACTGTTTAAATATCACACATTTTTTAAATAGTGATACTTGGTATGCATAAGAATAATACTTTGTATACATAATAGTGATACTAAAAAAATAGTTTACTTGAACTCGAGTTCACATGAGACATTTTCTTGAAGGAAAACTTAATGACCTTTATATGGTCTAGTAGCATTTTTAATCACTGGTCAAACTAAAATTAATTAAAAAAAAACAAATATACAAAAAGTCTATCACATTAACATCACATATCATCAAATTACTTTGTTTTGTAGGTTTCCTTAACATCCATTTCTCATTGCCTCAACCCAATAGTCACTCTTCTGCTAAGAAGATAATCACACTTTCCACTACCGCATTAAAGAGAGAGGTGAGAGAGTGTGTATGTTTGGTGGTCGTATTAATCATTTAACCATATTTGGTTTTTAATTAAAAAAAACTTATTCATTTTTAAAATAATCACATAATAATAAAGTCAGTCTTAAGGTTAATATTTAAAAAAATTATAGTAAAAACGGTAACAACCACACAATGAGTAAAACAATCACATAATAATAAATATTCGATAAAATAACAAAATATTATATCATCGTTCAAATTATAAATACGAATAAAAGAATCAACAAAGAAACTTAAATAAAGAGATTTAGATTAAGAACTCAAACTTGATATATAAACAATGAAAATAATTCTTGTTTCGACACATTACCATTATACTTTTTTAACAAAATAATAATATTTACGCAATCTAACACTTCTAGCAAATTTATTCCAAATTTTAGTGAGAAGGTATGTGCAACAATATGTGTTACCAGTAAACCTAGATTCCTGGTTTCATATTAAATCAGGAACAATTCTCCAATTCTGGCATACTACAATATAATACGACACAATTCTTCATAAAAAAAAAAAGTCTACACCCAAGAATGGTATGTTCTAAAAAAAAATAGATAACAAACATATTATCTTTACAATTTTAGTAAGAAATTAAAAAATAAATAGATATGCATATCCTAAAAAAATAGAATTAAACATTATTACATTTCACAGAAAGCTCTAAAGATTTCACCAACATTCATTGGTTCTAATTTCCCTTCAACATTAGCTTCGAAATAGTTATTTTTACTTTCAGCCTAAACATTTGAATGAAAACTAAAATTTTCTATATATGGTCCAGTTGCATTTTTTGTCACTTTTTAAATAAAAAGTAATATAAAAATATAGTACTCCCTCCGTCCCAGTTTTGTTTTCCCATTTGACTGTGCGCGGAGTTTAATGCGAGAGTTGAATTTTAGTATTTAAATGAATAAAGTAGTATTGAGAATGATGAATGGTGAATAAAGTAGTATTTAAATGAATAAAATAGTATTGAGAATGATGAATGGTGAATAAAGTTTTATTTAAATGAATAAAGTAGTTTTCATTTTAGAGATGAAAAAACAAATTTGGGACGGACCTTTTTGACATATGCGAAAACAAAACTGGGACAGGTGGAGTATACAAAAAGGAAAAGACCATCAAATTAAAATTGAAAAAACATAGTAATACATATCAACTAGTTATATTGTTTTGTTGGTTTCTTTCATACCAAATTCTCAGCCTCTTTGACTAATTGATGCCAGTTAGTCGTGTTTTTCATGATCGCATGATTGGGGAGGTGGAAAGTAGATATGTTTGGTGGTTGTATTGAAATTGAGTAGGATTGATGGATGAGTATTTTTAGGGATATGTATGTGGGTATATTTAGTAAAAATTATAATATGATGTGGATGATTTAAAGTGAGTGAACTTGCTAAAAATGTGGGTGTAGATAGTTGCACCCTACAATAAATTTATCTATAATGATTTCATATTTTAATTTGATTAAGAATTAATAATTCCATAATTGATTATTAATAAAAAAACAAAAATAGCTTGTTTATTTTAAAAATAGTTACATAATAATAAATTCAATGTTTTTTAAAATTTCTAAAAAATGCAATTTTATATTAATAACATAAATAAACACACAAACAAAATTAAGTAACAATAATTTAAAATAAATATAACAAAAATAAGTATCTTCGACATAATTAAAATTACCAAAATCAAGACTTTGTAACCCGACAGTGTGTATGACTATTTTTCAATTAAAATTAAAATAATTAATATTGTATCCTATAACTTAATAGATTCATGAATATGTTTCCAGAGAACTCGAATTCACACGAACTCTTTCTTTCAAAGATCATATTTAGACACAAAATATTACTCCCTTTTAGTATATCAGATATAATTTAAAAAAAAAAATGTGTGAAAACAGTCTTATTCACGATATAGATGTTCACCTTAATATTTGTGTCATATTTCCCCTTAATATGTGAATGAATTGAGTTTCATGAGCCCATGGGTCATAGTTAGAGAAAATGAGATGTTTCATGTATGAGATTGATTTTTTTTTTTTTTCATTTAAAATTATTTGATTTTATGCGTTGTTCATCTCACAATCAAATTAATAGTGGTGTTTCACACAACCAAAATATAATTTATTGACAATTGTAAATATGTAGTATTTTCTTTAGAATGGTTAGTATGCAATTAAAGTAGAACTAAATGTAATGTAGTAGATAGGATTAATAATTTTCTAATTTGTTTTTATATTTGACTAAAAATATATTAATATTATTACTATTTATAACAAAATAATATGCATAATTTTTTACTAATTGTTATTTTTCTAAATCAATAATCATTATTTTGATTTTATTTACACAAAAAAATTGAAAAAGGTATGTGAACATATATATTTATTATAAAAAGCATTAAAAGCTTTAACATAGTGTTTACATAATAATAATAATAATAATGATAATAACTTTTCTACTTAGGAAGAAGAGTAATTTTTTTATTATTTCCTAATTTATTTTTAAAAAAATTTAAAAAATACCATGGCACATGCATGTGCACACTGAGAATAGAAAACTTTAAAAAAAAGTTGATGACCTAATTTCGGTCAATTAAAATGATTAGTTACTTTGATTTATAATTTTCTAAAACGGTAATGATAACTTAACTTTTTTTTTACATTAAATATAATAAATAAGGGAGATAATTACTATATATTTATTATGGAAACTTTGAAATTAAATCAGGGAGATAATCATTACAAATCTTGACATCTACTATATATTCTGATATTAAAAATAAATTATACTAAAAATTATCTTCAATTAATTATAGTAAAATATTAAAACTATGTAAAATGTCATAGCATGATATGAAATAAAATAAAACACAATTTATAATCCAAAATAATATATTTACTGTAACATTATAGGCAAAGACCCAGTAAATAAATGATAACAATAGGTCTATGATCCGACTTCTAGCATAAAAGTAATACACAAAGCTAATATATTAAAATGAGAAAGACGCAATCAATGACCAAAATTATGGAAAATTGATTGCAAATTTGTATCAATTAATAAATTATGCAAATAAAAAGAAATATTAAATTCAAAATTAAAATTAGGAAAATTTGACCATTTTTCGTATATTTCAAGTTAGTTTAATGCCAAGAATGCCAAGATATAATCCTGCACCTAAAGTTTAGAAATTTTAAGATATTTCTTTTATTGTTTCTTCGAATAAATATTAAAATATAATATAAGTGATTTGAATAATTTTTAAGTTTTTGGTGGAATGTCTAAGATTTCTTATAAATATTTTAGTGAAAATTCAACAAACATTCAAATACAAATATATGTTTGTTAAATAGTTATTCTAAAATTATGCTAATCAACATAAAAAGAAAAAATAGATAAAAACAATGAAAAATATTATTGAAAAATTTTCTCTTTATTATAAACTATAAACAATCTTTACAAATATTGATACAAAAAGAATAAAACGAAACACATATTGATACAAAAAGAATAAAACGAAACACGTCGCTTGAACTTAGAAATAGAACCAATACATACAGAAAATTTATCCAAAAAAATACGTAGAAACGAACAAAAAATGTCCGCAAAATACATAAAATATCACCTACAAAAAATACGGAAACATCGAAGAACTCTAAAAAATCTACACGTCCGACGTGGTACGACCATCTCTGTGACGAACCAAAAGTTCCCTGTATAAGAAAAACATAAGAAGCCACAAATAATCAAAACAACAAAGGATGGATAATTTAACAAAATTAACAAAAAAAAAAAAAAATCAAATGACAACAAATGCTAAAAATCAAGAACAAACATTCCAATTCAATGATGGACAAAGCAAACAATGAATAAAACAGTCGGAAAAGATGACAAATTTATAGAATAAACGTTACAAAATCGAAGGTTGAGATCGAAAGCTGAATAGATTAACAGCCAGGATCATTTTAAGAAGCTTTGAAAAAGGAGGATGAAGAGAGAACAAAATGGAGGATAAAGAAAGATGTCACATAGGCAAATATTGCTTCCTCTATATACAAGTATGGATATAGTATAATTTTTTGTAATAAAAAAATTATGAGTTTATTACTAAATGGTTTATCCCTTATGTTAAATATCATTTTGATGTAGACCTTTTTATAAATATCAATTTGGTTCAAAAATAGTCCCCACCCCAAAATTAATCAGCATCTCACACCCCACCCCTCGCACCTCCCACCCACATATGTATTTTTTAGTATAACCACTAATACTCTTTAATTGTTTAATGATCATATGTATTTGGTGGTTTGCCCAATAGAATATATTGATATATTAATTGTTATATATCTACTATAATCTTTCTTTGGTGTAATTAATTTAGATAATCTCTCCTCTACAAAAAATTAAGAGTGGATATAGAGTGAAATTGATTCATACATAAATCATTTTGCAATTTAGTATAATCACTAATACCATTTAGCGTGATCAACTAATACCCTTTAGTTAAACTACTAATACTCTTTGTACCCTTCAACTAATTCCCTTCAGTGAAAACAACTAATACCCTTCAAAACTAATATTCTTCAGTAAAAACAACTGATACCCTCTAGACTAATATTTTTCAGTGAAAACAATTAATATTATTTAGTAAAAACAACTAATACACTTCAAATGATTCATGTATGAACCATTTTCACTCTATATTTTGCCAAAAATTAAAGAGTGATCTTATTCCTTTTTTTAAAGACTAATAAATATTTATTTTAATAAATTATACAAAAAATAATAAACTATATATCGAATTATCATAACATATATTTCAAAGATATATTCAACATATTTTTTTATACTACAAAATAGAGGGATTTATTATAATATATATTTTAAAGATATCTTCAATATATTTTTATATTATTTCTCAATATTTATTATAAATTATATTTAAAAAAATATCCAATATATTTTTTAAATAATTATTTGTCAATATTTATAATAAAAAATATTTCGAATATATATACAAAAGATTTAAAATAAATATTACTCAATTTAACAAAATATATTGTAAACAATAATTTATCAATATTATAATAAAATATATTTTAAATATATATTTCAAAGATTTAAAAAATTAAAAAATGAATATTACTAAACTTAGCAATAATTTTGGCGGAAAAATTCAATGGTTTTCAAATGTAGGCCGATTAGTGTTATTATATATATATATATATATGTATATATATTATTACTTCTTTTGTTTTTTAATCCCTTCGTCCACGAAAAGTATGTTCACTTGTTTGCATGTGGTTTAATGCAATATGTCGGAGGGTATAATGGGGTATTATGAGGTCTATTTATGAATTAAGTGATTTTTTTATGAAAAATATGTGTGACATACTTTTAATAATCAATCACTTTGTTCATAAACGGACTTCACAATACCCCATAATACCCACCGAAATATTGCACTAAACCATATGCAAATAAGTGAGCATACTTTTCGTGGACGGAGGGAGTATTTTTTTCAATCACGTAAAATTAATATCTCTTTTATACTTTTGGAATTATGATTTATAAAAATGTTATTGGATAACAAAAAATTATTAGAGATCAAACACATGTTTAAAATGAGAGAGTTCTAAATTAATTGTTTTGTCCTTTTGGGTTCTAAATTAATTGTTTTGTCCTTTTGGGTATTGAATCAATAGTTTTCAATTTTTCAGGCCCTAAAACAATAGAGAAAATAAGCGTTTACAAAATGATACAATATCAAACCACTATTTACAAGATAGTACAATGTTCAATAAATATATTCCTATGTTTAGCTTTTTTGTGTATATGTTCAATTATTTTGTATCAATTTATAAAAAGTTGTTTGGTATTGTATTATCATGCACTTATTCCTAGAAAAAATCTTTCAAATTTTAAATTACTCCCTCCGTCCATGAAATATAGACCTGGTTGTCTTATTTGACTGTCCATGAAAAATAGTCATGTTGCCTAAAATGAAAATAATAAACTTTATCTACACTTTTCAACATTCACATATAACATTTTTAAAATCATCTATTTTGTACTTGATGTGACACAATATTCTAACTTTTTATATATTATATCAACTTTCTTAATAACAGTGCGAGAACTATATTTCATGAGTAATAGTTTTATAGGAAGGTCCTAATTGATAAAACTACGGGGAAAAAAAAAAGGGATTGAAAATAGAACCAAAAGAGGGTTCGCACTTTGCAGTGAGTGAAGGTGAAAGCCCTGCTGAAACTCCATAGATCCCTCCCTCCCTCACCTAATCATCTCCCACGCAGAAATGTCATCACCCACCTCCGAACCCGACTCATCATCGGGCTCAATCGACCCGATCTACCACCTGATCCGGGTCCTACCGTTTGCCTTCCTCCGCCCGCCGCGCCTCCGCCTGAAGCTGCCGTCCGTCACTCTCCCCTCCGCCATGACCGTCTACTCCCTCGTCCTCCTCACCTACTTCATGGTCGTCTCCGGAATCGTCTACGACGTCATCGTCGAGCCCCCGGGCATCGGATCCACGCAGGACCGTTTCACCGGGGCGGTCAAACCCGTCGTGTTCCTCCCGGGTCGGGTCAACGGGCAGTACATCATCGAAGGCCTTTCGTCTGGGTTCATGTTCGTGCTCGGAGGGACGGGGATCGTGCTGCTGGATCTGGCTCTGGATAAGAATCGGGCGAAGAGTGTAAAGGTATCGTATGCTTCGGCTGGGGTTGCGTTCATCGTTATTTCGTATGTTATGAGTATGCTGTTTATTCGCATTAAGATCCCTGGCTATCTTCGTTGATTTTCCTGCTTAATAGTTTTGAGAGGCGGAGGGGAGTTTTTCAAGTTTTGTTGTAAAATTGTTCCAGGTTAAGGATTTAGCACTTTGGATAACCCTTTTATTTAATGTGACTCGTATTCTGAGCTATATAATACTATCAATTAGGAGGAAGAATGTGACCTGCATTGGCTGTGTTGATTTATAATTGGGTTTGAATTAATAGGGCTTAGATTAATCATTTACTTGGGTTCTTTATAGCTAAGATTCAATAAAAGAAAACCTAATGAACAGATAGTTATTACATTGCCGAATAGTTTGGCATTTACATTGCGAAGCATTGTGCAAATCGCAAGTTTGAAAGAGAAAGAAGTGTGTTGGTATTTTACTTGAGTGATGATTGAATTTAATCCTTGCTCCATCATAATATTGGCCTTGATTTTCGTATGTTATGAGTATGCTGTTTATTTGCATTAAGATCCCTGGCTATCTTCGTTGATTTTTCTTCTTGATAGTTTTGAGAGGCGGAGGGGAATTTTTCAAGTTTTGTTGTAAAATTGCACCAGGATTAAGAATTTAGCACTTTGGGAAACCCTTTTATTTAATGTGACTCGTATTCTGAGCTATATAATACTATCAATTAGGAGGAAGAATTGACCTGCCTTGGCTATGTTGATTTATAATTGGTTTTGCTCATTTGATCAATGTTGAACGCATGATAGCTTTGAATTAATGGGGCTTAGATTAAGAATTTAGCACTTTGCGATGTGACTCGCATTCTGAGCTATATAATACTATCAATTAGGAGGAAGAATTGACCTGCATTGGCTATGTTGATTTATAATTGGTTTTGCTCATTTGATCGGTGTAGAACGCATGATAGCTTTGAATTAAAGGGGTTTAGATTAATCATTTACTGGGGTTGTTGGTATCTAAGATTCAATAAAAGAAACAACCTAATGAACAGATAGTGACTACATTCCCGAATAGTTTGGGATTTACATTGCGAAGCATTGTGCGAATCGCAAGTTTGAAAGAGAAAGAAATGTGTTGGTTTTTTACTTGAGTAATGATTGAATGTAATCCTTGCTCCATCATAATATTTGCCTTGATTTTCGTATGTTATTGATCTTTCTTGGATGTGAATATGATGTTCTTGGAGGACCTTTCATGAGGCTTATAAGTGTTGGTGGAATTGGTTTCTTTTGTAGACCTACTAGGTGAAAAGATTTTTGTTTGTTATGGACCTTCAGTGCATTTGTGTCTCTCTCTCTTTCCTGAATATGATTTAAGAAAAATGTGACGGTGTTGATATAAGCTTCACATAAGCTTAGACACTGTGGATCACTAGTGCAGACTTGTTTTGGATTTAAAAAAGGGAACACTTTTGAGGAAAGTTATGGTTTTTTATGGTGTATAAATGCTGCATCTTCTATTGTAATTCTTTTGTCTACTCTATTGCTTTAACGCTCGTTAGTTTTCCACTTTATTTCCTTATCTTTCTGGACTTCCCAATTCCCATGGATGATGTGTATAATAAGTGGTTTTGTAGTCTTCTCAACTGATTATATCTCAATAATCACTAACTTGATGTTGCATTAGATTGCAAGCTTTGAAACACAACAATGTAAAAGGATGGCTACGTAAAATCCTCAAAAGTTAGTTTAAAGCAAAATCCATGGATTTCAAATCCATATCAATCAAACAAAAGACTGCAGATTTAAAATTTATCCTAAATCCTCTAATCTAAATGCCACCTACTACCTGAGTAGCCATATATTACCTCGTTTTCTTGAAAGCCCTGGATATTTCCATTTGTGTGGTCGGCATTGTTCTTTTGTCACAATTTTGTACAAGTATAGTTTCCTCTCTATCAGCCTAACTAGACATGGTTCGTCTCTCTCTCTCTCTAAATTCCATGTTATTGGGAAGATGAACCAAATTAATTTATGCTAGAAGATATTAAAGTTTCCTAGTGGATAGGTGCATGTGTTTTCATGTGAATTCTGATCTATTTATGACTCCCATAAGGACATTGTATTGGAATTTTAATTGTTAAAGTTATTGATTACGCAACAAGGAGTCTGAGTTGACAATGTAAATATGAAAAGTTAAGGACCTAATGTAAATATGAAAGTTAATGTCCTTAAAAGTGCTGGTGTGGTAGAATTGGGTATATACTAGAATTTTGTGTGAAACCAGCGCAAAGTATTTTGTTCTGTTTATTCAAAGTCAAAAATGTGTGTGTAACTGCTCGTTTTCAGAATTGCACGTCTTACCGTATATGTAACTGCTTGTTTTCTGAATGCAATTGAAATTATACTTGCTGCCTAGTCAAATGTTTTTTAGCTTCTGTTTGAAGCTGTAATGCCTTGCCTGCATTTCTTTACTGCAACAATGTGACTAAGCCTAGGTGTTTTTATTTATTTTTATTTAAATTATAAAAGCTTATCAAATTTGATTCCTTAATATTAATGAGATGCTTCTATTGTTACAAGTACTTTACACTATGAATTGTTGATATTGGATCTCCAGTTCAACTATGAATTTTACATTTAATTTATATTTATCAACTTTGCTTTCTTCTTCTTTTCCTATTCAACTGGACTTACTCAATCGAGTACCTTCTGGGCTTTCAGTTTTTTCCAGCATCAACATTGGCTTGTTTGAAGGTGTCAAAATTTGATGATCGAATTGTAATAGGAGTGTAAATAAGTACAGTCGAGTAGTACTGAGGTCGAACTTGATTCAATTCAACTTATGAGACCTAGCTTTTTACCTCATCTTAAAAATACCCAATTTTTGAACCAACCGAAGTTTAGTATTATGAGATGTTTTCTTAGTCTTGAAGTTGTGTTTTTAAAATATTATTATTACGACAATGAACAAATCACAAGATATGTTAACAATGAACAAGTGGTTATATGATGTGGTTCCCTACCAATTGACAGATATAACAAAAAATTTAAGTCAATTTCAACGATAACAAAACATAATTAAGTATCATTATGCTGTCATTTAGAGGGACAGGCTGGAATAATCTTACAATTTTGGTAGCAACGTCAGGAATCAGCTAGTCAATATTTTTAACTTAGCTTAAACTTATTTTAACAGTATGTGCATATTTCACTTGGAGGGTATTTGAATTTTAGGTTGTGTTTGGATGGAGGGATTTGAGCTATGGATTTCAAATTTTAGTTTTAATCATAGTTCAAATTGAAGAAATTTTAAATATCTAGTAAAACCATATCATTTCATTAATTTTCAAATCCTTTACATTTTAAATGATTCCATCCATATGCAGCCTTATAGATTTTTCTAACATATGAATACAAATATACTCGAAAGACTGCACATTTTACATGTCGTGAAATAAGGTACTCCCTCCGTTTCATACTTGTTTGTTACATTGCCAAAAAAGTTCGTCTCATACTTGTTTACTACATCCATTTTTTGGCAAAAACATAACAATACTTCTTAATATTATATTCTCCATACAATAATAACAAAAAACATCCACTTTATCACTTTAAATACTTATAAACAACTTTTTTTTTAACTAGCGCATACAGTAACCTAGCAAATGAGTTTGGGATGGAAGGAGTATTAAATTTGTATCCAGCAATTTATTTTTGTGAAAAATTAATTACTTAATATATTTTTATGCTTAAACTCGTTTTCTTTTAAAATAAGGGACAAAAATACGAAGAGACAACCGGCGAACATCCCTGATAATAATATAAAAAAAAAAACTCAATCCAAACAATTGGACAACTAGAGAAAAAAATCAATCAAACCAATGTTCATAACTACTCTGTCTTGTGACTGTTTGCACGAATAACAGATTAAGATTGACTAAAATCACTTTGTCACATGAAAGCTTGCCCGAACAACACAAAATAAGACTGAATTCAAACATATACAATTCAACAACACCAATCTGCACCCAACTGGAAACTCACACGGAAACTCACAACAAGGAAGAAAACCACAAAAGCGCAACAACTCTCAACAAGAGAAAAGCCTACAACAAGCAATGCTGTAGAAATCGGGCTAGGACGGCCTGCTCCTAGCCCAATTTCTGCAAAATCGATTGTTTTAAGTGTTTTTCGGCCTAGGCGCCGCCTAGGCAGATCTTTGTGGCCTTAGGCAGCTCCTAGGTGGTCATAATCGGTCCTAGGCAGTTCGGTTGTGCCTAGGCGGGTCTAGACGATCCTATTATACAAAAAAATAAAATTACAAAAAAAAAATCTCTAGGAGCTAGGCAGACAGCAAATGTCCGATTACCGATTTTCGACTTTTGTACCCTTCACAACCAATAAGAAAACTGCAAGGCGCAAAAAATTGTCACTGGAAATGATGGATCGCGCCGGTGAAGGCGGCCCGCTCCCAAGATCGTTGTTGGATATCAAACATGTACAATCGATAAATAAAACCTAAACATGCATCTAAAGACGAGTTTAGATTTGTTACCCTTGAAGATCGAGGCTTTGATTCCACTAGAGATCTTCTAGTCTGTCTCCCAACCTCGTTCGAACACTGAGTGGATGGCGAACTAGCGAACGTGGAGAAAATTTCTCCCAATTTCGTCTCCTCAAAACCTTAATCACCAATTTCGGTTGCTACTCGTTTTTTAGTGTGCTAGGGTTTTAAAGACGAAATTGAGGTCTTTATATAGATTCTTTAGATTTCATGGGCCAGACTAGGGATCTGTTAGAAGGTATAGTGTTTGGGCTCCTCACGTACCCACATACTCTTATGTTCAGCCCAGAACATTTATTTGGCCCGTAAACATTAATTCATTCCACTAGAGAATTAATGTTGCACTCCCGTCCTATCCCGAACCGAATCAGGGCTTTTATTAGATTCTATAATTCCCCGTGTTAAAGATATCGCACGTCCATTGATTATTAAAGTTTCTGACTGTTTTAATTAATTAACATCTATTATTTCTTGAGTAGTACCACTCAATCTTGTTGTCGTATATATTAAATCCACCTGTAGGGTTTAATACGACAATCCTTTATGAGTTTTCTCAAGGGAAAGTCATCAACCTGGATCACCAGGACATGGTGCCCTAATGCCAATAAAAGAGACATCGTGCGAACGGTGTCACTGCCCAAAATACGTAGTGTGTTGAATCTAACAAGATTCTCACCTATGGTAAATAAAAGTAGTGAACAAGCGCCCCACACATCTAAATATCACACTTAGGGTTAAGAATTATAAGAGTCACCAAGACCTTTAGTTCTTCACGACAGTCAGAATAGAAGAACATGTCTTAACTGTGATCCATTCAATATGATATAACGTACTAGTATAAACTAATGACCAAGACAAGCCACCAACAAGTTCATACTACAATTTATACCGATAGTTACTGTTTATATTTTATAAGGAACCGACAATGTGATCTTCTGTGTGACTACAAACTCACCATATTATCTACAATATAAGATAAGTAAACATACAAGCAATTCATAAGAATGCAATAATGTGAAAAACTATTTATTTCAGATAATAAGAAAATCGAATATATTCAAATAAGCCCAACAAAAATTTATTTTACAGTATACCCCAACAACAAACATATAGGAGAAGAAAAACAAACGAAAACAACAAATAGAAAGGATCCAACTGATCGATCGACCCATTGACTATCGTGGCACGGGTCGAAAAGATCAAACCAGGGATCCGCAAAAGCAAGCCAAAGAAACTACTGCAAATGGACTGCAACAGTGATGAAAACAAAAGAACCCAATCCGATGCAAAAGCGCCGACAATAGTGGAGAACGGGAAAACCAACCGGCAGAAGGTTTGATGTCTAGCTGGAGGTTGCAGTGGAGAAAGCGGCAACCACGTGGCGCTGCAACAATACAAATAAGGAGGCAGAGGAAGAACCTTTGCTGCGACGAAAGGGTTTAGAGAGAGGTGAGAGCTTTTTTTATTATCAACCGTGTATATTGCTTAAACTTTTTTAAATATTCCTTTTATGTAGGGATGTAAACGAGTCAAGTCGAGCCGAATACTGTCAAGCTCGAGCTCGGTTTGTTTGGAATTTTTTAGGCTCGAGCTCGACTTGAGCTCTATTAGTTGAGCTCGAGCTCGGCTCGTGTGTGAAATATTTAAACTCACGAATAGCTCGAACTTAACTCGAAAAAAAGCTCGTTTTCAAATTAATCAAAGCATAATTCGAGCTCGAGTTCGAATAACTCGGCTCGAAAGGCTTGGTCCAAAAAGCTCGGCTCGAAAGGCTCGACTCGAAAAGCTAATTAAAATTTTAAAAATTATACAAAAATAACACATCTAAACTGTGAAGTGTCATATGTGAAGTATGAAGTCTACTGAGCTTAATTCAATAAGGAGCTACGTTGATGAAGTGTTAGCCGTGGAAGTTAGTCTATTTGGGGTATCAGCAGAGTTATATCAGATGAGGTTCATCAGATGAGGTCTAACAGTGGAGTCCTATCAGTGGAGGTCTAGACCGGAAGTCATCTGATGTCAAGTGACCAAGTCAGCTGAGGTCAAGTCATCTGATATAAAGTACAAAGACGCGAAACACCAAGTTGAAGCTAACACGAAGGCGGTTCTAACTGAATCAACTGAAGCGGTTATTGGAGTTTGTTAGCCAGCTGGATAACTGTTTTACTTATGAGTTCGTTACAACTGAATCGAGTCTAGATTCTTCTCAATCTCTGTAAATATAAACAAGTGCTTCCAACTGAGAGAAGTAACTTAGAAGAGTGAGATCATCTTTGAGAGTAAATACTGTGAGATTGAGTGCTTTGTAACTTGTAACTTCCATTTCTTACTTAGTGGAAAGTCTATCCTCTCGGATCCCGTGGACGTAGGAGTATTCATCTCCGAACCACGTAAAATTATGGTGTTCGTGTGTGATTTTCAATTCTGTTCTTATTGCATTTGATTCCGATTCCCGGAAACAAGTTTTCTTGTGAATCCAAAACGCGATTAACAAGTGGCGCCGTCTGTGGGAAGCAATCATGGCTGCAACTAAGTTCGACATTGAGAAGTTCACGGGGAAGAACGATTTCAGCTTATGGAAGATCAAGATGAAGGCACTCCTGGTACACAATGGGTTGTACGAAGCCTTGTTGCCACCGGCTCAGGTGGCTTCTGGATCTAATCCGGCGAAGGTGGAGGAGAACAAGAGGAAGGCACACAGTGCCCTTATCTTGTGTCTTGGGGACAAGCCATTGAGGGAAGTATCGAAGGAGGAAACCGCTCTTGGGATCTGGAATAAGTTGGAGCAGTTATACCAGACCAAGTCTGTTAC
Source organism: Ballota nigra (assembly GCA_947034835.1). Classification (NCBI taxonomy): domain Eukaryota; kingdom Viridiplantae; phylum Streptophyta; class Magnoliopsida; order Lamiales; family Lamiaceae; genus Ballota; species Ballota nigra. The sequence goes on along the minus strand of OX344720.1, from coordinate 4,823,626 downwards.
GAACAAGTTATACATGAAACAGAAGCTTCAAGTCTTCAAAATGAGTGAAGATAAGAATCTTGGTGATCAGTTGGACGAGTTCAACAGATTGGTGGATGATCTGGAGAGTTTGGATGTTACAATTGATGATGAAGATAAGTCATTGATGTTGTTGAATGCCCTACCTAAGTCTCTGGAAAATTTCAAAGATGCCTTGTTGTTTGGTAGGCAAGATCAGGTGATGTTTGATGATGTTCAAACTGCCCTGAAAACCAAGTTTCTACAGATCCAAGCTGATGGGAAGAAGCCTGCTGAAGGATTGAATGTTCAATCCAAGAAGAAGAAGGGGTTTCAGTCCAAGAAGAAGGATGGTGGAAAAGGGAATAAGGGTGGGAAGAAATCTGATTTTGTTGAGAAGAGGAAGTGTTTCACTTGCCATAAGGAAGGTCATCTGAGAAAGAATTGCCCTGAAAGAAAGAAGAAAGACAATCAAGGTGATCAAGATGGAGATGCAGCTGTTGTGGAGGTTGAAGGATATGATAGTGCAGAGGTCTTGATGGTTAGTCATGAGAGACTAAGTCAAGAGTGGGTCCTGGACTCAGGGTGTACTTTTCATATGTGTCCACATGAAGACTGGTTTCTGGATCTTGAGAAAATTGATGGAGGTCTTGTTCTTTTGGGTAATGATGAGAGCTGTAGAGTGCAAGGATCTGGTTCTATCAAGATCAAGATGTTTGATGGGGTTGATAGGATCTTATCTGATGTCAGGTTTGTTCCTGAGTTAAAGAGAAATCTTGTTTCTCTTGGTACCTTGAATTCAAAGGGGTTTGAATTCAAGACAGACAAGGGAAGTCTGTCAATAACCAAATCTGGAAGGATTGTCATGAAGGGGGCTATCAAGAATGGTTTGTATACTTTGATTGGAAGAACTGTTACAGGGTCAGCTGATGTTACCATGGGGTCTTCTGAGGTTAACTTGTGGCACAAGAGATTGGCACATGTTGGTGAGAAGGGCCTGGTGGAGTTATCCAAGAAGGGAGCAATCCCAGGGAATAGGATATCTAAGCTGGAATTCTGTGAGAGGTGTGTTCTTGGTAAATCAAAGAAGCAAGCATACCAGAAGGGGAAGCATACCACCAAGGAGGTTATGGATTACACACACTCTGATGTATGGGGACCAGCAAGGGTATCCACTCATGGTGGAGGCAGGTATTTCCTTACCCTTATTGATGATTATTCCAGGAAGGTTTGAGTTTACATTCTTAAACAGAAGAGTGATGCCTTCTCTAAGTTCAAAGAATGGTTAATTGAACTTGAGAATAAGAGGGGCAGGACTATCAAACACTTAAGGACTGATAATGGGCTTGAATTCCTATCAGAGGAGTTTCAACAATTCTGTAGGGAGAAGGGTATTACTAGGCATAAAACTGTTCCTTCAAACCCCCAGCAGAATGGTCTAGCAGAGAGGATGAATAGAACTATTCTGGAAAGGGTTAGGTGTATGTTATCTGATGCTCATTTACCTAAGAGTTTTTGGGGGGAAGCTGTTAACACAGCTGTGTATCTCATTAATAAAGTGTCATCATCTGCTATTGATTTTAAAACCCCAGATGAGGTTTGGTATGGAAAGATATCAGATTACTCAAAGTTGAAAGTGTTTGGATGCCTAGCTTATGTTCATGTGAGGCAAGACAAACTTGAACCTAGAGCTTTAAAATGTGTTTTCATTGGGTATCCAAAAGGTGTTAAGGGGTATAAGTTGTGGTGTCTGGAGCCTGGAAACCAGAAGTGTATTACCAGTAGAGATGTTGTGTTTAATGAATCTCAGATGGGATACAAGTCAGGTGGAGGTGATAGGGAGCCATCAGCTGAGGAGATGGATGGGGTTATTTCTGAGCCAATTACTCAAGTTGGGGTTGAGCCTGATCATGACAAGCATGATAGCTCATCTGGTTCTGAACCAGAGCAAGCACCAGGGGAGAATGAGTCATCAGATGAGGATAGTGCACCTGCAGAAGAGGAGGAAGAAGTGCCAGAAGCAGACTTGAGAAATTATAGTTTGACAAGAGACAGATCCAGAAGACAAATACATCCTCCAGCAAGGTTTGGCCGTGTGGATCTGGTCTCTTATGCACTTGTTACAGCAGAAGCCATAGAGTACCAAGAACCTAAGAACTACAAGGAAGCCCTTGAGTGTGATGATAGGGAGTCATGGATTACAGCCATGACAGAAGAGATGGAGTCTCTTAAGAAGAATCAAACTTGGATTCTTGTTGATAAGCCACCTAGGCAGAAGCTAATCAGTTGTAAATGGCTGTTTAAAAGGAAGCTTGAATCTGGTTTGAAAGATCAGGTGAGGTTTAAAGCCAGGCTAGTTGCCAGAGGATTCACTCAGAGGGAAGGAATTGATTACAATGAGGTTTTCTCACCTGTTGTTAAGCATTGTTCAATCAGGCTACTTCTCAGTAGAGTTGTCCAAGAGGATCTGGAGCTACAACAACTAGATGTAAAGACAGCTTTTCTGCATGGTGATCTTATTGAGGATCTGTACATGCACCAACCAGAAGGGTTTGTTGAACCAGGGAGTGAAGGGAAAGTGTGCCTGCTCAAGAAATCATTGTATGGCCTCAAGCAAAGTCCAAGATAGTGGCACAAGAAGTTCAATGAAGTTATGCTATCCATTGGTTTTGTAAGGAGCAAGTATGATACTTGTGTTTACCTGGAACGACAAGGTAGTGATGTGATAGCCTATCTTCTGATTTATGTAGATGACATGCTTATTGCCAGTAAAAGCCTTCTGAAAATTCAGAGTATCAAAAGGAAGCTAAGTGCTAGATTTGATATGAAGGACTTGGGAAATGCTAAAAGGATTCTTGGAATGGATATTCTTAGGGACATAAAAGCTGGAAGACTATTCTTATCCCAGAAGAGTTACATTGAGAAGGTCCTGAAGAGGTTTAACATGCATGAGAGTAGAGCTGTGACAACTCCTCTGGGACAACAGTTCAAATTATCTAAGGAAATGGAACCAAAGTCTGATGAAGAGAAGAAGACTATGATGAAAGTACCTTATGCAAGTGGGGTTGGAAGCCTGATGTATGCTCTGGTCTGCAGCAGACCAGACTTAGCTTATTCATTGAGTATGGTGAGCAGATACATGGCTAATCCTGGAAGATTACATTGGGAAGCTTTGAAATGGATCTTCAGATACCTTAAAGGGTCATCTGATCTGGGATTGATGTTTGAGAGGATGACTGACCAGAAGAGTCCACTGGAAGGTTTTGTAGATTCTGATTTTGCTGCTAATCTGGATACCAGAAGATCTTTAACAGGGTATATCTTTACACTTTACAATACTGCTGTGAGCTGGAGATCTGTTCTGCAGAGTGGAGTTGCTTTATCTACTACAGAAGCAGAGTTTGTTGCAGTGTCAGAGGCTGTTAAGGAGGCTTTGTGGTTGAAAGGCATAATCAAGGATTTTGGCATAAACCAAAGGACTGTGGTCGTTCATTGTGATAATCAGAGTGCAGTACATCTGGTTAAACATCAAGTGTTCCATGAGAGATCAAAGCACATTGATGTAAGGTTGCATTTTGTGAGGGAAATCATTGATAAAGGAGTGGTTCTCATCCAGAAAATATCTACAGATGACAATGCTGCAGATATGTGTACAAAGTCTTTACCAGGTACTAAATTCAAGTTTTGTGTTGAATTGGTAAAGATGAGTGTATGGGATGTTCCTTAGGCCCAAGCTGGAGCATGGAGGAGAGGAGGAGAGGATTGATACTTCTCATCTGAGGTGGAGAATTGTGAAGTGTCATATGTGAAGTATGAAGTCTACTGAGCTTAATTCAATAAGGAGCTACGTTGATGAAGTGTTAGCCGTGGAAGTTAGTCTATTTGGGGTATCAGCAGAGTTATATCAGATGAGGTTCATCAGATGAGGTCTAACAGTGGAGTCCTATCAGTAGAGGTCTAGACCGGAAGTCATCTGATGTCAAGTGACCAAGTCAGCTGAGGTCAAGTCATCTGATATAAAGTACAAAGACGCGAAACACCAAGTTGAAGCTAACACGAAGGCGGTTCTAACTGAATCAACTGAAGCGGTTATTGGAGTTTGTTAGCCAGCTGGATAACTGCTTTACTTATGAGTTCGTTACAACTGAATCGAGTCTAGATTCTTCTCAATCTCTGTAAATATAAACAAGTGCTTCCAACTGAGAGAAGTAACTTAGAAGAGTGAGATCATCTTTGAGAGTAAATACTGTGAGATTGAGTGCTTTGTAACTTGTAACTTCCATTTCTTACTTAGTGGAAAGTCTATCCTCTCGGATCCCGTGGACGTAGGAGTATTCATCTCCGAACCACGTAAAATTCTGGTGTTCGTGTGTGATTTTCAATTCTGTTCTTATTGCATTTGATTCCGATTCCCGGAAACAAGTTTTCTTGTGAATCCAAAACGCGATTAACATAAACTATGTCTAATTAAAAACATAGTTGTTCATGATAATAAAAACATCATCCAAGTAAAGACCAACAACTAATTTGGAAGATAAACAAAGACAAATGGTTTAAATTATATTTATCCCAAATAACACACAATTATACTATATTACATATTTATGGATATTTTTTTAAATATTTATATAAAAATAAAAAAAGTAAATAAACGAGTCTGTTCACGAGCTTATAAACGAACCTTTTCACGAGCATGTTCGCGAGCTTTCAAGTCAAATACCACCAGGCCCGAGTTTGACTCGATAAAATAATCGAGCTCGAAATTGGGCTCGAGCTCGGCATGTGAAACTTAACAACGAACTTGAACGAATATTTTTCGAGCCGAGACACGAATATCTTGCAAACGACTTGGTTTGAGTACATCCCAATTTTTATGTATATTTTTTTAAAAAGAGTGGTCAACCAAGCGAATTGATCAATATATTTTAAAGAAAGCCGAAGTTTTTAAAAAATAAATTACCTGAGCAACGACTTGTATATAACTTTTTTTAGATTTTTTTAGGGCAATATTTTGTGGGTTTAAAATACTGTTTTTTTCAGCCTTGAAAAATTAGGACTGTATGTTTACTTGTATTGAATTAAAAAAATCTAATTTTAATTACTTGTATTGATTAAAAAATTACTTTTAAATGTTATTCCATCTGTCCACCAAATTTAGAGTATGTTTTATATGAAAACGTTTTATAATAAGCTTAACATGAAATAGTTTTAGAGTATCATTAATCTCATCAGGAGTATCATTAAACCTGTCAGGGGTATCACTAATCTGGGTCAGTGGTATTATATTGTAATTGTTTAAAATTTTTTTGAACTCAAACTAATGATACCCCCGATGAGATTAATTTTTTTTGGTAAGGAAAATATTTTATTAATAGAAAAATGGGTATGAGAATTACCCACATAATACAGATCAAATACCAGCAATTACAGAAATAACAAGACTCTCCTAGCCATTTTTCTTTCAATCACAATTCAACAGTTTCTTTGGCCAATGACACCACTCTAAATATTGACTCCCATTCCTACAATCATGTCCTTCTAACCAACTCCATGTACGTCTTCTGAGTTCTTCGAACAACGTTTCCATCACTGGAGTTTTATTCCGAAAAATACAATCATTACGGGCTTTCCATATCAACCATAGCGTGCATTCCCAAATACACACAACTGCTAATTTTCCTCTCTTTCCCTTAAGAAGCCTACTAAAATGAAGTAGGCTTATCGCAGGATTCGAGGAGAGAACTGTGTCCACACCCAACCAGCAAATACTTTTCATCCAAACTTGGTACGAGAACGAGCATTCAAAAAATACATGACTTACTGATTCAGGTGCCTCATTGCAAAACACACAGCTTAAGTTTGTGTTTGCAGGTAGAACACCGCGCCTTTGTAATTTTGTTGTAGTTGGTAATCTTCCCCAAAGAACTCTCCACGCATGGATTCGAATCTTTGGGGCAGCAAGTTTGTTCCACACCAAATCGAATTCTTCCTTTGCTTCACCGAAGTCCCCAACTTTTTGAGCTAGCAACACCTCATAAACTTCACGCACGATGAACGTTTTTTCCTTGCCCAATCTCCACTTCCATTTGTCTTCTTTTCCTTGCACAAACCTGAAATTAATTAACATAGACAATAAATTATTAAAAACCTCTACTTCCCTCTCCCTTAACTCCCTTCTCCACCTCCATCTCCACTCCCACTCCCTTTCCCTCCAACCCCCCATCTCACGAATCATACTCCCTCGATCGAGACTCAAGCGATAAAGTCTAGGAAAACTCTCTTTTAGCGTGCCACCCCCCAACCATGGATGATCCCAGAATAAAGTATCATATCCCTCTCCCACTTCTTTTTCCAGTCCCTCAAAAAACCACTCACCCTCACCTACCCCAGCAGCTTTCAATACCTCACCCCACCACCCACTAGGTTTCCTCACTCTCCCCCCCTCCCTTCTACATAAACCCCTCCCCCAACCCCATCTCGACTTAACTACCCTTGCCCACAAGCTATTTCTCTCCGAATAAAACTTCCACACCCACTTTCCCAGCAGAGCTTTGTTAAAACACTCAAGATCCCTAACCCCGAGGGCCCCATATTTCTTTGGTTTACAGATGGCTTCCCATTTAATCCAGGAAATTTTACGATCACTCTCCCCGCCCCCCTAGAAAAAACTCCTTTGCAGCCTAGAAATTTCACTCAAAACTTTCTTTGGAGCCCGATAGATAGACAGCAAGTATACTGGAAGAGAAGAGAGGACAGAGTTGATCAAAGTCAACCTACCTCCAAAAGAGATTTTCGAACAATCCCATTTGTTCAATCTATTTTTTACCTTTTGAACCATGTATCTCCAATCAGCAACTTTCTTATGTTCACAACCAACCTTAACCCCAAGATACTTGAACGGTAAGTGGTCCACTTGACATCCCAGAACCTCTGCATATTCCTTCAATCTATCTTCCTCAATATTTACTCCAAAAAGCTTGCATTTTTGATGGTTAATCTTCAGCCCAGAAATGAGTTCCAAATTTAGCAATAAACTCCTTAAGAACCACGCATTCATCATGTTAGCTTCACCCAAGAAAATGGTATCATCCGCAAATTGCAAATGGGATATACCAATCTCATCCCTGCCCATCTTGAATGGTAAAAACAGGCCTTTTTCCACGGCTCTGGAAACCATAATACTCAGGCCTTCAGTTGCCAATATAAATAGAAATGGGGAAAGGGGATCCCCCTGTCTCAACCCTCTTTGAAGAGGGAAATCACCCGAAGGACTTCCGTTCACCAAAACTGAGGCATGTGCTGAAGAGATGCACTCCATCACCCATTTAATCCATTTCGAATTGAAATTAAATCTCACCATCATTGCCTCCAAGAAGCTCCACTCGATTGAATCATATGCCTTTTCGAAGTCAATTTTATAGCACAAGCAATCAACCTTGCGCTTCTTCGCATCTTCTAACACCTCATTCAGAGTTATCACACTGTCTAAAATCTGTCTGTCTCCAACAAAAGCAGTTTGGAAATTGGGTTGAGGCACGGTCCATTAGACCATCTTTATCGTTGGAGGAACGCCCAGAGCGTACGAATACGAAAAAAAAAATTGGATAATAACTCATGGCCATGGTGGGCTGACAAACGAGAACAATCCAAAGTTTGCTGGGGTATTTTTTATCCCAAAAAAATCTAAGCATGCCACATGTCCAGTTTTTATTCGTCGGTCATATTTTATTTAGATAATTTTCGATTTTCACCTATCTATATATATATATAAATAGAAGTGAGAAGAGAGAAAAAGTTATTATTATTGGAGCAAGTGAAGTCCACTTGTTTTTTGGTACAATAGTGAGGCTCACTCTCCACCAAAGAGAGTGGATTAATTTTACCATTTTATTTAATTTTACTTTACATCAATAATCTTAAAATTCTTTTAAGTTTTTTTATTTTAAATCTATTTTCAATACTCTATACATCAAATCAATTGTCTTTTGAACACTTTTAATTTAACATATATATTGCACATATAAAAAGAAAAATCATGTTTAAAATATTTGTCTATTATTTTTAAAGTATTTTTATTGACTTTAACTATATGATTGGTCGAATTTAAGTAACTTTTATTTAGACTATATAAGTTTTGATAAATATTTAAATCATTTTTATGAATTTTAGTATTTGTTGTGAATTTAGTATATAATTAAAAATGGTATGATTAATTAAATAATTGTATTACATATATACAATATATTTTTACATATTAATTGGTTTATGGATAAAATAAATTTAATACAATTTTTTTTTATAATTAGTTCATTATACAATCTCGTGTTTAAAAAGTATAATATCCAATCCGTGCATCGCACGGGAGAAACACTAGTCTACTTAAAAAAATACCAAAATTCATAAAATTAAATTCTCTATAAATAGATATCAATCTTGATATGTTTTGGATCACAATTTCATGCACTCCCTTTTATCTTCTCCTAATTTTTTTATCTTCTAAATTGTATTAATTATCCTTATTTTCTCTTCTAACATGGATTCAAATGATCCCAATTATCATCACTACTCCCAAAACCAGTCAAGTTCACAAAATTTTCAATTATTTTTTAATGCTGATAATTTCCAATTTACTCAGTATTATCAAAACTCTCAGTTTTTCTCCGAATTTGAACCAAGTTCCTATCTCTGAACCAATTCAAATTTCGAAAATTCTTCCTCGCGATTTGTTTGGAAAACAAAAGAAAAAGGTGCAAAAAACAGGGTGGTCTGTTAAGGAAGATGTTGCATTAATGATGTCTTATTATTTCATCAGTGGAGATGGCGCGGTTGGGACCAATCAAAAAGCGTCAAGGTTATGGGGACAAGTACATGCTCTGTACGAGCAAGCTCGGATGGAAAAACCGGAGTAGTTAAACGAAAGAAATATATAGATGATGCGAAGTCGATATAAACGCATCAATGAAAATTGCAGCATGTGGTTGGAAGCATTGAAAGATGCAAATATGATGTACAGAAGCGGAATGAGCCAAAGTGACATTAAGAAAGAAGCTCATGATATTTATTCTCGTACCTCTGCAAACAAACAGAAGTTTACCGAAGAGGTTGTTTTAAATGAAGTTTTGAGTAAACATCCCAAGTGGCAAATACATCGTGCTCCAACACGTCCCCGTGCTGAAGATGAAGAGGAAACTGAAGAAAGTGGTGGCAGCTCATCAAGGACCAGTGAAGAAGTGCAGTATTTCAACCCAACTAATCCAAAAACACCAATCAGTAGCAGTTCAACTATTCAACGTCTTATAGATAGAGACAAGGCGAAAAGGGGAAAAGGAAAGGTGGTCTCAGATGGAGTTGAAGAAATTCATGCATTGAGAATCACTAGAGAAAATGAACTTGTATCTGTTAAACGTCGTCTCGAATTGCAAAAAGAAGAGAAGAAATAAAGAAAATGGAGTGTCAACTATCTCTTTTACATGCATTGATGACAAAAACTTACTTAACACCAGAAGATGAAGCGAGGAAAGAGTATTTATGGGGGTTGTTCCAGTAACCAATGTCATTTATTTTTAAGTACTTTTACCTTATGCTTTTGTTGTTGTTTTTTAAATATGTGTGATGTTTTTTAATTTCATGTAATCTCAATTAATTATCTTAATTATGAAATCAATTTGTTGTATGTTTTCAAGTTTAAGCAAAATTTGTTCACATGCAAGATTAAGTAGGGAATCAATCATCATTAAATTCACACCATTACTTATCTTACCATGTGAATGGTTGGGAAACTCCATGATTAAAGTAAAATTCGTTCATATACAAGACCTAGTGGACTGTCAATCATCATAACAATTCACACCACTACTTATTTTACTAACCTTGAAGCTCCTATAAATCACACTCCAAACAACACCATACCAACACCAAAATCCTTATCTTTACACTTTAGATTCCTCTAACATAAAATTACTATCTATTTCTTATTTTGGCTCAGGTGACTTACAGTTCCATCTGGGCCTTTATTTTTTATTTGGGTCGAGGCCCGACCCATTAACTAGGTTTATTTTCGATCTCACTCTAAAAATGCAAATTTTCAATGGAGGAAGAAAATTGCAGGAGAAAAACCAGCAATGGCTACTCCAACGACGCAGAGTGGTGGGCCATACTCCTGCCATACCTAACCCCCACAGAACTCGCCTCCATTTCCTCCACCTGCAAAACCCTGTCCCAAATCTCCACCGCCATAACCCGCCGCCGGACCGCCGACGCTTCCAGAGGCTTCGAGCACCTTCCGATCCCATTTCTCGCAGGCGATTCACATTCCCCGCCCTACTCATACTTCCTCTACACGCCCACGCAGACTCTCCGGGTAAGACCCGAATTCCGCCAGCCATGGGGCTCCGAGAACGATGCCCGATTGCGCCGCGCTCCGGACCCGTTTCTGTTCCGGGTCGAGGGCGGGGCTGGTTGCGGCTGCGCGAGTGAGTGCGGCGATCGTTGGTGCCCGTGCTTGGAGTGCGGGCCGGGTTGTGCCCGACCCGAGTGCGGGAACAGGGCGACCCAGGGTGGGGTGGGCCTCCGTTTGAAGATTGTGAGAGATGAGAGGAAAGGTTGGGGCTTGTTTGCCGCTGAGTTTATTCCCAAGGGGCGGTTTGTCTGCGAATATGCAGGTAAAATCAATTGGTTTCAATTTAATTTTGGTTTTAGAAGTTGATGCAATTATAGGTACAACATTAAAGCAAGACAGAGTATAGGCTGAAACTAGTTTATACATAAATTCGTGAAGGGTATTAGTTGTTTTTACTAAAGAGTATTGCTGATTTACACTAAAAAGTTTTAGTTCGGTGAAAATGAACTAAAACTCTTCCGTGTAAACCAGTAATACTCTTCAGTGAAAACAACTAATATCGTTGAATAATTTATATATAAACCAATTTCACTCCATATATACTCTTAAAACAAAGTATTATATAAAAATAGTTTATAATAAACTTATTATGAAATAATTTTATGGGAGTATCATTAATCTCATCAAATTAATACACCTAAGTTAGTGATACCCCTGATAGATTTAATGATATTTCTGATGAGATTAATGATACTCTAAAACTATTTAATGTTAAGTTTATTATGTGTTTTCATATAATTACATAAGAAAAAATATTAAATAGGAAAAAATGCTCATTTTCTAATACAATTAGTCAATTACATAAGAAAAAATATATTAAATTGGAAAAAAAATGCAAATTCAACGTTGTTTTCAAAATACTAACAAATTTATTTTCTGGACGGATGAAAATGGAAATTACTCATTTTCTAATACAATTACATAAGAAAAAATATATAGAAAAAAGGATGAAAATGGAAATTACTCATTTTCTAATACAATTACATAAGAAAAAAATATATAGAAAAAAAAGATGAAAATACAAATTTAATGATATTTTTAAAATGGTAACAAATCTATTTTTACTGAACCGATGAAAATTGAAAATTAGCCTATTTTTATGGTAAGGAGGAAGTAATTTCGAACTTTCGGCAGCTCTGATTGCCCTTAGCATGATTTTTTAACAAATTTTTTAATGTTGTTGCAACTCATACATAAAATGTTTAACTTTTGATATAAAAACATGATTAAATTGATAGTTATATACAAATTAAAAAAGTCACTCTCTAAACTTGTTTATTATATGAAATTAATATTATTATTTGTATTTGATGATACTATTACATGTATTTATTAATAACATAATATTTTATAGTATTGTGGTTTTAGTTTATATAAGACAAATGACATGTTATGATATTAATTTTATACTACGAAATTTAATCGTAATAATATCGAGTAATTTGCACTCTTGGTCCCATTTGACATGTAATGTTTTACTTTCAGTCCCACCCAAAACACTTTTGGTCCCATAGGAATATTTTTTGGCACTTTTAGTCCCAAACGTTCCAAAACTTGCAAAATTAGTCCCAAAGTTAACGGCTACTAACGGACACTTAACGGACTTGCACTTTTGGTCCCATAGGATAGGATACACTTGCAGATTTGGTCCCATAGGATTAAAAAATTCACATTTTTTTACCTTTTTTTACCAAAATAACTTTATAAAAAGAAATATAATTACAATATATATACAAATTTATTTTTATTTTGAAATATATATATACATATACAATAATATATATATATATATACATATTATATATTATATTTTAATAAAAAAATTAATTAGAATAATTTAATCTATATTAAATATTTTAAAATTAGAATTTTTTTTTTTTACTTTTGTGCCATTTTTTCAATAATAATAATAATTTTCTCAACATCTTATTTAATTAATAGTTCACTAATAATCCCCTATAAAAATCTCTAAATTACATATAATTTCACTAACGATTACACACAAGAACATCTTTCTTTTATTTCATTCCTAAAATTTAACAATGCACCCACATAAAAATTATATTATCCATTTTTTTGCCAATTGTTCAATAATAATAATTTACCCTATGTTTTATTTAATTAAAAAACAAATAAATAGTTCTATAAAAAATAGAATAATTTAATTTTTGTATTTAATTTAATTTGTATTTAATTTAATTTTTAATAAGGTTTTTAACATGTACAAAAATTGCTACGTTATAAAAAAATATTTATAAATTGGTATGTTATAAAAATTGGTACGTTGATATCATTCAAAAATTGGTACATATTAAATAAAATTGAACAAAAATTTGTATGAAAATTGGTATTAACATGTACAAAAATCTTCGCTATGTTATAAATACCGAATCGTACAAAAATTGGTACTAACATTTACTGAAATTTTGGTACGAATACAGACACTCTTATTCTAAATTACCCAAATTTTTCTATGGTTGAGTCTATGGAAAATTGAAAGGTGAAGTCTGTGGAGGATTTTTCTAACTTTGTGGTATGCAAGTTATTTTGAAATGTTCGAATAAGAAAATGTGCAAGTTATTATGGGACTGAGTGAGTAATATTTTTGTAAAAATTATAATAATTTTTATTTATTATATATCTAAAAATTACAATAATCAATAAAACCTTATTAAAATAATGTTAAATTATTCTAATTTTTAAAATAAATATTTATTTGTTTTTTAATTAAATAAAACATAGGGTAAATTATTATTGTTGAACAATCAGTATAAAAATGGAAAATATAATTTTTATGTGGGTGCATTGTTAAATTTTAGGAATGAAACAAATTAAAAGAAAAATGTTCTTGTGTGTAATCGTTAGTGAAATGATATGTAATTTAGAGATTTTAATTAGTGAACTATTAATTAAATAAGATGTGGAGAAAATTATTATTATTATTATTATTTAAAAGATGGCACAAAAGTTAAAAAAAATTGTTCTAATTTTAAAATAATTAATATAGATTAAATTATTCTAATTAATTTTTTATTAAAAAAAAAATATATATATATATATTATTGTATATATAATATATATATATATTAATTATTGTATATATAATATATATATATATATATATATATTATTGTATATATATAATTATATATATATATATATAATTAATTTTAAAATATATATATATATATATATATTATTGTATATATATAATATATATATATATATATATATTATTGTATATGTATATATATATATTTTAAAATAAAAATAAATTTGTATATATATTGTAATTGTATTTCTTTTTATAAAGTTATTTTGGTAAAAAAAGGTAAAAAATGTGAATTTTTTAATCCTATGGGACCAAATCTGCAAGTGTATCCTAACCTATGGGACCAAAAGTGCAAGTCCGTTAAATGTCCGTTAGTAGCCGTTAACTTTGGGACTAATTTTGCAAGTTTTGGAACGTTTGGGACTAAAAGTGCCAAAAAATATTCCTATGGGACCAAAAGTGTTTTGGGTGGGACTGAAAGTAAAACATTACATGTCCAATGGGACCAAAAGTGCAAATTACTCTAATAATATCAAAGGTTGAACCTTTTTAGTATAATTTCGAAAGTGGTGATTAAGTTTATACTGAATTTAAATATCGTGAATTAATATATATAATTTATTAATTTATTTATTAGATCATATTAAAAAGGTTAATATGAAATTGCAACCTGTACAATATGTTTTTTTATCAATTATCTACTTGTACTATGAAAACTTATCAGTTTGCAGCCTAAACTTTATTTTTTTAGTATTTTCTGGTCATACTAGGGTTATAATTGTTAATTCTTATTATATACTCCATCCATCCCCTATTAAACTTCACATTTTCCTATTTGGAACGTCCCACAATAAATTTCACACCCCAAATAAGGAAATAAAACACACTCACAATACCTACTTTAGTTCAAAATACTATTTTCCCATTGGTTGAAAAAGTCAATAAAACAGTTTTTCTTAAAATCTGTGTCACCCAACCTGTGAAGTTTAATAGGGGACGGAGGGAGTATTATTGTTCATTGTTATTATTAATATAAATATTTATATTTTTTTAATATACATGTTACATATTATATTTATTGTTCATTTAATTATTGAATTAATATTTTTTATTGCATCAAAATGTTTAAATGATCATGTTTACACTTAAAAAAGTTAAAATAATAATATATATATAATATAAATAAACCATTATAGCCTTGGTCGGAAAAATACTAGAGAATAAGGTTTAGATTTGTAAATGGTCAATTTTTCATTGTATAGGTTGCAAATTGATAACTTTGCAATTTGATAAAAAAAAAAATTGTATAGGTTTCAAATTGATAAAAGGTCAATAGTACATGTTGCAATTCGATATTAACTCTATTAAAAACCTCGATACACCATGTCAAACACGGGCACAAAAGAGACTGTTGGAAAGGTTAATTTGCAACAACATATATAAAAATAGTAATTTTTGTATAATCATCTAAAGTTCTAGATTATATTGCAAGGTTGATAACTTAATTTCCAACTTAGCCTTTTTCAACTTAATCATAGTGTTGGTGTATTGAAAGGTGAGGTTTTATCAACGAAAGAAGGGAGAGAACGGCAGCAAAGGTATGACAAAACAGGATCAACGGCAGCTCTTTTAGTTGTGAAGGAGCACCTTCCTTCTGGCAACACATGCATGAGGATCAACATCGACGCCACGGGAACGGGCAACGTTGCTCGATTCATCAACCACTCGTGCGATGGTGGAAATCTCGATACGACGATCGTGAGAAGCTCCGGGGCTTTGCTGCCCCGCGTTTGCTTCTTTGCATCGAGAGACGTTCGAGAGAACGACGAGCTTACGTTCAGTTATGGCGACGGTAGGTTCAACCCCGGCAGTCGGCCGTGTTTCTGTGGTGCTACTTCTTGTGCTGGTTTCTTGCCTTCTGAATCTACATGAACCTTGAAGTTATGTTTGTGTTTGGGATTGTGCAAAGGATGGTGGAAAATGGATAGTATTGGTTCTTTTTTGGATTGAGTAGGGTTGGTGTAATTTATGTTAAAGTAAGTGTGTGCAAGTACTTGACTTGATATTGTTATACTATTATTATTGAAGAAAAAAAATATTTACAAATATTCGTATGCATCATTTGTTAACACAAATATATTTTTAAATATTTGTACTAGTTCAATATTAATTACTTTCACTGAAAAATATAAAAAAATTGTATGTATCACAGGATTTGATTGAACTAGATGAGATTGGACCGTAGGGATTAAATTAAATTGATTGAATGTGTATATTTGAATCGTAGGATTGTAAAAAAAAAAAATGAACTCCATTTCTTTGGCAGGATTGTATAGTCCTTCATATAAGGAATTAAGAGAAATTTTGGACACCGCTACACTTTTGTCCAGTAGTCCCAAGCAATCATCGGAATCAAATATAAAATTACTCGGGATTATAAAGGTAATTGCAGATAATCATTTGAAGCAATCTATCTTGAAAGGTTATGTTATTAATTGCCCGTGCATTCAAGTGTTACTCCTATACTATGTTGCACAGGTGCGGGTGCGGGAGCGCAGGGGCGATACGATACGGGTACGGGGATACGGTTTTTCAAAAAACTTAGGGTGCGATTCGTCAAGGATACGTCTATTTATTTATATTTTATTATATATAATACTTAAAAAATATATATATATTGAAATTTTGTAAATTGAATGTGTATAATTCATATTATCTCTGACCCAGCACTTAAACATATTCAATAATTTAATATAATTAAGTAACCAAAAATCAATTAAAGTTCCATTAGCCTAATTTATACATTATAAGAGTGATTTCAATATAAAACAAGTGTCACGTTGTCAATTTAAATTATACTCCCTCCGTCCCGGGTTTTATTTCATATGTGGGGTTGGCACAATATTTAAGAAAAGTGAAGTGTGTGAGTGTAAAATTAAATAATTAAATAATAAAAAGGTGTTTTATTGACTTTTATGTGTGTAATTTATTTCCTTTTTAAGGATGTGAAAAAAGAGTTGGGACGTCCCAAAAAGGAAAACGTGAAATAAAATCCGGGACGGAGGGAGTATTATATAATAAATTTCAATTGAAAAATGCTTAATAAATAGGATTCGCGAGAAGGATTCGAGTATCCGTTAGTGGATTCGCCACGTGGCAGCTGAATTCGCCACGTGGAGAATCCGATTCGCGGATTCAAGAATCGCACCCCTTTTAGGGGGCGGGTGCGAATCCGATACTGCATAGTTATATTTTTAGAAGAATCCGTGCATCATAGCTCCTATATTATTTCAGTTAATAATCGAACTAAACCGAAATATTTGGATTTGGTTGAAATTCGATTTTAGTGTTATTCAATTCGGTTTCGATTACCGACTAGAGACTTTTCAATTATTTCGGTTTTCACTATTCAGTTCAATGACCGAAAAACCGAATACTCACCCCTAAATATTTGTATGCATCATTTCTTAGTTCAAACATATTTTTAAATAATATTAGATGTTTTACAAGATAATATTAGTTGTTTTACAAGAAAGTATTACTAGTTCAGTATTAAATACTTTTCCCTGAACAATATTATTTATCTATCTTGAATGGTATTAGTTATGCTACCAATTGCCCGTGCACCCGAGAGTTACTCCTAAATTATTATTGAAGAAATGTTGTATCAAATCAAATGTGTAAGAATGAATATGTTTTGCTCAACTTCGTAAAAATCACATTCCAATTTCACTCTTATAATTAAGCAATTTGCTCCATTTTTTCAAAAAGGGGTAGTATGATCATCTTACACATATCTTTATAGCTATTAAATGATCAAGAAACAATGTTAAATGATGCAAAAGAGAACATTTGTTGCTGCATCTTTCTCATCTAGTGAATGCCAATCTTTTCTTGCTATGGTCTACTGATTGATGGGCCGTTTTACGCGCGAAGTTTGGAGGGGAGAAACGGGAGAGGCGTCGCTACTTTGAGACGCATCCTGAACCTGAGCAGCAAACTGCAAATTCCAGAGCACATCTTCAATAGAAGGCCTCTCGTCCGCGTCTTTCGCCAAGCATCTGCAGCATATCTCCATCATCGTTTTTACAGACTCGCCCGAGCACGAGTTTCTCACCGTCCTGTCGACTAAACTCTTTCTCGACGCATCATCACGTGTTAGGATACCGTGAAACTGCTTCACAAAAATAAAACTTATTACAGAAGGCACAAACGAAATGCAGAAAACAAAGTGCAGTTTCGGGCTACCTCGTCTTTTGTTGCCTCTACTTCGTTTGTGGAATTCACGGGCTTCCCCGAGATGACTTCTAATAAAATAACTCCCAAGTCATAGATATCAGACTTGTCTTGATGCTGCTTTGTCCTGCATAACATCAACACATTATATGCATCATTTTCTTTTAGTGTTTTGTATCCGAAACATAGAATAAATCACAAAATTGGTCTCGTATCTATTGAGTGTACGCGGTTTTAGTCTCGATATAATTCTCTGTAACTTTTATAACGATACAATTTCAGTCTCTTTTTCTTTATCTTATTATGTCATCTAAGCGATGTTGAGTCATTAGTCTAATTGCTACATAGAATTCCGATAACTCACATGAGCATTAAGTGCAAAAATCTTGTAAATATGGAACCAATTTGCAATTTAACATAAAAGAACAAAGCTGCGAACCTTGCAGTCTTGGACTCCTTTGATCCACCGAAGAAGTTCTTCACACGATCCTGTAAAAAACGAGCAGAATCTATTGTTAGTTTGAGCCACAACTTACTAAGAAACATAATCTTGACAAAGTTACTATTATTTTCTATACTTTTCCAATATTTTCCGATGGCAAAGGCAGGTTGTAGCTGCTAATTTTGGCGACGAAGTTCTGATCCAATAGAACGTTCGTCGTCTTGATGTTACTGGAAAAAAAAGGCGGCACAATTCCCGTATGAAGGAACTGAATTCCCTTTGCTACCCCCGTAACAGCCGCTATGCGTTGGGCCCACGTGAGCTTTCGTCTATCACTCTCTGCCAAATATACGTGCTTAGATATCCAGCTTAGCTGAATGAATGAGTGAAATGAGGTATTTGATTTACCAGATATCCAGCTTCTGAGAGTCCCGTTGGGGACGTACTCGAAAACGAGCAGAAGTCTGCTTACGCTCGAATCGTCGTCCAAGTCATAGTCGAAGCAGTGTCCAATAGCACTGACCAAATGGTGATGTCGGAGCTTGGATATCGTTTCAATGTGAGGCATGAAGTATTGAGTGGTGTGGTTTCTTTTCAAGTTAACGCATCTAATCGCAACGAACGACCCATCCCTCAGTCGGCCTCTGTACATCTGAGTTGCCGAAAGAAACACATTTTTATCGCATAATAAACACACAAGTTCCCAACATAGAAGAGCCTAAAATTTACCTGACCGTGAGAACCTTCTCCCATGAAAGTTGACGAGTCGAAGTTATTCGTTGCTACCTCGAGCTCTTCGAGTGAAAACGACCTATACAAAAGTCCGAGTGCTCCCGTCTTCATTGCTTGAGTTATGTACCCTATTTATCGGATCGAATCAAACACTCTTTCACATAACGAAATAGTATCTCTATAATCAGTTCCACCATGCAACTCGAGTGAAATTTTAAATGGTACTAGTTACTATACTAAAAGGTATCAATTGTTCTATAACAAAGATCAAATTCACTACTTTTAAAAGTTAATGCCCTAACAAAATAGTATCTCTACAATCAAGCTAATGCCACCTTTGCCATAAATTAATAAATTCCAATTAGAAGAAAGGCAAATACTTTTACTAATCAGTTTGCAACTCAAGTGAAATTTTAAATGATACTAGTTACTTTACCAAAAGGTATCAGTTGGTCAGTATCAGTTGTTTTCACATAAAAGTATAGGTTGTGCACGAATAGAAAGAAAAGGAAAACTTACTTGCATCCTTAAGAAACTGCGAGGTGTAGCCCATCGTTGCATTTTCGTCGGAGAATCTACGTTGAGGCTTTCGTGCAGCTCTCTTGGCAAGAAACTTCCGGACAACCAAGAACGTTATACTCGCCAAAACTATCGCCCCGATAGCTCCCCCGCATATGCTTAAAGCAAGAATGACTCGTTTTCGCTTATGTGAACGAGGTATTATCCCCACAGCAAGAGCCTCGTTCTTACAGAAATAAACGGGCTTTTGGCTTGCATCTCCGGTCCCCAAACAATTTCCACCATACAAAACGACCCGTTTCTTGGAACCCAACACTAAGCATGAGGGCAACTTTCCGGTCAACAGATTGGCTGTCAAGTTCACAAGATAAAGGTCATCACTACAAGGCAGATTCTCGGAGAGCATTCCCGTGAACTTGTTATCCGAAATGTCAAGATAAGCAATCGATGGAAGAGATAACAACGACACTGGAAACGGGCCCACGAATCTATTGGAAGACATGTCTAAATACTTAAGTTGGTAGTAGGATTGAACTCTTTCCGGAATCCCAAATGTGAACCTATTGTTCCTAAGCACGAGTCTCGAAACCTTGCCTCTGAGTACGGGAAAACGAGGCCCTAGAGCGTTGTTTTCCAAGTCGAGCACTTGGAGATTCGTCAAGGTTCGGAGATCAGGCACGTCTTTGGAGAAATTGTTACTCGAAAGATCAAGTACTCTGAGGTTTACCAAATTCTTCAGAGAATCGGGCAAAGGCCCGGATAAAGAATTGTTCTTTACATTCAAAACGGCCAAAGATGAAAGCAAGCCTAGGCTATCCGGGAGGCTACCACTCAAGCTATTGCTTTCGAGTATTAGCGTTTGGAGGCTTTGAAACGATGATATAAACGGGGGAATGGGAATTTGGCCTTCCAGGAAATTTGAGGTCAAGTTTACTATTTCTAACGAGGATAAACGAGCGGAATTGCTAGGCAACGGACCCCATAAACCGAGAGAAACCAATGTGAGGACTTTCAAACTAGGGAGCTTAGTGAGTGCAGTAAAAAAGGAATCGATAGAGAAATTTGTGGGCAATCTTTTCGCCCCCGTTTCTCCCACAATGTGGAGCTGAGTTATGTTTGATCCGTAGCAAACCACACTAGGCTCGCTATTGCAAAAATCGGTTTTGCTAGTCCAGGTGGTTAGATAAGGTGGGGAGTTTAGAAGGAGTTTTATTCGTAAAAGCTGGCGTATTTGGGACGATTGTAGCTGCTCTTTACCAAAGATGGGAATTAACAAAACGAACAAAAACGCAAATACGGTTTTGCATAAATGAATTGCCATCAAAATGAGCACAAAACCTGTCCAAGAAAAGAACTTTAATGATGATGACGACTATAAATGTTGATCTAAATGAATCATAAACTGCAGATTCTCTCAAATATGATGCACATCAATTAAACTAACAGAATAAAGAGATAAGATGAACAGAACAGAACGATTCTTTTTGGACAATGACAATTTCCATGAATTTCAAGAATTGGAAAATGACTTGCAATTTAATGTATAAATTCTCCTCATTTATTAACAAAACTCTATAAATTATGAAAGAATGTAACAGAAGCATACCTTAGCAAAAGAAACAAGTTTCTGATTTCCAATTGTCTGAAAACTACATTGAAAAAACCAAATCCCACATTTCAAAATCCACAGTATTACCCTCAAATGAAGCAACCAGCCAAAATCACCAAAATAATAATTAAAATTAGAAAAATAAAAAAAATCAGGTAATACTCAACTTCAACCACTAACCTTCAAATTAAGCAACCATAAATCTTCAAAAGGGCCTTCATTAGCCTCTCTGACTACAAAAAAAATATTCTAAATGCTACCTGAAAAAAAATTAAAAATAAATATTGGAGGCTTCTAGTGGAAAGTCAGTTACAAATTTGTATGAATTAAAAAAGAAAAAAAATAAAAAAAGAAGAAAAGGTTTACCATGCAATGCAGACAAGTAGAACATGGTATTGAAGAAACAGACACTTTAACTGCCATTTCTATCTTGATAAACCGACAATTTTGGCCACTGTTTCTCTCTCAATCTTTGAACTTTATCTTCATTTTTTTTATTTTTTAAATTCTGATTAAAATTACTGCTTTTCTGAGCAAAAGCAAAAAACACAAAGAAAGATTCTTGCAGAGGAATCCCCTTTGGGCTTTATTCTCCAATTTTTGCAAATTGAAATAATTTAGAGAAATATTTAATCTTTTTTGTTATGGAAGAAACATTTGAAGGAATAAGAAATGGAATTAATGTAAAATGCAGTCACATTCGCTTTCCATGCCACGTCACCAGTTTGGCCTCTCTATTAATAAACGTACAATTATGTCTCTTGGCTTGGCTTAGCTTAGCTGGGATCCTCTTATTTTTGCTACTTTGCACTTTCTCCCACCTCTATTGCTCGTGGTGTTGTTTTATTAATTATTATAATGTCAATCTCGTACTCGAAAATCCTCAAAATTCACCATATTTGTTATATATACTCAATAAAAATTTAAAAAGGTAAGCTATATTACTAAACATATTCTATTTTATTTCAATAATATCTTTACTCCATTAAAACAAAATAAATACTAACATTTTCCCTCATTTCATATTTTCATGAATGTCTCACCCCTCAAGAAAAAAGAAAGAATTTAGAATTAAAAAAAATCTTAAATTATTATGAAAAAGTTAACTAAAACTTAAAAAATATACTCCCTCTGTCCTTTAAAAGTATGCACCATTTTTTGCACGTGGATTAATGCAATATGTCGGAGGGTATTTAGGGGTCTTATGAGGTCTTTTTATGAAGAAAATGATTGTTTATGATAAGTATGCATAGAAACGTTACTATAAACAATCATTTTATTCATAAACGAACCTCACAAGACCCCTAAATATCCTCCGACATATTGCATTAAATGACGTGCAGAGAATGGTGCATACTTTTAAAGGACGGAGGGAGTATAAATTAAAAAATTGATTAATAAAATAAAAATCTTGACAAATATCATAAAATAAATAAATAATAAATACTATTTTAATAATCAATTGAAATTGTAAAAAAATATTTAACTTTAAAAAATCAATTACATATATAAATCAACTAAATATATTTGTTAATAATTGAGAAAATAAAATAATCTTAAAATATAATTTTATTTTAAAATATTTGTTTAGAATAATTTAAACATAAATAAAAGCTGGAAAAAAATTAAATCAAATATATAAATCTGAAAAATAATTATACAAAAAAAGTCAATTAAAATGAAAATTTGAAAAAAAAAAATACATAAAATAAAATAAATGTAAGAATAAAATAAAAATATTCAAAAAGAAGAAGATTAAAGCTAAATATAATCAAAACTTTTTTTATTAAAGTTAATTACATTGTAGTAAATAATAACTTAAAATTTAAATAAATGTAATTTAACTTAAAATGAATTTTTTAGATGTTTTAATTAATTCCTTTGTTTAGTTATTTTTTAAGATTTAGTTGGAAAAAAATTTATCTAAATTTTTTGGTAAATTTAGTTGATTTATTTTAACATTGTTTTCAGTTTTTTAGATTTTTAAGGATTTTTAATTAATATTTTTAATTCATTTAATTTGATTATCTAAATATTTAGGCGATTTCTGAAAATATTTTTAATTTGATTTTTTTAGATTTTTAAAAAAATTAAAGAAAAATAAAAATCAATCAATTTAAAGTTAAAGTACCAATTTTGAAATTAAATAACTTAAAAGACTAAAGTCAAAGTCAACAAAAAATTAGAGGACAATTTATTCCATATTTATATAAGGATAACTTAGTCATTTTATTTATGTCTAATCTTTTCATTAAAATTTGGACTATGTTCAAAGGATTTTAGGGTTTGAGTAATGGGACTCTAATTATTATTATTTTTTTAAAGAAATTATTATAGTAGTATATTTGAAAGACAAAGTATAGAGTGAAAATGGTGCACACATGAACTATTTGAAGGGTATTAGTTATTTTTATTAAAGGGTATTAATTGTTTTCATTGAAGGGTATTAGTCTAGAGGATATTAGTATTTTCACTTAATGATATTAGTTGAAGCGTATGAAGAGTATTAGTTGTTTAATTGAAGGGTATTAGTTGATTACACTAAAGTATATTATTTGTTATACTAAAAAGAGTTTGACAATATACCTCATGTATATTAGATACCCCACCCAATTTATGTATTATTATAATATATTTATCAAATGACTTTTATGTCCTTATTATTAATAAAAAAATCGACATATTTGATACACCCACCAAGAAGCTAAAGAGTCATGACCATACACAAGAAGCTACAGAAGAGTCGGAGTCGGCGTCGCAACACCAGCATTGAAAACTTTCTTGTGGCTGCACCACCATTTTATCATCCTTACGACGGTGCTGCAACCTTATAAGTTCAACGATAAATGTGTTATTGTTATTCTCGCATTATCTGAAATAAAAGTTTTCTGACACTGGTTTTTCGTAAAATGGTCAAGGTTTCGTAAAAAACTTATCGAAATATGGTTAGATTTTCGGCAAAATCTTGTTGAAATGTGAATTTTCGAAAATATTTTGCTGAAGTTTTTATCATTTTTCGAAACCTTAACCATTTTTCAAAAAACTAGGTTAAAAATTTTTAAGCCAAAGTTTTTTTTCGAGATCATTGTTTGTCGAAATCTCATCGTTGCCCCATAAATTCTGGGTCGACGCTTTAATCTCGTCGTGCAGAAGCTCTTTGTCCGTGTCGGCGAGCAGAAGGATAGAAAATGAATAGATGTGGGGCGTTGTCGGTAGGGATGGCACCGGGGCGGGTTGGGACGGGTTTGACCAATCTCAGGACCCGCCCCCCCAGAATTTTAGGGGACCCCGACCCGACCCGGGCCCCCCGGGTCCAACCCGCCCCATTTAGTTTTTTATTTTATTTTAAATTAATTTTTAATTATAAAATATATAATTTTTGCATATGGAAAATCAAATTTAGACATATATTTGCTTCAAATAATATTTAGTATTCATCTAATACTTAAAAATATCATATATAATCAATATATTAATAAATTTATCTACATTAGTTTGAAGATACGTCCATATATATGCATATAAATACATAAAATAATATGAATATATTATGAGGCGGGTCTGCGGGGCGGGTCCTACCAAATCCACGACCCGTCCCGGACCCGCTTGACCGGGTCTAAGCCCGTCCCGAGCAGGACGGGTTCAATGCGGGTCCGAGTTTGAACCCGCCCCATTGTCATCCCTAGTTGTCGGTGGCTAGCGGGTCGTCAATGTCAGAATAGATGTCACAAGAAGCGTAAACACGGCGACAAGGAAAGGGTTTGTGGGGTATTATCAATTTTTTTAACATGAATGAAAAAAAGTAAGAGGGGAACTAGGAATAAGGTTAATGTAGGCATATTAGGAGGATGTATATAATAATTATTTAAAATAAGAATGGTAAATTAAGTAAGTGGAGATATCTAATAAGTATGAAGGAATATATAATCAGACCTTACTAAAAAAAATTACAAGGTGATAGCTACATAAATCAATTCACTCTGTACATGTTCTATTTAAAAAACTGAAGGATGCAAAAGGAAGCACAAATATATAATCAAATCAAGTGGTATACAAATTATACATGATATACGCTCGTATCTAATAATTGCTAAGATGGCACACTGCGTATCATGTGGTGCGCATGTAAAATGGTGTCCACCAGTGAGCATATGATCAAAGTTGTATGACACGGTATTATACATCTATAAAAATAAAAGTGGAATATGTATTAGGATATGATTGGTATGGTGGATTAAGTTGTTAATGTAATGATCAATTCTTAATCTATTCCAAATATACAATTTTTCAAAATGAATCATCATTCCAAAAAATAAAATATAGTGATTCCTTACAAAACAAACAACTTTACCTATTTCATATCTCAAAGAATGAATATTTTTTACTTATAAAAATATAATTACTTATTTTTATTATATTCTAATCCACAATCAACATTAATAATAATAATAATAATAATTTATAATTATAATATTATGAATAAAATAATTCTATTTAATTAATTATAAATAGTAAAAAAACTAATTAAAAAAATTTCAACAATAAATATTACTCCCTCCGTCCCTCATTAAACTTCACAGGTGGAGGGGCACACATTTTAAGAAAATATTGCTTTATTGACTTGTTGACCTAATTAAGTGTTTAAAATCTGGTGGATTAACTTTATGTTTAAAGTTAATCACTTCCACCATATACAAGAAACAATATAGCAAAATACGAAGCACTGTTCATATTGAATTTTAAAAACTTAAATTAAACTGTTCATAAATACTGAAAATACTGTTCATCATAAATAAACATCCTAAAATACAATAATCTGTTTAGAATACATATCCAGTCCAAATACAATAAGTTGTTCAAAATACATAACCCAAAAATAAAAACCTGTTCAAAGAAATCAAACATGCAGGTCATTCAACCAGAAAGTTCAATCTGCTGCCAAAAAAATTTAAATTTTCAAAGTTCCCACCATTTTTTTTTTTTGGCCAAATCAAGAGTCACATCAACACTTACTACACCAAGCTAAGCCCTATCTTCAGTTTCATGCATGTTTAAACACAATAAATACCCTCATTAGTGTATTGAATGCAACATTAAATACATCTACACCAACCAACACAAAATGTCACCCACAAAAAAAATCTAACCTTAGATGAGAAAAATCGACCTGCACAATTCTTCATTGCAAACTGCAAAAATGGGGTTGCCTTCAATGGAAATATTAGGGAAGCAGCTACCATGTTTGGGGTTTCAAGAAGGACAGTGAATTACATATGGAAAGTTGCAAGAACACAAATGTCAGAAAGTGTTCCAGTCCAACTAAAAAACAACAAGGTGGGGCAAACAAAGAAGAAGCACTTACATTTTGATGTTGAAAGGTTCAAGGAAATTCCACTAAATAAAAGAGGCACATTAAGGAGTATTGGCAGGGAGTTGGGGGTAAGTAAAACACAAGTTGTCTAATGGATTGAGTCAGGGCTGATTAGGAAACATTCAAATGCAGTTAAACCAACTCTCACATGGTAACAAGGTAGACAGGATCAAGTTCAGTTTAAATGAATTGGTTCTTGATAGTCTTGCCAATACAATCAAATTTAATGACATGTTCCATGTAGTACACATAGATGAAAATGGTTCTACATGTCAAGAACAACTGAGGTTTATTACTTAGCAGAAGGAGAGGAAGAACCATATAGATCATGCAAGTCAAAAAGGTACATCCCCAATGTTATGTTCATGTGTGTTGTAGCAAGGCCACAAAATGCAACTGATGGACAGCAGACATTTGATGGGAAGATAGACATTTGGCCATTCACAAAGCTAGAACCAGCACAAAGGAACTCTAACAACAGAGTTAGGGGGACATTGGTTACTAAACTAATTGATTCAATCATAAAAGAAGTCACAAAAGCATGCCTATTGAATCAAGTATTTAAATTTCAGACTTATTGTCATCATATATTAACATGCTTATTGTTTGCATACATTTCATATTTCATCATATAAGGACCAAAAGGGACTGTCAGATTGAAAAAAAATCATCATACAGTATAAGGAAGCATAGTTAAGTCTCCATAATAAGTACTTATAGGCCTATTGGTGACATTAACATGCTTTTTTGTCAGACTTATTGTCATCATATAGTAACATGCTTATTGTTTGTATACATTTCACATTTCATCATATAAGGACCAAAAGGGATTGTTAGATTGAAAAAAATCATCATACAGTAAGGAAGCATAGTTAAGTCTCCATAATAGGTTGAATAGGCCTATTGGTGACATTAACATGTTTTTTTTTTAATACTTCTTCAGGTTATACCAGCTATTAAGGCTAAATGGCCTCCTAATGCAAGCAAGAACATCATCATTCAACAAGACAATGGCAAACCACATATAAGCAACAATGATCCAGAATTTATGGTAGCTGCAAGTTCAGATGGATTTAAAATCATACTTGCATGCCAACCCCCAAACTCACCAGATATAAATATTCTAGACTTGGGCTTTTTTAGGGCAATTCAGTCACTACAAGTGGACACTGCTAGTTACACAATTGATGAATTGGTTACAAATGTGCTGCAGTCATTTGAGAGAATGACTGCAGTTACACTTAACAATATTTTTCTTACTCTACAAAGTTGCCTAGTGGAAATCATGAAGACCATGGGACACAACAAATACAAAGTGTCACATATGAACAAAGAGAGGCTCATAAGGGAAGATAGACTGCCAATAAGTCTAGAAGTGGATGAAGATGTTGTAAGGGGTTGTATACAGTTCTTGATTGAAACTGGGGAGGTGGATGGACTGACAAATGAAGTAGGAGGTCTAATGACAGCTCTAGGATATTGAAGATGGATTAAGCAACATAGATTTTTGCTTACTTTTTGAAGTTTAAAGCTTAAACACATTTAGATTTATAAGTCTTTTTTACCAAATAGGAGGTGTTTATGCTGTAAACAAACATTTTGTGTACAAGATCAATCATATTAATAGATTGACAGTTTGTTTAACCCCACTTGCCCTCAGAATAATTTCATCACAGGGCAAAGAGACTCCTAAACTAGTTTGTTAACCTAGTGGTGACTCTAATGCATAAATACAAATGCATATGGTCTCCTAATCTAGGAACAATGCCTAGTTGAGTCTAATTTCACATATACAGACTCACAAGGGTCAAATATGGTATAAATATGATTGTCAACCTAGTAATCCCACATTTACAGACTCACAGGGTTCAAATATGGCTGATAAGTACCAATTCCTGCATCAATTCCACATATCAACCAAGGAAATCAAGATGTACAGACTCACAGGGCATACATATGAGATAAATATGACTATCAACCAAAGAAATCATCATGTATAGACTCATAAGGCTTCAAATAGGCATAAATATGACTGTCAACCAAGAAAATCATCATGTACAGACTCATAAGGGTTCATCTTGGTATAAATATGACTGTCAACCAAGAAATCATCATGTATAGACTCATAAGGCTTCAAAATAGGCATAAATATGACTGTCAACCAAGAAAATCATCATGTACAGACTCATAAGGGTTCAACTTGGTATAAACATGACTGTCAACCAAAGAAATCATCATGTATAGACTCATAAGGCTTCAAATAGGCATAAATATGACTGTCAACCAAGAAAATCATCATGTACAGACTCATAAGGGTTCAACTTGGTATAAATATGACTGTCAATCAAAGAAATCATCATGTATAGACTCATAAGGGTTCAAACTTTGCATAAATATGTCTGTCAAGCAAAGAAATCATCATGTATAGACTCAAAAGGGTTCAAACTTGCATAAGTATGACTGTCAAGCAAAGAAATCAAGATGTACAGACTCAAAAGGGTTAAAACTTGCATAAATATGATTGTCAAGCAAAGAAATCATCATGTATAGACTCAAAAGGGTTCAAACTTTGCATAAATATGATTGTCAAGCAAAGAAATCATCATGTATAGACTCAAAAGGGTTCAAACTTGCATAAATATGATTGTCAAGCAAAGAAATCAAGATGTACAGACTCAAAAGGGTTAAAACTTGCATAAATATGACTGTCAAGCAAAGAAATCATCATGTATAGACTCAAAAGGGTTCAAACTTGCATAAATATGACTGTCAAGCAAAGAAATCATCATGTATAGACTCAAAAGGGTTCAAACTTGCCTAAATATGACTGTCAAGCAAAGAAATCAAGATGTACAGACTCACTAAGCATACATATGAGATAAATATGACTATCAACTAAGTAATTTCACATTTATAGACTCACAGGGCATACATATGACTCGTATTCACAGAAATATTCAAACTAGGGTTTACAGAAATATACCTCAGCCCTGGGACAGTATATTTGAACCATAGATCAGACAAAAGCCTTAAAATCCTCACTTTTTTCTTCAGAACCTTCATACAAAGGACCATAGTAAGGCATCTGGAAGTCAGAACCGGCCACATCTAGCCAAATAATTTTGGATTGTGGGGCATCGAACGAAGGTATCTCAGAGGGATCGGGAAAAATAAACTTGGACTTCTTATAACATGGCAAATCGAACATGCAGGTCTCAGATTGGACTTCATCGACCATTGGGGCCTTAGATCCGACTTCATCGACCATTGGAGCCTCAGATCGGATATTATCAGCCTGAGAGTGGACCATCGAAGCCTCGTAATCGAACAAGGGGCCCTCGAACATGGTGGGTGGCTCATAATCGGCCTCCGACGCCATGGGAGGCCCAGAGTCGACCTCAGAAATAAGCAAATCGAACATTGTGATATTTTTTTTCATCGGCACAGAATCACCAAAGGACAAATCAGGTATAAAGCTTTCCGGGACGACGGTGTAGTCATCGTCGAGTCGGTATCCGCCACTACCATAGACTCCAGCTCCGACAAATCGGAGGGTATATAGTAGGTGGACATGGCAAATCGACGAGAGAGAGAAGGAGATAAACTGGATACAGAGGGGGATGATAGTAGCGGCTAGGGTTTGAGTACGAGAGAGAGGGAGATGAACGCGGCTAGGATTTTGGTACGAGAGAGGGGAAGATGAACGGATAAAGAGAGAGAGATAGGGTAGAAGGATCCAGAATACACTCGTGTATTTTGGATATTATGTGGATAATGAGTGTATATGAGATAAGAATGTGTATTGGGTTGGGTTGGGTAATTAAATTGAGTATGTATTGGGTTGGGTATTAATTTGAGTATGTATTTGGGTTGGGTTGGGGTATTAATTGGAGTATGTATTGGGTTGGGTATAAATTATGGTATGTATTGATTGGGTATTTAATTTGGGTTTAAATGATGGATTAAGTGGGGATAGGTGGGCCACCCTGAAATTTAGAGGGTAGTTAGATGTTAAAAACTTTCCTTTTTTGGGCGTGAAATTTATTGTGGGACGGACCAAATAGGAAAGTGTAAAGTTTAATAGGGGACGGAGGGAGTATATTTCAACAAGATAAATAAATATAATTATTATCAACAATATCAAATAAAAATATAATAATTATTATTGTTATTTTATAAAAAAATATAGATAATTTATTATTTGAAAAAATATTATTACTAAAAATTATAATATAATAAAAACCACTCAATAATAATATTAATAATATCAAGTATTTCCACAATAATAAAAAAAAAATATTATTACTATAATAACATCATAAAAAAAATTAATTGTATGATTATAGAATTATTAAAATATAAGAATGGATCATAAAATTAAAATAAAATATTAATAATAAATATATTATTATTAAAATATATATATAAATATCAACAATTCATAATAATATTATTATTAAAAAATAATTTCAACAACGAATAATAATAATTAGAATTGGTCTTGTGTGAACCCATCTTATGTCATGAGACAGTGGGATGAAGTATAAACTGGACATGACGTATTAACGCTATGACAAGGGTGAACGTTAATTTGTGTTGTCTCATATAATGAGACGATCTCACACAAATTTTTGCCTAGTAATTATTATTTTAAATAGATTCACTCAACAGTTGTATTTCATTCCCAATTAGCCACAATTTCATTCAACCATATCAATCATGCCCTAATTGGCGGATCTATATAGGAATGCATTTGCATACCCTTATTTTTGCCAATAAACTACTAGTTTTACATTTTGATTTTTGGCTATAAAAATCAAGGGTGGAAAAATTGAAAATCGGTAATTGAGCGTTTTCTGGCCGCCTAGTGCCTAGGGATTTTTTTTTTTGTATAATAAGGTCGTCTATAGCCTTCTAGAACCGCCTAGGACCAACTAGGGCCACCTAGGGTCGCCTAGTACCGAAAATGCCTAGAACTATCGATTTTACAGAAATGGGGTCGGGAGGAGGCTGTCTAGCCCAATTTCTGCATCACTGATAAAAATAAATAATTGTTTTGTTTAGAATTTTTAATATTATCACACTCCCTCCTATGAAACTTGTTAATAATATGGAATTTTATATCATTACATTTATTCAGTGATATCATAACAATCATTTAGTGATAACATTTGCACTTACTAGAGTTTATCATAGAATCGTCTATAATCTTGGTGATTGGGTGATTGTTTGAATTCATTGCAATTGTTAACATTAACTTATAGCAATCATGAATATTGGTATGATAATTGGAAATGTAATATATTTTTATAGACAATGAACGCATATAATATGGGGTGCGATTTCACACAAAGGATGTTCATTAGTACATATAAAAAGAACTAGAACATTTTGTTTGGTGTTAGCTATTAATATCTTAGAAATTCGTCAAACTTTTAAAATATTTACTAACATGGTAGAGAGGGTATTTCTAATTTAGATTAGTGTAAAATATTTTATCAAAAGATGTTAATTAGAAAAGGGAAATTGCAAATAAGCGTAGTCATTCTTCAATAGATCCATTTGTTTTAGGTAAGGTAATTTAAAAAAATGTTACTTTAGAAATTTTTGTGATACTTAGTTTCAAATATATTACTCCCTCCATTTTAAAGTAAATGTCATTTTAGCATTTTGCATCTTTTACTTAATAAATGTCATTTTAGTATTTGAAATATTTTTCAATGCATATAAAATAGTCTATAGGTTCTTTTTAACCAATAAAATCAATCTTTTTAAAAAGAAAATTAATTTTTGTATAGGGATAGCTATGACAAAAAAAAAAAAAAAAAACCCCCGCAAAGATATCATTTTGACTTGGTATTGTGTGAATAGTTTCACCATAAAATTGATTTACAACTAATATTATTTAATGATACAATCAATATCATTCAAAATTTATATTTTATAATATAAACAACTAATACCCTTTAAACGAGTTTCACGATCCAAGTTTGTTAACACACAACTTTGCCTTTATTTTCATGCACTAGTTTTTAACACGTGCATTGCACGTTGCATGCGAATATTAGCAAGAAGAAACATGAGTCTTTATTCAGTTATTTTTGTCGGAAAATAATTGTAATACTTAAATATTTAAGTTTTTAGAGTATGTTACCATGTCTATAAGCTCATATCTTTCAATCAACTCTCAAAAGATAATCAGTTATCGTTCTTTACACGTGCATTACACGTTACAATATGTAAGTAGTTAGTAAAATAAGTAGTAAATATTTTTACTGTCGAATTTCATCTTATGGTCTTAAAATTAGATGATACCCTAATCCAAAAAAGATCCTCATTTAAACTCTTTGAATATAAAACACAAAGGAAAAATACTTTGAAAGGATAACAAAATAAAGGTAAATTAAATGCTAAATCAGAAAAAAAAAATCTTAATTCATGTCGAGAGCTAATTGTTTGTTTTCAAGCAAACATGTGTAATTTAGAAGTGTATGCTTTGATTCTATGAGTTTTCAAAAGCCATTTGTCACGTAGTTTTTATGGTAATGTTGGAGTGTTGCTATTGAAATTACTAAACAAGTGTGTAGTGTCAGTTTCTGGTCACAAATATGTTCAGTTTATTTCATACGGTAGTTTAGTGGTTGTCAAAGTTGAAGTCAATTCAATCTCCAAAACTAATTCCAAATCTTCCAAAGAAGAAACCTCTTGAGTTCCGAAACTATTTCACCCAACTTGGTTAAGGTGGTTGCTACTTTACATCGAAGTGTCTTACCTCTTTTCTCCTTTATACTGAAAATTGTATAACTACCAACGTCATATGTGTTAATCGCGTTTTGGATTCACAAGAAAACTTGTTTCCGGGAATCGGAATCAAATAAGCAATAAGAACGGAATTGAAAATCACACAAGAACACCAGATTTACGTGGTTTGGAGATGAATACTCCTACGTCCACGGGATCCGAGAGGATAGACTTTTCACTAAGAAAGAAAACGGAAGTTACAAGTTACAATCTCACACAATCTCTCGTGTTTGCTCTCACAGATGAAGTTCTAAAAGTTGTTCTCTCAGTTGAGAAACCCCCCTTTTATAATACAGAGATTGGAAACGAACCCTAGATTCGATTCAGTTGTAACAAACTCAATGTAAGCAGTTATCCAGCTGGCTAACGACTTCAATAACCGCCATGGTTGATTCAGTTAGAACCGCCTTCGAATTAGCTTCAATTTGGTGTACTTCGCGAATAACGGACTTTAGGATCAGATGACAAAACCTCATCTGGCTCTGGTCTTTTTCACCAGATGACCTCTGGTCCCAGACCTCCTCTGATAGACCTCCTCTGATGTCTCATCTACCAGACTCGTCTGACCAGACCTCACCTGATGGACCTCCTCTGGTAGCTCACCTGCCAGACTCTTCTGGTCAGGCTTCTCTGGTCAACCTCATCTGGCCATCTCCTCTGGTACTCCAAATTCACTAACTCCCACGGCTAACACTTTACCAACATAACTTCCTATTGAATTAAACCCAGCAGATTACATACTTCACATTTGACCCTTCACAATATGTTTTCATATTCGAAGTACCCCTCAAAGAGTCATTGAATTCTCTAACAAGCGCCCAAAATCTTGAGATATTAGACTCAACAGCCGAAAGCCAATCTTAAAAAATTGTCTCATAACAAAAGTAAAAAATATTCTAGTTCTAATTATAAAATAACAAAATTTTAGTTAGAAGACTTATCGAAGAACTGCATTCTGTAAAGAGGTGGTGAGTTATTTCTACATGAGACTTGCAGAGGGCACATAAAGAATGACCCATGAAACCTCTTTGATTGTAACAGAACCATCATACTAAATTTTTTGCGCTTTGCTTTACATGTAATAATCGACCGAAAAGGTGAAATACTCTTTATATTTGTAGTAGTAGTCATTGCAAAGACCTATAAGTAGATTTGTAAAAAAAAAGATTTGTAGTAATTCACAAAGTTAGTGAAAAATATTAAAGATATTATAATAAGTGAAGTGAGATTATCAGATGATAAACCATGAAATTAGCTAGTCAACACAAGAACAATATCATACTTGTGCAAGATTACCTTAATATTTCTCGTTCTTCATAGGGGAAATCCTCTCAGGTTGCATTGGACTTGCTTTTAACTGGAAAAAAAATGATATAGTTTATTATTCGACACCATTATCCCTTCACTTGAACAAATGGAGGAAAGTCTTTTGCATGTTAGAAAAAAACTTCAGTTAGCATCATATAATTTAACCATAAATATAATTTATGGCACAGACATGGACCAATTAAGTAGGTATCTAATAAAATTCAGTTTGCTTTTCAGCAGATTTTTCTTTTATTTTAGTTCTCGAATAAGTCCAAATCTAATATTTTTTGCATAAGATACAAAGTTGAGTACCTCTCACGTCCTACCTCGACAAAAAATAATAGCATGACCCAAAAGCATGAGAAATTGGATCAAACAAAATATAATTAACGCAACATTCAAGCAAATTCAACATCTATCGAGCATTTTAATTTACAAATTGTTGGATCCTTAGAAGATGACACATGTATGTCTCTGTCAATGGGATTTTTGTGGTCATAACTATCTACTGAGTAATAAAACCAGATCTGAGATTGTATTGCTCTTCAAGCATTCTTTCAAACTCATCCTCACTCATTTCCTCCTCTCAAGGTATAAAATGAAGGACATGGGCTTTCACAAATTGGTTATTAACATTGAGATCAAAAGAGAATTCATCTTCAAGATCGGTTTCAAGATTTAGGAAAACACAAATAGAGCAAAGTTGATATATTCACTCTTTTTATATGCAAAAAGAAAAACATTGAGTATAAACTTACAATTAGACACTAACTACTAAATCAGATCATATCTTCTATCTATATGTATTGCTCTAGTCAAATTAAATCTCATTTCCAATGCATGAGTATCAAGATATATTTACTGCTTTTCAAGGGGTGCAGTGGATGGGTTAATCTAAATATTGGTCCACAATTTCATAGTGGAATAATAAAACCAATGAAATCTAGAAATAAAAACTGAAAAGCATACGAACATAAGAAAAGTTCACTATGTGATGAAAGTTGCCCCTAAGGCCCTAATGAACAGGCAACCTATCCAGTATCCACATAATAAATAATTTACTTCACTTAATAAGTTATCTTTCAAAATAAATTAGTCGTATTGATGCTACATCAGATGCATTTCACCATGTGTAGCTAACGTTCTTTGCACATTTACATAAATATAAATGATTGTGTGCAAATGAAAGATGGACACTCACCCATATGAACCCTTCACCATCTTCATACTTATCACCAATATAAGTAAAAAAAAATAAAGGGTTAAGCAATATTAAATTAAAGTCGAGTCTTCCTCTGGGAAAAGTAGAGGAGAAAGACCATGATCAAAATACAAATATTAAAAAAAATCTATTAAATTTAATATCATTCAAGATCTAAAAGAACAACAAACAATACAATAGTTAACATTCATCACAAGAGAAATTTCAAATAACTTAAATTAAATAATTAATACTAACCAATGATGCGTATAGATATGAATAAGTGAGATCCTCTGGAGGCAGCCTTTCAATTCTTCACGCTTATATTTACAAAACAGAATAGGAAACACAAACATCTATACAAAATAAATCAGCCTGAATAACAATCTGAAAAAAAATCGAGATAATTTGACAAAAATAATTTTTACGTACCTATTTGAGAATAACCCCATTGCTCTTCTTGAATCATTCTCAATCTATAAAGTAATAAAATTAAGGAAATTTCAGGAAAAAGGAGAAAAATTTGGGGAAATGGAAATGATGCCTATGGTCAAAACACATGCTGCAGAATTACAATGCTGAGTTTGCACATTCTATTCAATATAAATCTCCACGAGTAGACTACTTTCCTCTTACTGCCAAGTTAGAAATTAAGCAGCATCAATTGATCAGGGAAGAAAAAAAGTATGGCCTCCAAACAAGGGATTCTCACTGACAGACCATGGACTTGGCTTGGAGACTTCAAGGTATATATATACATATATTCTTCTATATTATTTCTCTTTCCAAAAGTATTGGAAAATCATGATTTTTTTTTCTATCTACTTTTGTCATAATATAATGACTTTGTGCCAATTATATATCTTTAAAAAACCCATAAAAGGTCTTAAGCTAAGATGGTGCATGTTTGGAAGAAAGAAAATGAAATTCCCTTTAGATCTTCATTATAACAATATATATAAATGATCTCAGAATGAAACATATAACCTTGTTACCCAAATGATGATCGGTTTCATGTCATTGTTCTTGGCCCTCAAATGAACAGATAAGAACAAAATAGATTTGCTTAGAGAAAATATGTAAGAATCTCATCTGCGCATATGGAGTCAACATCAAGCATTACTTACCTGCATAGTGGATTTGTAATGTGTGCGCATAAAGTATAGATTGATCAGTTGCTAACTATTGTTTGTAATGTTATAATTTCTCTGGAAGAAAGCATGCAAAATAATTCTTCCAGCATAAAGAACACGAAAAATATAATCAAGAATATAAATCCACGATATTTAAGAACAGAGACTACTACTTATTGTGTTTGTTCAAGATTGATCAGAGTTACTTTCCGGCTCGAATACCCTTTATCACCAAACTCGACTCTTCCAAGTTACAATTCCATCAGCTCCAAACACATGTAGAAAAAAATTGTTGCAAGCCCTTTGTTGGCTAAGATGAAAACAGTGATTTAAAAGAGCCATTAAGAAATCTTAACAACAAAATTCGAAACCAAATCAAGAATACAAAAAACACAATTACAAACTAAATGAGAATTCTGAACCATAAAACGTAATTAGGATAACTAAATGATAACAAAATCAAGAATTAATTACAACCAGTGATTGTCTCTTTTAAGATTTTTTCAAACAAAGTAAATTGAATCTAAATCGGCGAATAAAAAAACCCAGCAGAACCTTTATATATGAAATTGAAACAAAAAATCAAGCCATATTCTAAGAAATAAAAAACCAAAAGCCCTAAATTCACATTGGTCTATTTTCATGTCCGGGCACATTAAGACTTTCCTAGGCGATTTCTGCAATTACCCCCGAGCGACTGACATGTCTTTCTATCTAAATCGTCAGCCAACTCAGGCATTGAAGAGATTGCTCACCATGACCTCGATTCTGTTCAGGGGAGCAGTATGTGAAAGAAACGAAAGGTCATGGGTTTGATGCGAGAAATAAAAGAACATGATGAAACAGAAAGAATAATAAAAAGATGGACACTAATGTTTCAGAATCATTATGTACTTCCAACAGTTTTCATTATTAATGACAAAATTAACACCTGCAAGAACCGTCTTTAATAGAGTTTTCAAGGCCGGATTGATATCGGATGAATGTTTGTGTACATTATTCAATAGAATTCAAAATAGATGGTGAGACTTTTCACTTTATTTTCCTTTTCTATAAGGTATACATATATTTTAGTCATCCTAAAAAAAGAAAAACTCCACATCCTCCTATACTATAAAGCCAAGCATGTTTTTGCCTATGTGACAATACCATTTTTTTTTTTTAAATCTCTTTTTTCTCCTTCACTCATGCCTTTTATTTCTTTCTCATCCGTTGGATCGTTTCATTTAATCTCGACCGTCTGCATTTCATTTTTTTCCTCTATATAATGTGCATTTGTTTCCTACACAATTTTCATCTTGTCATCCTCCCATGCATCCCTTTTTTTCTTTTTTTGACGGATGCATCTATTCTTTGGTTGTTGCAATGGTTTATGTTTATTGTCCATTGACTTTTTATGTCAATTTTGGTGTTGTCCTACAATACTTGCTATTATTTTTGGGTTTGCAATCAGTTCGTTATGAAACCGAGCATGTTATGGATGATGTCGTACCTTCTTTCAAAACAACTGCTTATTTACGTACGGAAGATGGAGTTCATGCTGTTTGTGGTGATTTTTGTGCTTGCAGTGATGAGGCCTTGAATGATGCTGCGTATCGGGGAATCAAGTATTTGGAGGAGAAATATAATGTTAGGATAATTGATTTCGGTACTTATTAGTATTTGTTGAGTCGATTGTTCCTTTCTATGTAATAATCTTGTCCGGAAAGAAATTTCTTTTCTAATCCTATTAATAAAGTTTATCATATTTAGTTTGTGTTTTGTGGACATGCGTGTAGTTCCTATTCATCCTACTACTATTCGCACAAGATTTGATGTTAGTGTATTGTCATTCCATTAGTTTTGCTACAAAATATGACTAATATCGGAAAATTAATTATTATTGCGCGATAAAAGATGTCTAATATTCATCCGCGGTCAATAGTAGTAGGACTAAAATTGGAAAGTCCATTTAATCATTGCGACTCTATTGATTTCATTATATTACCTAAAAAAATTAATGATTAAATTGATGATTTAGTAATTCTCCATACTTATTGCTAGATCATAACCGAAGTGAATAATAATTCTTTGAATATTTCTTAATAATTAATAAAAAAAATTATAATAATAATTATTATTAAATTCCTTGAATATATCTTAATAATAAAATTATTAAAATACGCGGATATACTTTGTTGTTCCATGTTGTATGTTGTGTGAATAATAATCGTCAACACAATATGACTAAATCCAAAAATCTATTAAGTCCTTAAAATTATGAAATGTCGTCACAATATGATTAAATCCGAAAATGTATTAAGTCTTAAAAATTATGAAATTTCATTTAATCATTAAAATTAATTTTTAAGGTTGTGTTATTTAATATGATTCATTAAATCTGCATATTATTATTAGTATATTTTTAAGTTACCTTAGCTACCTTGATGACCGATAATTTATTCAATTATCAACTACCTTGATGACCGATAATTTATTCAATTATCAATGTTGCTTAAATGATATATTGCGACAATGTAGGACTAATTTTGGAATATCCATTGCGTCATTAAAAAAATTGTTTTACTCGAACAATCTATTATGCACAGTATGACTAAATCCGAAAATCTATTAAGTCTTAAAAATTATGAAATTTCATTTAATCATTAAATTTAATTTTTAAGGTTGTGTTATTTGATTGTTTAGTTATGTTAATATGTGTAATTGTCCCTTGGCTATAGTTAATTTTAATGAAAATACACAAAAGTGCCCAAAATTTAAGGGGACACTTGATTTTTGCCCCTTTTTTTACAAAAGATGTATATTGCCCAAAAAATGTTGGCAAAAGGTTGGCGAATGGTTGACACACAGATTGGCATGAGTGTCAACCCTTTGCCAACCATTTTGCCAATATTTTTTGGGCAAAAAACATCTTTTTTAAAAAGTAGGGCAAAAATCAAGTGCCCCCTTAAATTTTGGGCAATTTTGCTTTTCTCCCTTAATTTTATTATTAGGTGATGTTAATGATTCATTAAATTTGCATATTATTATTAGTATATTTTTAAGTTACCTTAGCTACCTTGATGACCGATAATTTATTCAATTGTCAATATTGCTTAAATTATATATTGCGACAATGTAGGACTAATTTTGGAATATCCATTGCGTCATTAAAAACACGTTTTAGTCGAGCAACCTATTATGTCCTATATGTTTTCCTATTATCACGGGTCAATAGG
This sequence comes from Ballota nigra, assembly GCA_947034835.1. Classification (NCBI taxonomy): domain Eukaryota; kingdom Viridiplantae; phylum Streptophyta; class Magnoliopsida; order Lamiales; family Lamiaceae; genus Ballota; species Ballota nigra. The sequence goes on along the minus strand of OX344720.1, from coordinate 4,783,608 downwards.
ATTGAAATATAACTAAAATATTAAAATTCATTTAGTCTTTAATACAATATTCAATGTTGCCTGACTAATATATGGCGACATAATAGGGCTAAATTTGGAAGATCTATTTAGTTATTAAGAGAACTAATGAAAAGATGTCATTTAGTTATTAAGAGAACTAATGAAAAGATGTCTAATATTAATAGGACTTAAATAGGAAAGTCCATTTAATCATTACTACTTTATTTATTCTATTGTATTACCTTAAAAATTAATGATTAAATTGATGGTTTGTTAAATCTCCATACTTTTTGGGAGTATATTTCTTAATAATAAAATTATTAAAATATGCGGCTACCCTTCATTGAGATATATTTTACTTTTAGAGATATCTTAATTATATTTGACAAGTTCTATAAAATTTCTTGATCTCTCAAATTTCTAGAATTTAAAATTTATTAAATTTTCATCGCATTCAATGGGCCTAAATCCGTTAATCTATTATGTCTTTAAAAATATTTAAAATATATTATGCCCTATATTTTTTTCCCATATTCGCGTGTCAATATAACTGAAATAGGAAAATTCATTTAATCATTAATTCAGTATTCAATTTTGCCTAATTAACATATGGCGACATAAGAGGACTAACTTTGGAAGGTCAATTGAGTACATATGAGAATTTTTTAATCGGATAGTCTATTATGTCCTATATTTTTTCCCATAATCATTGTAACTTAATTTTTTTCCGCGGTCAATAGGACTGAAATAGGAAAGTCTATTTAACCACTAAAGCTTTATTGATTTTATTATATTACCTTGTGAATAAATGATTAAATCGATGATTTAGTAAATCTCCATATTTTTTGGTAGTATATTTCGTCGTTTGTTTTTATGATCACATTTAAATGTTGATTACTGATTAGATTCGTTGGATATTCCCATATTCTTATTTTGTAAAATTATTAATTAAATAAATTGTTACTAAGCAAGTTGCCATTTTATTGGGTTGGTTAAAATATATGGGATTGCATCTATATTAATTTATATTTCGTATATATTATTGTATGACAACATAATATTATATCCTGTAAGTAACTATTAAAATTTTTGAATATTTCTTAATAAAAGAATTTATTAAAATATGTGGATATCCTTTGATGAGATATATTTTACTTTTAAAGATATTTTAATTATATTATGAAAAATTCAATGAAATATCTTGATCTTGCAAATTTCTGGAATTTCAAATTGAAAAAAAGGATAGGTGTATATTATTTTTACATAATGATATTTAATAATTTAAAAAATAATGATATTTAATAATATTTAATCTAATTAGTATCTAATGATGGATATTTGCAAAATTTATTCAATTTTGTTGAGGACTTAGATCTTGACTTAGTTTATTTCTTTAATAATGTAATTATGACTTATTTTATAGTAGTGTTAATAAAATCTACAGCGTTGTAAATGATAATTAATAATATTTAATTGACTTAATATTGATTTAGTGAAGCTTGCATCGTGTGATTGTGGCCTAATTGCCTCTCTCCTTAATCTTCGTCATGCACAATCCCAGCGTGCTTAATTACGAATTAGTTATATGTAGATATCAGCCTTAATTTTTGCATTTGATTATTAATTTTTCCGTTATATGCTCTTGGTATATAGCAACTGAAATTGTTGCACGTATAATCCAGCCTTAATTTATTTTTGTTACTATTAATTTATGGTCCATCATTAGTCTTCATACTTTTGTGTTTTAATTAATAGTGATTAAATTCTCTAAATCATAGCTTTTTATAATAGGTTTGCTTCTGACTTGAGCGATTAGGTGTCTAAACTTTACGATGCACTATTCGAATTCGTGCAATTTTAGGGTTTATTCGTGCAATTTTAGCAATCATAGTAAGTATGGTAGTTGTAATTGTGATTGTGTTTTGATTAGTGGTGAATAAATTTTCTTAATTATGATTGTGTATGATAGGCATGTTACTGATTTGTCTCACTTAATATCTAAATTTTACCCTTGAGACCGAGTCCATGCAATTTAAGCAATTTGAGTAGTTGTATAGTAAATGCAATTAAAATACAATTATGATAATTTTAAAACCTACTAAATTGATGGATTAGGCTTTATATATACCAATCATTGCCCATTTTAAGGGTATAATTAATCATTATATAAATATCCTATTAAAAAGTCAACATTATTCTAAAAGTATAATGTGTTTAATATATGAAAGGCAAATCTATAAATTTTACATAAATTATAGAGTGAAAATCGTTAATGTATGAATCAAATAAAGAGTATTAATTATTTTCACTAGATGATATTAGTTGTTTTAATTGAAGGATATTAGTTATTTTCACGGAATGATATTAGTTAAAGGGTACAAAAAGTATTAGTTTTTTAATTAATATTATATTAGTTGGTTACACTAAAAAGTATTTCAAAGTGGTTCATGTATTAACCAATTTTTTACTCTATATATATACTCATAAATTTATGAGATTAAATTTATATACATGCATAGAATTTTTTTCATGAGGATTACGCGAAGAAAATTTGATTATGCATATATTTTAATTAATTATACAAAAATTAATTTTTAGGTTGATTATCTTGGAATTAATTTTGTGATTTCACGCTTAAAATGCTATTAGCAAATATTGGTCTATTAATTTATATTTTGTGGTTAATTCTCACATCATTTGATTAAAATATATTTTTGTATACATCATTAAAAAAATTATTTCATTTTTATAGTAGTCGTCACAAAACTAAAAAATTTATATATAAATTAATCAAGGTTTTGTCTATTGATATTTACATGTTCTGGATTTTTTTAAAGGGTGTGTATATATAGAGTGAAATTGGCTCATACAAGAACTACTTTGCAATACTTTTTAGTATAACAATTAATATCTTTTTAGTAACCAACTGATACTTTTTAGTTAAACAAATAATACTCTTCATACACTTCAACTAATACCCTTTCAGTGAAAATAACTAATGTTGGTGAACGAATCTAATCGTAAGGATTAGTGGCTGTTTTAATCCGTTTTTACGTCACCAATCAATAACGTGTGATTGATTACCACCGTAAATGGTAAATCGAGGTGTGAATTTATCGAATTATCGAATTAGTAAATTCGACAGTCGAAATTGAACTGATTTCGTATGTATGGGCGTTTTAGGTGTATTTGTGTGTGTTTTGGAATTGTTTATGTATTTTAACTTCTTTTTTTTTTTTGAACTTTTCTTTCACAGCTGGAGAACAACTATTTATAGAGACTAGCAAGCATGAGGTGTCCAAGACTCTTGGTCTCCCTAGCCTGCATGCTTGACATGTGTCCCTTTGATCTTATCTAAGCTGAATCTTAGCTACAAAGTCTTCTTTGGTCTTATCTCGGACTCATTGTTGTTCGCCTAGGTCGGCTTGATTGATCTTGTTGATTCTCCAACTGAAAGTTGTTCGCCTCTTGAGGTTGTACTTTGAAAGTTGTTCGCCTTATGGATTTGTTCAGCTTGGCTTTGGGATCTTTGTCCTTTGTTCACTTGTACACACTTCCTTGGCTGTTTGTTGTATCATAGTTTGACCAAGTTTTCGTCATTGATGACTTCACAGTTGGCTCATTCTTGGTCTCGGGTCTTAATACCTGTTCGCCCATTAGTTGTTCATCGGGGGAGTTGTTCGTCACTTTATACACTTCTCAGATTGGTAGATGCACCCCAACTTGATTTTCTTTGTTGATCACCCTTGATTTGAGGTTGGCTCTTCATAATCATTGATGTAGCTTTAATCCTTGTTCGCCATAAATTAATTTATGTTCGCTTATCAACAATTGCCCCCTATCCTGGCTATATGTTTCCCCAGACGAGCAACTTTGTGGCGAGCAACTATAGTTAGGATATCAAAATGATGAGGGTTGGGGCGAACATCATTGGCTTGGGCGAGCAACATATGGTTTGTCGTTTCGTCTCCCCAAGGTCTAGGGGTTGTACGAAGATGACGTGGGCGGCATGGCTGTACGCCGCTCACGCGCGAGCAATCCCGAGGCCACGCGCCCCTATATTTGCATGTAGGCCCTTCGATTTTTATACTTGCTCAGAAATTACCCCGTTTTCTTTCAATTTAATCCCTGAACTTTCAGAAAATTATGCCCTGGACCCCGTTTTTGCTTGGGGTATAAATAGAAGGAGGAAACAAATATTTCCCACTTCTTCCTCTCTTGCTACAGTGCTCCGGCAATTTCTCTCTTCTCCGGCGACTTCAAGCATTCTGGCGTCCGTTCCCCTTGCATTTGGCTTCTAATTTCAAGACAAGGTAGTTACTTTTTTTTTCTTCACTTCATCTCTTTTGTTTTTCTTCAAAAATCTCCATCGCCGCCGTGTGAGGCTTTGCTCCGCCGTCTTCCCCAACGAAACTCCGCCGTCTGGTTCTTCTTCTCTCTTCTCCTTCCATATCTTCGCATTCGAGTAACAAATCTGAAGAAACACTCGACCCACTCTTCCCAATCGCGGCCCCTGTCGATCAACCTCCCTTCGTTATTTCCTCGGCGTCGGATCCTCACGTGGACTCGGTTGTACGTTCTTTGGAGGATTCTGGTGCTCGCTCATCTGGGAGGGAAGTGGTGGTTGCTGCGAACAGGGACTCTGACGAGGGCTCCTCTTCTAGCGCTGAATCGGAGGATCCCCAATTCGACGAGTTGACTCGTGAATTTTTAGAAGGGATAGATTTTCCATCTCCAAAGATGTTGGAAAACGAGATCCCAGTCGGAGTTGCTCGGCCTTTCGAATGGCGAGCATATGCTTAGGAGTATGCGAACAACTTTGCTCGCCCACAGAGAGAAGTATTGGATCTGGTGAAGACTGAGTACCAGGCGAGCAAGATTAAAAGCGTTGTTCGCGAATATGAATTGGATTCGATCCGGGAGACCTACAAGATTCCCTTTGATATTCATATGTGGGCTCCCAAGAGAAAAGAGAGAGCTGACCGCCCACCTCCTGGATGCACAACGATCAACATTCATACTCTGATTGCTGGACTGAAATTGCCCCTTCCACCTATTGTTGCTCGCTTCCTGGAGGCGACCAACCTTGCCATCACCCAAATCACCCCAGTCGGATGGATGAACTTATTGGGGACGATGTGCCTGTTCGCACTAGAGGGATACGTTGATCGTATAACTGCAGATGAGATCAACTACCTCATGACGATCACGAGATGTCCCCCTGGAGAGGAAGGATATTTTTATCTCAAGGCCAGGACAGGACTGAAGATGGTAGAGGGAGTGCCGAACAAAATCCGCGATTGGAAGCAGCACTTCTTTTTCATTGGGGGTGATTGGCGAGCATCTTCTGGCCCATATGGTGGTGATGGACGAATAAATTCCCCAGCCTTTTACGGGAAATTTAAATGTAAGATTAATTTCTTGTTCGTCCTCGAGCTGTACTGTTCTAATTTAACTTTTCTTGTTTGTTCGCAGGCCCTCGTTTGCCCAAGTGGAACTCGGAGGAAGAAGAGGTCGGCTCAGAGTTTCTATTCACCTCTTGCTTGGTCGGCCTTCGCAACAAAGCGGAGAGGACTATCGAGTACTTGCGCGATAGAAAGTGCCTGAGAGCTGCTCGCCTGCTCACATACCCCCATCACCTGGAAGCCCAAGCTGAGGTGCCCCCAGGTATGGAAATTTCGAACTCCTTAATGAGAACTTTGCTCGTCATTTGACATCCCCAATCTTGCTCGTCTAATTTTTTTTTTTTTTTTAGCCGAGCAAGTCACTGTTGCCATCCCTCCAAGTTTTGCTCTCTTAGAACAGAGGGTTTTTGAGATGGCGCCTCCGAAGGGGCGGAAGAGGAGAGGTGATCCGCCTACTAAGATCCTGGGGATGACGAATAAGGCTGAGGGAGCCAAAGTTCCGCGACCAGCTGCTCCTCCTGCTCCTGCTCAGCCATCTTCTCCAATTTCTCCCCCTCGTGCGGGGAAGCGCTTAAAGAAGGCGGATGGGACTCCGCTGGCCCAAGACATCCCCATTGGTGGCAAGGGGAAGGAGAAAGTGGGCCACAGTCATTCTCGTCCTGAGGGGGATGCTGTTCGCCGCTCTACTGAGCCTGTAGAAAAATCAGGCAAAGCGAGCAAGGATTCCACCTCTGGTCGCGGCCCCGAGGACCTCACCCATCTGGGTTGGGATGATCGGAAATTTAAAGAGTAAGTTTACCCTTGCCTTTGTCGAGCAAGATTTATCATCATCATTTTTTTAAGTGTCTTTTTCTTTCTTGTTCGCAGATATCGTGCTGACGATCATCCCGGTCGAGCAAGTGTTGTACACCAGTACGCTTGCTCGAAGACTCCCGTTAACATAAGGGAGATTCCTGGCGAGCATGATAGCAGGGCGACGGAGTTGGTCGCCCGAGCTTGGACGCGTCCTCTAGATAAGGCCGTTTTTCAACAGGGGTTGGCGGACAATCTTCACCTCTCAATGATGCTCGTCGCCAAAGGCCTCGTCACTGCCCAAAGGGCAATTGCCCAAGTTGCCGAGCAAGAAGAATCTGCTCGTCACTATGCCAGCACTGCTCGGCAACTTACTGAAGAGAAGGATGGTCTGGTCGGCCAATATGAGGCTAAGATTGCTCGTCTCAACAACCAGATCAATGTTTACATTGATGCTGAGCATAAACGCCTTGAAGAAATTCAAAGCCTGTCCAAAGAGCTGAAGGACAATGAGGCTCTGCTCAAGGATAAGGAGGCCTTGCTCGGCGAGGGGGAGAAAAAGCTGTCCGCAGCTGAACAAGAAAACGCCGAACTGAAAGCAAAAATTGCTCATCTTCGGGAGGCGGCAGCCAACCTCTTTACACGCGAGCAACTTGAAGAGGAAGTTCAGGCTCGAACTACTCCCATTTCCAACCTTGGATATATCTGCGCCTATGCGGACAGCATCCGCACGGCCGATGCCTATGACTTCAAGGATTTGGTTGAAGAAATGAGCAAGGATCTGAATGAATTCATGGAGCATTATCCACCGCCGAACAACATCGAAATTCAGTTGGCGGATCTGGCCGTACTAGGGGTTAAGCTTGACAAACTTGACCCCAGTATATCCATCACTCATCCTCCTCCTCCAGTTGATGAAGGCGAACAAGAGGAAGAGGTGGCCGCCGCTGTCGAGCAGAGTGCTAAAGAGGCTGAGGATAAGGCTGTCGAAGACTTGGCTCGAGATATGATTGTCGAACCTCCCGCCGAGCAGGCTCAAGATCCTCCCCCTGCCGAGCAACAATAGTTCTTAGGACTTAGCTTTTTTCTTTTCTTCTTTTTTGTAATAGTTGTTCGTTCCTTTTTTTGTAGTACTTGTGGCTACTTTCAGCTTGTACTATCTTTTGGGCTTAAAGCCTTTAATTCAATGAATGTCTTTCTTTTGTTCGCTCATCTTCTTATATGTTAATTGCCTTTACATTTTCATGAAATGCTTTTGCAATTATAACATATTGTATTGGGCTTTGTTCGCTTTTTGAACTTTGCCTTTGATGGAATAGGGTTTAGCCTTAGGTTCTGCTTATCTTAAAAGACGAACAACCTTTGAATGGCTTTGGTCCTTGAATGGACTGGTACCTCGAGCTTTGGACTTTTCTTTTGCTGACGAACAACTACTGTATTTACATTTTGAACAAATTACAAGTGTTATAAGACTGTTCATCACTAACATATACAAAATGACGAACAACTTTGAACACAAACTAAAAACTTGCTCGCTTATAGATTTTTGCCGAGTAATTCTTATTCAAAAATAAAAGACGCAGCACCAGACTATACAATGTGCCGAGCAACTTTTTAATCTATACTTAGCCAAATTTTCAAAAAATTATGCAAGTTTTTTATCCTTGATCCATTCCATTTGCTTGATTCACTTCATTCGCCATACTTGCCCCCAAGATAATTGTTCGCCCATTTATTGATAGTACTTCTTGAGATGTGCGGCATTCCAGGAGTATGAGGCCGGCTTGCCTTCCATATCTTCGAGATCGTATACGCCATTTACGAATTTTTCCGTTATACGATATGGGCCCTCCCAAGTTGGTCCCAGTACTCCTGAAGGTTGGGCGAGCAGTTTTCTTAGAACCAAATCTCCAACTCTGAATTCCCGGACTTTTACACGGGAATTATAATAACGCTCCGCTCTTTGCTTGTATGTTGCATTTTTTAACTCAGCATTGAGTCTTTTTTCTTCGAGCAAATCCATTTCAGCACTTAGAGCAGAATTATTTGCTTGTTCATCAAAGTTGGTCGTCCTAATCGTACTGGTCCTTAACTCAATAGGTATTACTGCTTCTATTCCGAAAGCCATAGCAAAGGGTGTTTCTCCTGTGCTAGACCTGGCAGAAACTCTGTATGCCCACAAGACTTCCGGGAGTTCGATAGACCAACCACTTTTGCTCTCCGCCAGTCTTATTTTTAATGTATGCTTGATTATCTTGTTCACAGCTTCAACTTGTCCGTTTGACTGGGGATGATAAGGTGTGGAGTAATGCTTTTTGATCCCCCACTTCGCACAGAATTCTCTCAACTCTTGTCCATCAAACTATGGACCATTGTCTGTCACAATTACATGTGGAACTCCGAAACGACAGACAATGTTCTTCCAAATAAAGTTGATCATCTTCTGCTGCGTGATGCTCACCATGGCCTCTGCTTCTGCCCATTTAGTGTAATAATCGACTGCCACAACGGTATATCGAACATTTCCAACTCCAGCCGGGAAAGGACCAATGATGTCCATCCCCCATTTTGTAAAAGGCCATGGGCTGTAAACTGACACGAGCTCCTGGGCCGGGGTATGAATATTCGGGGCAAAAATCTGACACTGATGGCAAGTTTTTGCTTTCTTGATCGCATCCTGACGTAATGTCGGCCAATAATACCCTTGCCTGATGGTTTTGTACGCCAAGGCTTGCCCCCCAGTGTGATTTCCACATACTCCGGCGTGAATTTCTTCGAGGACTGCTCGTCCTTGCCCCCTAGGCAAACACTTGAGAAGTGGGACTGATATTCCCCTTTTGTAAAGCTATTCTCCCACCAGAGTATATCTGGCGGCTCGCTTCACTAGCTTGGCAGCTTCAAAAGGGTTGTTTGGTTTTTCCCCATTTCTCAAGTATTTGACTATATTTGCTCTCCAGTCGTCCTCATCGGCAGTTTGATCGTCAAATTGGTTGACATTATAGCTTACTGTTGATGGATCTTTCATCTTTGTAATTATAATGTCTGCCAATTCTGCTGGCCCTTCACTTGTTGCTAGTCGGGCTAGAGCATCTGCCTGAGTGTTGCTTGTCCGTGGGATTTGTTCGATGAAGACTTGATCTAACATGGACATAAGGTGAGCAACAATCTGTTGATAACCAATCATATGATCATCTCTTGCCTCGTATTCACCTCGGACTTGGTTCACAATCAGTTGTGAGTCTCCGAAGATTTGTAACCGTCTAACACCTACGGCAAGGGATAGGTGAAGACCAGCAATGAGAGCTTCATACTCTGCTTCGTTGTTGGTTGCCATAAAACTGAATTTGATTGCCGAGGTGAATACTTGTCTTTCAGGGCTAATTAGTACCACTCCTGCACCTGACGCCACATTTGTCGAGGATCCATCAACATAGAGATGCCAGGGGTGATCTAGTCCTCTCGTCGGATCTGGTGGGAAAGTTAGTTCGACTATAAAGTCGGCTAAAGCTTGCCCTTTGATCGCTGTTCGAGGAGCATAAGTCACCCCAAATTGGCTAATCTCTAGTGACCATTTTAGAAGACGTCCAGCAGTGTCAGGGCGATGGATGATCTGTCTGAGCGGGAAAGTTGTTAGTACTTCGACTTGATGATCGAAAAAGTATGGTCTTAACTTTCGCACACTCATGACCAGGGCATATGCCAGCTTCTCAGTTGGGGAGTATTTGATCTCTGCTTCATGCAAGGCTTGGCTGACGTAGTATATAGGTTGGTGGAATTTGCCGTCTTCGCGCACCAGAACAGAGCTGATGGCAACTTCTGATGCGGCTAAGTATAGGAATAACTTCTCTCCTGGGACTGGTTTTGATAGGATTTTAACATCTCCCAGGTAGTCTTTGAGTTGATCAAAGGCCCTTTGACAGTTGTTAGTCCATGAGAAGCTTCCTTTTCTGATGGCCTCAAAGAATGGACGACATTTGTCCCCCGATCTGGATATGAACCGATTCAAAGCTGCTAGGCATCCTGTGAGCCTCTGCACCTCTTTTACTGATCGTGGAGGTTGCATATCCATAATAGCTTTAACTTTTGCTGGGTTGGCCTCAATTCCCCGCTGGCTAACAAGATGTCCCAAGAATTTCCCCGAATGGACACCAAAGTTGCTCTTCTTCGGATTTAGCTTCATGTTATAATGTCGAAGAATCTCGAACACTTGGGTTAAATGCTGGAGATGATCTCCTCTCTTGGGGCTTTTGACCACGATGTCGTCTACATAGACTTCCACCGTGTCTCCAATTTGTTGGTCAAACATCTTGTTCACCAGCCTTTGATAAGTTGCCCCGGCATTGATGAGGCCGAAGGGCATTCTCTTCCAGCACAGCAAGTTTTTGTTGGTGTAAAAAGCTGTGCTTTCTTGGTCGTCAGGATGCATTGGGATTTGATGATACCCTGCAAAAGCATCCATGAATGTTAGCATTTCGTGACCCGCAGTGTTGTCCACCAATTGATCGATGTGCGGGAGAGGAAAGTTGTCCTTCGGGCATGCTGCATTCAGATCTGTAAAGTCTATGCATAGCCTCCAGGTTCCGTTTGGCTTCCTCACCAGCACAGGGTTTGCTACCCATTGTGGACAAAGTGCTTGATGGATCTGATCGTTGTCTAACAGCTTTTTAACTTCTTGATTCAACGCTTGATATTTGTCCGGGCCATACTTCCTTCGTTTTTGATGGACTGGCTTCTTGGCTTGATTAATGTTGAGCCTGTGGCAAGCATGCTTTGGATCTATCCCCACCATGTCTGCATGAGACCATGCAAAAACATCTAGATTCTTGAGGAGGAATTCTTTCATCCGGGATCTGTATGGCTCAGGTAGCTCAGATCCTATGTAAAGCTCAAGATCCTCGTTGTCAGGGTTAACTCTGAACGCCTCCAGTTCTTCGACTGGAGTTGCTCGTCGTTTTTGTCCTTTCCAACGGGGATCAAGTATTGGCCCCTCAAGATTGGTATCATTTTCGATGTCCATGGGCTCTGCCCCCAGGCGGGGATCTAGATCATTCGTCGGCTCCGATCCGTTGTTGTTAGCCAGTACCCGGCCCTCCAAGTTGCTTGATGAAGGTTGCTCGTCACCACCACTTCTTTGTTCGTCAGCTGGAAGTTCTTCAATGGTGGTGGTGAGTTGCTCGTCCAACACTTGCTCGTCCAACACTTGCTCGTCCAAGTGTTGTTCGTCAGTGTCCATGTGGTTGTCCATGTCCATCATGTTCTCCAGTACTGACGGCTCATTGTCAGGATAGCTTGTGGTTGTCTCCATCATGGACACTTGAGTAAACTTTGCTTTTAATTGTAGGAGACACTCCCGAGCTCTTCTTTGGTCTCCTCTCACTGTGCTTGTCCCACTTGCTGTTGGAAATTTTATACAATAGTGGTAAGTGGAACACGCAGCTTTGAATTCGTTTAAAAAGGGGCGACCAAGAAACCCGTTGTAAGTTGATTCCTGGTCTACGACCAGAAAATCAACCATTCGTGTAATATTCTTTTCGGGTTCATTGGCCGTTACAAGTTGTACAGATAGTCTAATTTCCCCTACTGGAGTGGTTACAGCATTTCCGAAGCCTACAATTCTATGAGTTGTACTCTGAATGTAGCCCGAATAATCTTCCAGTTGGTCGAGCGTCTTCTTGAATATGATGTTGGTATAGGCTCCGGTGTCCACCAAAAGTCTGTGGACTCTTGTTCCCATAATTTTGACACAGACTACGAGCGCATCGTTATGTGGGGTCGAGATTCCTTCCAAATCTTCTTCGGTAAAGGTCAACTTTGCCGTTTGCATGATGGTTGGTTTGATCCCCATTTCCTGAACTTGGCCCATAGCTCGTAACTCTGCCTTTTTCTTTCTGTTCGATATTGGTGGACGTCCATCAGAAAAACCTCCGGCAGAGCCGGAAGGCTCCATCATGAAAATATCCTCCAATGGGCGTGCAGCTGCAGTGGGAACTGGTCGTCCGGGGCGATTATTCCGTTGAGGCTGTTCATCGCTTTCTTCCCCCGGGCTGCTCTCCCGGCCTCTCTTGCCGGGCTGTCTGTTAACAAATTCGGAGAGCTTTCCCTCCTCATAAAACCACCAGAGTTGCTTGAGCAAATCTCTACACTCACTTGTAAAATGCCCCACGCTTTGATGGTAGGCACAGTACTTGTTGGGGTTGAGTTTGCCAGTGTCCTGACGGATTCTTCGCGGAGGGGAGAGCAACTCCTTGCCTTTTACATTATTATAAACAGTGTCAACTGACACGGTTAGCACCTGGTTGAGCTTTTCTTTGAGTTCTGTCCCTTCGTTGAATGCTTTCATGTTCTTCGGGACTCTATATCCTGTTCCACCAGGCTTTTTGTTGTTCTCCTTGGGGTCTACTTTGTTCTCCCCCAAGTTTGCTTCTAGTGCCTCATGCATGGAGACGAACACGCCGGCCTGATTTCTAAACTCGGCGTAATTTTTTGGGCACTTCAAACGTACTTCTTTCCATAGTTCGGGCCCTTTTTTCAGTCCTGCCATGACAGCGACAATTTTAGTGTCCTCGCTGACTGGTTCTCCTTCCAACAACACTTTATCGAATCTTTCCATGAATGCTCTGTCAGATTCGTCCTCATTTTGTCTTAAATCTGACAGTCGATGTTTCTGGGAAAGATACGAGCCAGCTGTTGAAAAGTGCGAAAGAAACTCTCGACCCAGTTGGGTAAACGAGTTGATTGATGCCGGTGGCATTGCTGAAAACCATTTGTGAACCCGGTCGCCCAACGTTAATGGAAAGTTCCTGCACTGGGTGGCGTCGCTGGCCCCCACGGAAACCATGTAGTCCGTATATTTGGTAAGGTGGACTCGAGGGTCTGCCAGGCCTTCATACTGGATGCTTGCCGGAAATTGAACCTTCTTTTGAATTGGGGCTTTTAAAATGTGGGGGGCTAATGGGGATAATGGCATGCTGGTTGTCCCCATACCTCTCTGTTGGTCCAATTGCCCCTGCATGTTTTCCATTGCCCTTCTTAAACTGGCCAACTCATCCAAAGGTGCCCCCTGACTTGGAGGCTGTTCGGCGAACAAAGGCGCATGCCTTTCTTTTCGTCGCAGTCCCTCACTTGGGGTGGGCTCCTCCTGGAGTTGCTTCCTAGGGTTGTTCGCCGCATTCGGCCCTAGGCGTCTGAAGGCGGACTGAGATAATCTTTCATGCACTATTGGGCGAGGCTGTTCAAGAGTTGTTCGCCCATCACCTGCTCTCTGGCGAGCAGCTTCCATGATATGTTGTGGTTGACCAAGTCTGTCCTGGGCACTGGAACGAGTAGTCCCATGGCTTGACAAAGTTGTTCGCCCACGGGCAGACTCAGCCTGCTCTTCTCTTAGGTCAGCCATTTTGGCCTTGCCCTTGTCCTGCCTAACTTGAGCGCAGTTCACCTCATGTTGTTCGCCCCTAACATTCTTAGCCCTCACAACTTCTAGAGACTTATCCCTAGGCCTTGCTTGGGAAGGTCTAGCTTGTTCTTGTTGTTTTTGGAGGGCTTGGAGAGCTGCTATGGTCTTAGCCAACTCGTTAGGGTTGTTCGCCAGAGCCTCCATTTCAGGCGGGAGGTTATGTGTTATGGTTGTATGCTGTGATCTGTTCGCGTGCTTAGGATCACGATCTCGATGGTCTGCTGTTGAGGCCCGAGTAGGGGATGCTCTCCTTGACAGGCGTGATCCTTGTGTTTGTTTGGATTGAGGCATTCTAATGTTGGATTAGTTTCTTAATCTTTGAATCTTCAAATTGTTATTGAAGAACACCAAGAACACTTTTGCTTGTATCTTCAAGAATTTCTTGAGGATTTCTTTGAATCTTCAAGTTTCAGACTCGAAGTTCTTGAGCAATCACACTGAATCGGAGGTTCGGACCCTCCTTCTAGCGCCAAATTGTTGGTGAACGAATCTAATCGTAAGGATTAGTGGCTGTTTTAATCCGTTTTTACGTCACCAATCAATAACGTGTGATTGATTACCACCGTAAATGGTAAATCGAGGTGTGAATTTATCGAATTATCGAATTAGTAAATTCGACAGCCGAAATTGAACTGATTTCGTATGTGTGGGCGTTTTAGGTGTATTTGTGTGTGTTTTGGAATTGTTTATGTATTTTAACTTCTTTTTTTTGAACTTTTCTTTCACAGCTGGAGAACAACTATTTATAGAGACTAGCAAGCATGAGGTGTCCAAGACTCTTGGTCTCCCTAGCCTGCATGCTTGACATGTGTCCCTTTGATCTTATCTAAGCTGAATCTTAGCTACAAAGTCTTCTTTGGTCTTATCTCGGACTCATTGTTGTTCGCCTAGGTCGGCTTGATTGATCTTGTTGATTCTCCAACTGAAAGTTGTTCGTCTCTTGAGGTTGTACTTTGGAAGTTGTTCGCCTTATGGCTTTGTTCAGCTTGGCTTTGGGATCTTTGTCCTTTGTTCACTTGTACACACTTTCTTGGCTGTTTGTTGTATCATAGTTTGACCAAGTTGTTCGTCATTGATGACTTCACAGTTCGCTCATTCTTGGTCTCGGGTCTTAATACCTGTTCGCCCATTAGTTGTTCGGCGGGGGAGTTATTCGTCACTTTATACACTTTTCAGATTGGTAGATGCACCCCAACTTGATTTTCTTTGTTGATCACCCTTGATTTGAGGTTGGCTCTTCATAATCATTGATGTAGCTTTAATCCTTGTTCGCCATAAATTAATTTATGTTCGCCTATCAACAACTAATACTCTCCAAAGTGAATATCCTTGAGTGAAGACAACTAATACTCTCCAAAAAGAATACCCTTAAGTGAAACAACTAATACTGTTTAGTGAAAACAACCAATGCTTGAGGCCTTACATGAAGCTACAAATTCATATATTAAGTTAGGTTTCCGATATTCTTATATTAAGTTAGGTTTCCGATATTCTTATTGTTGAATGTATTCATAAAATAATATTATCTATTAATGAACATCTTGAGCAATTAGTAGATAAAAAACTCTAGCACATATAATATTCTCATTCGAAAATTGTGTTTGATATTGTTTACACTGAAATGTATAAAATAATGTAACAAAAAATGTAACTAAAGCATCTCGATACATAATGAAGAGAAATCTCTGCATTTGGATATCATTTATTCAAATGAAATTCAATTTTTAATGAGGAAAATTTTCAAATTTGGTCTTATGAGAATTTTTCAATAACAATTTTGATCTCACATTCTTTTTTTGTATCTTTTTTTCTTTTTTTTGCAATTTGATCCCTTTCATTAATTTTTTGGACCAAAACTGCAATTTATACATTCTCTTGGAACCAAAACTCCAATTCTCTTGGGACCAAATATATCAAATTAAAAAAACTACGGGACAAAAATATCTTTGATTTAATTGTCAAAAATTATTATTTGGGCCAAAAATATCAAATTAAAAAAACTACGGGACAAAATATCTCATGACAAAAATTATTATTTATAATTTAAATTGTTTACTTGGTAATTAAGATCTCTATTATGCTTTTGATAAAATAGTAGTTTAAAAAAAGTGTAATAGACTTTCTTTTAACAATGAATTTAATCATAGCTAAGATGATATTTAACTTGATTCCAACTCCGTTTCATCAAAATAATCATATTCTTTCAAACAATGGAGAGTAGAGAATCTGGTATAAATTAGATTTATATCTTTGATTTAATTGTCAATTGTTGAATAAGTTATTTTTTAATTTTATTTAATGCTTAGGGGTGTTTTGAAACACTAAAAAGTATTTTTGGAAGTAATTTTATTTTTTTCCAAAAGTTAGTGAGATGTAGCTTTTGAAAAGAAAAAAAAATCGCACTACTTTATAGTGTTTCAAAACACCCCTTTAATTATGTGTACAAAATAGAAAGGTTTGTCGTCTCCCTCTTCACTCCCTCCCAATGTTTCTTCCGCCCTCACCACCGTTCTTGCGGTGGTCTTGTGATTACACGCTTAAACTGCTATTAGCGAACATTGGTCTATCAATCAATACTCTTATATAGGTGAAACAATTTTGTCATATGTGGCGCCTCCCTTCTTTTCTTATTTCTAAATCCTTGGTTTCTCATTAAGTCAAGGTGTTATTATGATCTTGACCTTTGGTTTTTTCATGTTTTATCCCATCCGTTGATAGCTGGCCTGTTTTTTCTATAAATTAGGACATGCCCACTTCATTTTCATTTGTGTCCTTTATCTTCTTTCGTTGTTTCCTCATATTTTCTGCATAGTGATTTCTTGGATCGTAATCTCTCCAATTTTGTTTCGAGTGGTTTTTATTACGCTGTCGATTTCGATGTTGATGTTGTCTATTTTTTTCCCCTTAAAGTAATCCTAATATCGTTTATATTCTTTTTGCTATAGGTAATTTTTCGTTTTGTTATTTTGTCGTTATGGGACTCCCGTCTCTCGATGATTTGGTCTGAGAGATTTTTTCGGTGTTGTTTTTTCGTATTGTTGTATATTTTTAGCTATATATGATCAAGCTCCTTTTTTTATTTTATATATAACCTAAAAGTTTTCATCGCGTGTTTTGTGCCGATGATTCCCTTTGTATCATTGGTGTTTTTGTGCAAATGTAGACATATATTTAAAAATAATTCTCCAATATTACTCTTTTAACACTTTAGAATTAATGAGGATTGATTGTACTAATTTGTAAATTGTACAATACCACACAATTTTTTTTCCTTAGAAAAAATATTTATGCAATACAAAATCTTTAAAATTATAATATTAATTTTGTTGCAGTGTTGGATTTAAATCAAAGTTGAAATATGAATAAGGATTGTTCCATACAGGAATCACAATACCAAAATAGGAAAACAGGATGAATTGTTACTACATTTTACGTAAGATCGTCACTTTAATTATTAATGCAAGAGTAATTCAAGTCCTAATTGCGTATTGGATATTTTTACAATTAAATGTAGTCTCAATTAATTAGAACCTTTGGTTAATCATTTTGAATTCGACTACGAATTTCCAAAGATTATCGGTTAAGCACCATATTAATTAGCACCATCAGGAAATTTGTATAGAAAGTTTTTGGAGATTGTATATCAATTTAGCACCATATGAATTTTAGCAAATGTTTTGGAGATTGTATATCAATTTAGCACAAATATGATCCGGAAATTTATTTGCTTTTGTTTCATTAACATTTTATTAACGAATTTATCGCTCGCATTAAACATACTATACATGTTGTTATATTGGTCCTCTAACTTTTTCGATTAATGAAAAAAAATTACCATCTGAAATATAGTAAAATTATTAATTTAGGAACTAATTTTTTTTTTCTATTAATTTAGGACCTGAAAGGTAGAAAACTATTAATTTAAGACTTCAAAGATTGAGACTATTAATTTAGGACACACTAATTTTAAGATCGCCTCTTATAGTTTTTAGTTATCCAATTATATTTTTATACACTGTAGTTGTTCATTGCGGATAAACAACTAATACTCTTTATTAGAAATACTAACACCCTTTAAAAATCCATTTAAGGCTATGAATTTTTCATATACGTTAGGCCCGTGTCGTGTTCCCCAACGTTAGAACTATTTTACGTGTTATAATTTGGTCCAGTAACTTTTATAATTACTGAGAAGAAACTTGAAGGACCGATATTTGAATGAAAAATGCGGACGAACTTCATATATTCTTTTTATATTTTTTACTTACCTATCAGCATGTTGGTGTGAAGTTCGTACACGTTGGAAATCTTATGCATGTTGTGGTTTGGTTCTGTAACTTTTAGTATTGCTAATAAAAATGTTAAAGGACGAATATCAAATATTTGTCATCAGCAGCATATTTGTAAAATTACTTTTCAAACTATCGTCGCCCACGTTAAAAATATTATGACATTGATTCTTCAATATTTTTTATTAGCAAAAGGTAAATAAAAAATATTGAAAACAAATGCCAGAAGTCCATATTCAACGATCATACACTAATCATTGCTATTCATTTATATTTAATATTTAAAAGAAAAATGCTAAGTTCCATAAACAAATCCTAATTTCAACAAAGTAATAATGTGAACTTAGGCCATTAACTTTTACTTTATGACAAAGTAAGTACTTTTTTGTTTTGGGCTGGCGAATTAACCAATTGCATATATTCGGACTTAATGTCATGTGATGCTTGAAAATAATTTATGCCTTACACTAGACATGTATGATAATGTATGATGGACCATCATTGTGGTTTTGATTGCACGATAGAATTGGTAGTTTCATTAATCGATATTCATTTTTTATACGGAAGATATTTGTCAAATATCTTTTTAAACTACCTTCGCCAACATTAAAAATATTAATTTCATTTTTTAGGGTTCTCCCGCATTTAAATTACTATACATGTTATCATTTTTGTCCTCTAAATTCTTCGATTAATAAAAAAACTTGAAGGACCAATATCAGTCATATTGACTACAGATTTCTAGCGATGGTTTTCTTTTTTTTTTTTAGCCAATGTCCCTTCGGTATTGTGTTAAAAAATCGAAATTAGTTCTAGATTAGTCATAAAATATAGGATACTCCTAAAACGTGTGCCGAGTTTTTTAATTAGTCCGAAATTATTCCTATAGGATATTCCTAAAAACGTGCGCTGAGTTTTTAAAGTGGAAGACTAACATTCTTAAAAACTTTGTGTTAAAAATTCCGAATTAGTCCTAAATTCTTTATAATATAATAACTTCTCTCATTATGTTTTTGAAATATTCCTAAAATATCTATAGGATAATAATGCAACTTATGCATTCTTCTGGTACTTAACGGTAACTATTTGTGGGACCAAATTTGAAGAAACTACGGGATCTAAAATATCTAAAGAAGGACCATTGTTGCAAACCACCTGTTCTCATGAGACCAAAACAAAAATTATAATCGGGTTAAGATTCATATATCCGTCTCAATCTTTATACTTGGAGATTTATATTATTTATTAGCGTGATATTGTTTACCTTGAGTGCCCTCTGTACTTTATCTGTGATTTTTTATACGGGGCCAGCATGTAGTAGTCGAGTTATAATGGAAGTATATGTACAAATATGTAATAATTTCGGTCCACACTCCTTTTTTGTCCTTTTTTTTTCTATGTGTGTATTTTCTTTTTCCAGATTTGTGTCATCCATTAATTTTACTGACCGAGGCTATAATTTTTTGTGACCATAGTTGCAACTTATACATTCGTTTGAGACTTCACTGCAACTATTTATGGGACTAAATTTGGAAAAAAAAAACTATGGGATCTAAAATATCTAAAGAAGGATCATTGCGAACCGCCTATTCTCATATGACCAAAATTTAATTAAGATTCTCGCATTAAGATTCGTATATCCGTCTCTTTTTGTATTTGGAGATTTGTATTTTTTTATTTGCGTGATGATGTCTAACTTGAGTGTCGTCTATACTTTGTTAGTGATTATTTTGGTACTGTGTCAGTTTGTGCGGATAGTAGTCGAGTTATAATGGAAATATATGTACAAATATGTAATAAATTTGCTCCACATTCCTTCTTGGTCTTTCTTTTTTCTTGCAAATTTGTAGACAATGACAAAAAAATTACACTGAAGATACAATTTTTGTGGACCAAAATTGCAACTTATGCATTTTTTTGGGACTTACCTATAATTATTTAGGGACCAAATTTAAAAAAAAAACTACGGGACATGAAATATTGAAAAAAACACCATTGTTGCAAACCGACTGTTCTCATAAGACCAAAAATTTAAATTTCCCGGTCTTTTGCATATATCTATCTCTATTTTTATATTTGTGTATTTCGTGGGTTAAGTAGAAGTATATGTACAAACATTAGAATAGTTTTGGTCCACATTCATTTTTTGTCCTTATATATATATATATATATATATATATATTTCAGTTTTGTTTCATCCATTAATTTTATGGTCCTCTAACTTTTACAGATATATATATATATGTGTGTATATATATATATATATATTAGATAACAGAATCATGGTATCAAACTTTTTGAAAAAAAATTGCAACTTTTTGGTCCTTTTTTTTGTTGCAATTTTGTTCCATTCATTAATTTTATGGTCATCTAACATTTGTTCCATCCATTGATTTTGATAGTATTCACATATTAAAAAGTTTATTTAAAGACAGAGCGAATTGACCTTATTATTTTTTTTCTAAACCTTGCTTTTTCTAAAATATATTGGTTATAAGGATTTTTTTTGTTATTTTAGGACACTACCTTATGATTGATTGTAAAAATAGGACACTGGCTTTGCGGGCTTGCAAAATTGAGAAAATATATTTACGAATTTGCAAAAAAATAATTATTTCTTGCTTATATGAGTTAATTTAGTTATAAATTATAAGTATGATTTATTGTATATAATTCAATTCGTAGTTCACATAATATTGACGATAGATTAGATACATGATTAACTTCATCTTGGTATTACGTGTTTTAACATTAAAATATTAGTATTGAGAGTATGTTTTGGAATTTTCTTATTTCATATATGAACCATTTTATAATTATTTTTAGATACATTTTCCTTTAATCAAGTAATTTTCTTTAAAATTAAAATTTATACTCATCGTTACCCTCACCTAAATTGACTATAACGAAAAATTTGTTATTTATGACACTCTTTTTATGAGTTGTTCAATTAGGACACTATTTTTACGAGCTTGCAAGATTGAGATAATATCTTTACAAACTTGCAAAACTAGGACACTCTTTTTTATTTTGTCCAATTTAGGCCAAATTTTATAAAACACGAGTCAAATAAAGTTCTATTATAATATGCCAAAAAGCATACATTTGCCAAAAATAAATAATTAATTATTAGATAACCAAATTAATAAAAAAATATTTATATGACGTTCTTAACAATACATATAATATTTTTTGTCGAAACCCGCGAATTTGTATTTGAATTTGTAGTTGTCTACACAGTTGAGTTTCAAAAAAGAGGGTTACCGCATGCTCATATACTCCTATTTTTGAATCGCGACAATAAGATCCCCAACCCACAGGATGTTGATCGTATTATTTCTACTGAGATACCGAGCATGTATGATGATGTTGTGTTGTATGATTTAGTGGGGGATCATATGATTCACGGTCCATGTGGTTTAGCTAGGAAGAATTCTCCTTGCATGGTGAACAATCTATGTTCTAAGAATTTCCCTAAAAAGTACAATGAGGCTACTACTGTCGATGAAGATGGATTCCCATTGTATAGGAGGAGAAACACTGGTGTATATGTGCCCAAGGGGAAGACAACTTTGGACAATTGATATGTTGTCCCGTACAGTCCTATACTTTTGAGAAGGTATCAAGCACACATAAATGTGGAGTGGTGCAACCGTCATAAGTCCATTAAGTATCTGTTCAAGTATGTTAACAAGGGTTCTGACAGGATCACTGCAACTTTTGATGTGGATAGAGGAGGGAACATGAATTCGACCAACAAAGATGAAGTGGAGAACTACATCAACTGTAGATATTTATCTCCGTGTGAAGCTATTTGGAGAACTCTCCAGTACGAGATACACTATAGGTATCCTCCTGTGGTTAGGTTGTATTTCCACCTGGAAGGTGAACAAAATGTCTATTGTGAGGATGAGGATCACATTGATGATGTTCTCCAAAGATCATCGTCCGAAAAAAGAATGTTTTTGGGTTGGATGGAGCGAAATAGGGGTGATCGTGAAGCTAAAAAGTTAACGTACGTTGAATTTCGGTCGCAATATATTTGGGATCGGACTAAGCGTCAATGGAATGAGAGACAGAATAGTAGGACGGCTATTGGAAGGTTGGTTGGTGTTCCTCCTGGTGCAGGTGAGACATTTTATTTGAGCCTTTTGTTACCTCATAGCAATGGAGCAGAGTCTCATGAGATGATACGTACTGTAGATGGTGTTGTGTATGATACTTTTAAGGATGCGTGTTATTCCATGGGTTTGTTGGATGACGATAGGGAGTACATCGATGGAATTGTGGAAGCAAGTTTTTGGGCTTCCGCCCATTATTTGAGAAATTTGTTCTCCATACTTCTAATTTCATCGTCTATGAGCTCACCTGAAATTGTTTTTTACAAGACTTGGAAATATTTGGCGGACGATATACAGTATAGGATGAGACGTTTCTTAGATATTCCAGGTATTAATTCCTTTTTTTTCACTAAGTTATTGAGATAATATGTGTGGAATTTATATGCTTAAGTTTAATATTTTTTTATTTTTATTTTTTTAAAGATTTGCAGTTAGCTAATGATGAATTAAAAAAATATACTCTGGTTGAGATTGAAAAACTTCTTCATATTAATGGGTCAACATTGAGTAGGTTTTCATCTATGCCGGTTCCTAATCATGGGATTGTTAACAATGGTTTGAATAAGCTAATACGAGAGGAATTGATGTATGATCGTGTTGAGCTTAGATCAGAGTATGAAAAATTGAGTTCAAGCCTAACTGCCGAGCAAAGTGGTGTATTGGGTGAAATATTGGGTGCTATAAATTCTGGAATTGGTGGGATATTTTTCTTATATGGTTACGGTGGTACCGGGAAGACATTTATTTGGAGGACACTTTCGGCAGCATTGAGGTCTGATGGAGGTATTGTCCTTAATGTTGCTTCGAGTGGTATCGCCGCTCTTTTGCTTCTTGGAGGTCGCACGGCACATTCTAGGTTTGTTATACCTCTCAATGTTGACGAGACTTCTACGTGTAACATAAAACCTGGGTCTGAACTAACTGAACTCGTGTTGAAGGTGAAGCTTATTATATGGGATGAAGCACCAATGATGAATAGATTTAGCTTTGAGGCTCTGGACCGAACAATGAGAGATATTGTTAGGTATCCAGATGGTTCTATGAGTGACCTTCCTTTTGGGGGTAAAATTGTAGTACTTGGTGGAGATTTTAGGCAAATTCTACCCGTTATACCCAAAGGGAGTAGAGATGATGTTGTGCATTCTACTACTAATGCATCATATCTATGGGAGTTTTGCAAGGTATGCTCTTGATAAATATGTAGTTATTACGTGATTATCAATTTTAATGTTGACTAATATTTGTTCAAATTTTTTATTAATTAAATTTTTTTTTTTTATTTTACTCTTATTACAGGTTTTAACTTTGACAAAAGATATGAGACTGCAATATAATTCTTTTGGTAGCAACTTGACAGATGTTGAGAATTTCTCCAAGTGGATTTTGAGTATTGGGGATGGTACTCTTGGAGGTTGCAACAATGGCTTTTCGGAAATTGAGATTCCTGATGATATCCTAATTTCTAATGTGAGCGACCCAGTGCATTCGATGATACAGAGTATTTATCCCAACATAGTTGAGAATCTGCGTAGTTATAAATACTTCGAAAAGAGAGTCATTCTTGCACCTACGCATCGCGATGTTGAAACGATAAATGAGGAAATTCTTAAGATGATTCCTGGCAATACGAGAGAGTACTTGAGCTCCGACAGTGTCTGTCAGTCGGACTTTAGGCATGGTCGAAACGAAGAGATGGTATCTGTTGATTTTTTTAATTCTGTTAAGTGTTCAGGTATGCCAAATCATCATCTACTTCTGAAGGAAGGTGTGCAGGTGGTTCTCTTGCGAAATATTGATCAGAAGGCAGGATTGTGCAACGGGACAAGGTTGATAATCACGAAGCTTGGAAGTCATGTATTCGAGGCTGAGATAATTTCAGGTAGAAATATTGGCAACAAGGTCTACATTCCAAGAATGAATTTGACTAATTCGGACCACACAATACCTGTGAACTTTACAAGAAGACAATTTCCAGTTCTTCTCTGTTTTGCTATGATGATAAATAAGAGCCAGGGACAGTCTTTGTCTACAGTTGGACTCTATCTTCCCAAACCGGTCTTCATACATGGGCAACTGTATGTTGTAGTGTCTAGAGTTTCGAGCAGGAGTGGTTTAAAAATATTGTGTCTGGTTCAAGAGGTAAACCATCGAAAAGGACTACAAATGTGGTTTATAGAGAAGTATTCCGGAATGTGTAATTTTTTCTTCATTTGAATTGGATTATGAATCATCAACATTTCCAGATGTTTTGGTTGTTTTGGTTCTTTCTAATAAGTTATATTGTAATTGAACAAACTTTTGATAATTTATTATTTTAAACATTTTTATAATTTTAGTCAAATGGACATCGATTTTTAATTTTTTTTAATATCAGCCAATTATTTTTAACATTTTCACGAATATGTTCGAATGTTAAAAACTAAAATATAATAATAAAAAAATTTACTAGCCCGCGAAATCGCGGGTTTAGCACTAGTACTCATATACCACCGAATTCAACCAAAACATTCTGCTTAAAAAATGCCACAAAATATGGACCTCACATAGAGCCATATTAGAGAGTCGATGGATGAATTACAGGAAACCGAATATCAAACTAATTCCGGAGAAAAGAATATCAAACCAGAATCTGAAACCATATAACTCATTCGAATCACCACATTGTGCTGGAAATAACAATCAATTGCTAGAAATTGAACCGCTAATCTAAGTAAAAATTAATGGCAGTAAAATCATAAGATGACACATTAAACAAGAATTGATAAAACACACAAGAATTGAAAATCAAACATCAGATAATTCAGAGTCAAGAGCTGAAGGAGGTGGAACCTTGTATATGGGACATTTTGTGTTACTTTTGAAAGTAAGGGTTGCCACAACGCGCTGCAATTCTTTCATATGGGTAGCTCCCTAAGGTGCTAGATATTTTCAAGCATATGATATAGCTCGCAGATTGTTTTCAGCTCTTACCAGTTCAATGAATTCTTGCAACCTCAATTGGAACTCAAATTTACACTGCAAAAGCACTCAGCATTGGCATGTTTAATACAGCTAAAATATCAATAGTTCGAGAGCTCTTAACTGACAAGTGCATGTTACTGAAATAGTACAAAAATACAAGTTGGTAGTCTTTGAAAAATGCTAACGGAGAGGCTAACCAAAGATGTAAATGCAGAAACGTGCGAAAACAACACAAATATTGAGAGGATAGTAGAAAGATATGTCTTCCAGCTCATTTTTAAAAAGATCACGATAAGCAGTATCAATGTCAAATGCTATTCTTGCAAGTATGGTATATGGTTAATGCTCTAAAAGGGAGCCTTGTGGTTGGTAGAGAGGTGTACAGTGCCTCAAGGGCCATGGCAGGGCCTTAAACTTTACTACTGATGTGATTCAGCTTATACGGAAGGAAAAGATAAAGAAAAGAAAATAAAGGGAAAAGGTGGTCGAACACAGTTTACCTTTGACTTCTTTAGCCTCGATTTTTTCTCAGAACACCAGGTTAGAGCAGGGGCCACCTCCTTCTTTTGAAGGGCATCAATAACCTTTTTTGCTTCAAGAAACACATCTACATCAACAAGATTCTGCTAAGATAGAACAAAGGTCATTTGGGTGTAAGCTGTCATTAGATTAGAACAACCACATGCAACATAGTAATAAGATCGACTAAGGAACTCACAAATTGTGTCTTCTTTCTTCCTAATTTAAACAAGGTTTCAAAACCCAAATCGGCAGATTGAAGCTGAGATTTCTATTCAATTATTGACTTTTTAGATTTTTTCAACCAATGACAGGGCAATCATCACTCATTGCCCCATAATCAATGAAAGGATAAATATGAAAGCAGTCTAAAACAAAAGATTTCACGAATGTGAGGTGAGATAACGAAATAAATTTAATTTTGGAGAAAAAAATACCATGTCATTAACTGGACCACGGTATAAAAATCATCTGAAAGTAGCCATACTGCAAACATAACCTGAATGTAGGTCTAGCGATAGAAACCTTGCCATGAATCAGAATGATCAACAACTCCTTTTATCTAAAAATAAATAAAATAAAAGCTGAACAATAACTATTGGAATGTGAGAAGAAGAAACGAAATCAAGATTTTATTCAATAATAAAAAATTCGCTTACAAGATTTTTCGAAGCTTTGGTTTTTCCAAAGGTTTAAGAAGCCCCGATCAATTGTGACACTTCTCTCGCAGTTCCCTGACACCTCCCTCCCAATTCTGCCACCTTCTCTCGCAGCAGATCTAACTGGTAAAAAAAAGATTTGGGAGTTGAAGAAGAGGACTGGGACAGAGGGTCGCTCCGATGTAGACGGCGACAGGACCACTGGATTCCCGGTCGCAAAGGAATTGAAATTTAGAGAATCCATGGCAGAGCTTTTTTTGAGAGACCAATGGAATATCGTTTCCAGAAAAAGGATCGATGGAATTAAAAATTTGCAAATTAAACCTAAAAGTAATAAGGGTAAAATTGTACGTGATAAAAGAAGAGAGGGACAAGATGGTCAAAAAATGATTTACAAAGCATTGCCACTTTTAAATGTATTATAGATAAGCTAATATCAATATATCACAATATAAAATGTTAGGATTAGCTTATAAGAGCAATAGTTAAATATTATAATATATATTTCATACTATGAACAAGTCTTACAGGAGAGTGACTCTAATGTTATATGTTTTCAAATTCTAAATTGCCTATATTTTGTTTATGTCACTTTTTTTTTTTTTTTGAATTCCTTTACATTTTGAATGGTATAGTGAAAAAAATTATTTTTATAATTGTGCATACCCTATTTAAAAAATAATGCAGGAGGATAAACTTATACTTCATATGTTTTTTTAAAAGGTTTCTAGGTCTGGCCTATTTACTAAGAGTAATATAAAGTGAAATTAGTTCATACATTAATTATTGAAGGATATTAATTTTTTTTCACTAAAGAATATTAATTGTTTGCACTGAACAATATTAGTTGCTTTCACTGAAGAGTCATAGTTTGTTTTCAATAAACAACTAATATTTTTCAATGAAAATAATTAATACCCTTTAGTGTAAACAACTAATACTCTTTAATGTAAACAACTAATATCCTTCAATAATTCATGTATAAACTTTTTTTTACTTTATACTTTTTCATTTATTAAAACATTCAGATCAAATTTATTACAAGGAGAGTACATCACAGTTACAAGGTCAATCTTAAGCCTAAGTTTTCTAAATATGTTTATACATTTTATAGCAAAATTTAGTCTGACTTCACCTATTACCACCCTAATAACAACGGATACAGCTTATGAAAATGAGTATTATTTGGTAATTAGAGTTGCGTGGAGTTGGAACTTGATTCTAGGTGTAGTTTACTAAATTTAGTATGGTGATGTGGGAAAAAAGATTGTAGACACGAAAACTTGATCTAAAGATAGTAAAATGGTACAATAGCATGACAAATATTGTTTGGTTTAAAGGAAAAATTGAGCAAAAATACACTACCTATACATATATAATAATAAAAATTTATACTAAAAATAAAAAGATAATTTTGAAACCAACAGTCTATTGCTATTTTTTAAATGAATTCATATTAATTTATATAATAAATATTATCAATTAATATGTATATTAAAAAAATTAATGTGATATTTTTCTTAAAGACTTTTCATTTAAAAAAAAAAACTTTTGATATTATTTTGTTGTTATAATTAATTAAAATGCATATCTCATTCACTTAATTTTTCATTCTAAATAATACATAAATATTTTATGTGTGTGAAATTTTATCATCATGATAATTATATTTATGATTAATTGAAATTCACAACATTTTGAGTATTTATCAATTGCAACATGTCTTTTAAAATATATAATTCAAGATATAAACTAATTAATTGTAACACTAATTCAATACATGGAGCTAATTTTGACGTGACTAAAAATTATATTGCAGTTAAAAGATAGTCCAGTGCAAGGCTGGCAATGATTATGTAATATGAATTGAAGCATATGTGCCTAAAATTGATATTAAATTAAATATTTATGTTAAAATAATATGTGATTTTAGGAATTAGAATACATTTGTTTTAATTGGTTTAGCTCAAATGGTTAGAGTTTCACTACCTATAACCGAGAGATCGTAAGTTCAAGTCACAACTTTACCGACAAAAAAAAACATATATTTTAAATTGATCGAATAAGTTTAATTTGACGGAGTTGTACAATAAATTGATGTGATTTAAAATATAAATCAATTTACTTATATTTATATATGTAGGTTTTTTTAGCAATGTATTATAACATGTTAGAAACTAAAGCAAACGTTGTGTTGATGGGTGGGGGTGGGTGGTGTATTTGTGTGCGTATTTGTGTATATACCAAGAATAGCAACTAAAATTATGCATACAAAAAAAAATTGCTAAAAAATGCATAAATATAAAAAAATAATCTTCTACTAATATTTAATATAACTTTTACAATTTTAACAATTGGTATTTTTTAAATTTATTTGTGATAATTTTAGAAAATATATATAGTCCTTAAAAAATTAAATATGGTGAATTATTGTGTGAGACAGTGATGTGTGAGATACATCTAAATTAAGTGTAGTTTTATCACCTACCTATTTACTCACTATTCCTACATATTATTTTTTAAATTAATTAGTGAATTATGATTATCTATTTAAGACAGTCTCACATGTGAGTATCTCATCATATATAAATTGCAAAATTATTATAACTTAGTAACACTTTTAATTACAATTCATGTAATAATTTGAATATCATTTAATAAGAGTTAGAGTCAATCGTTTAAAAATGTTGAACCTTTCTTGAGGAGGGGAGATCAGTTTTCAGTCATGGACTATTACACTCGGTGTCAAGGATATCGAGTGAGAAGATTTGAAAATTCCGATATGCGATGGTGATGACAATAACAAAAAAAACAACCAACATGATTTATAAGTAAGTATTTCAAAAGTTATAAGCAAATATAATAGCTTTTATATTACGTATACTTAACAATGTAAACATTTTTCATATTTTGAGAACAAAACGTTTTATGCGCCTGATTTGAAGAATAAAAATTAAAAAGAGGTTGACAAGTAGAGCATCACATCAAATAATGATGATTTATGGTATATACAAAAATTTCGAAAATAGAAAAATCAACAACACATAAAAGGTAAAAAAATACTACAAAAAACATGTTGATTAACGACGGAAAATCCGTCTCAAAACAGTGTTTGCGACAGACACGTAGTCGTCCCTAAAACAGCCGTAGCTAATATTTGCGATGGATTTTTGGCATCCGTCGCTAATTAACGATGGATAAATCCGTCACAAATCAGTCGGGTCAAGACCCGGCGGGGTCGCCAAAATTTGCGACGGACACGTGTCCGTCGTAAATTATTTATTTAATTTATTAAATTAATTCTACCCAAATTTATTTACGACGGACACCTGTCCGTCACAAATCCTGAGCCTACATTAAAAAAAATGGCTTGTATGATTCGAACCCAGGCCCTCCGGGCGCCCGGGGCGGCCACGAACCACTGAGCCACCAACCTTGAATTTATCATATGCGGCTTACCTTGTATATTAGCAAGATTAGACCTTGAACAATTAAATCCAAGTGACCTCTTGTGCATACGAAAGAGGCGTGCGCCGCTCGGGCACGAGCTTATTTCATTCATTTTTACACAATTAATTGTATATGTATTCAAATTAAGTCTTTTTTTAAATAATTCAAAAATTAATTTATTTTCCTGTCTAACTTATTTATATAAATGTTGTACCTTACTTTTTTTTTTTGTAAAATTATTTATATTTATTTCAACAACGCGTAAATTTATAATTCGTTCATTTGTACGGTATATGTATCCAAATTAAGTCTTTTTTTAATAATTCACCAAATTAATTCATTTTTGTGTCTAACTTATTTATATAAATGTTGTACCTAACTTTTTTTTTTGTAGAATTATTTATATTTATTTCAACAACGCGTAAATTTATAATTCGTTCATTTGTACGCAATTAATTGTATATGTATCCAAATTGAGTCCTTTTTTTCCATAATTCACCAAATTAATTTCTTTTCGTTTCTAACTTCAACATTTTTTTGTAAAATTATTTATTTCAACCACGCGTAGATTTATAATTCGTTCGTTGTACACAATTAATTGTATATGTATCAAAATTGAGTCCTTTTTTTTCATAATTCACCTAATTAATTCATTTTCGTTTCTAACTTGTTTATATAAATGGGGTGCCCAACTTTTTATTTTAATTTGTAAGATTATTTATTTCAACAATGCGTAAATTTATAATTCGTTTATTTGTACACAATTAATTGTTTATATATTCAAATAAAGTCCCTTTTTTTCATAATTAACCAAATTAATTAGTTGACCAAAAATTAAACCTGACTTGAATCAATTATAAATTTTCCATATTTAAAATGTTGACTAATTAAAAATATGAATCATTTTAGATATAAAAAGATGGTGGATTTTGTATTAAGTATTAAATTTATGCGAGATTTAAGCGTTCAATTGAGGGAAAAAAAATTATGAAATATAAATTGAAACTAATCACAGTTGAACTTAAGGTGCTGAAGCTTTGGCAGAGCGCAATTCTTGACGTACATTTAAACCACCACCCCCCCCCCCCCCCCCCCCCCCAATATAACAATTTGCTACGGCCAACCGTCGCAAATTAAAATTTGTGACGGCTCTATCCATCGGTAATTCGGGCGGCTAAACGGGTCTCGGTCAAATGGGTAAATTTTGTAACGGTTGTGTCCATCGCTAATTCACTCTTTATAGTTTACGACGGACATTCCGTCACAAACTGGTCGATCAAACGGATCTCGGTCAAGCGGGTCAATTTTGTGACGGCTATGTCCGTTGTTGATTTCAACTTTGAAATTTGATACGGGCATTCTGCCGCAAATGTCCGTCGTAAAACCCAAAAATTACGACTAATGGTCAAAACTCGTCACTAATCCGTCGCAAAAGCCTGTGATTAACGACGGATAAGAAATCCGTCGCTAATCAACGAGTTTTTTGTAGTGAAAAAAGTATAAAAAAATTATAGATAATAATTATTTCTTACCCATTTAATACATATAAAAGAGTGATCATATATTTTTTCTCAATCGAAATAATTAGAACAAAAAGAACATCATATTTATTTAATACTTACTCGATGGCGTGTATAGACGGTTAATATTCTAGTGTTAGTTAAACAGCGTTGAGTTAGAGCTGCCCCAGGGATATTGCATTAATTGGTTGGTAAAGACGAATTCGGGCGAATGAAAAGGACATATATCTGTTTGTTAATAAATAAATTCTAACTTTTTGTGAAAGACTCAATTGAAAGGAGTCAAAATTCATTAATTAACTAGAAATAAAATTAGTCGACATGGTAAATTAAATTTTATTTGTATTCATCAACGAATTCAAATTATTCAATGATCCTGATTTTCTCTATTACCACAAAAGAAAGTGTGGCTTTGAAGCTCCGTTTTATAAAATAGGAATAATGTCAATCTAAGGCCTGAAAGATGGTAAAACTATCAATTTAAGACCTAAAATATTTTTCCTATCGATTCAGGGCTTGAAAGATATAAAACTATCAATCTAGGACCTGAAAGATAGAATCTATCAATTTAAGACTCAAGGATATTAAGACCATGTTTGACATATTATTATTTTTATTTTTATTTTATTTATATACGTTATTATTTTTTCATTAATTCTTTTGTTTCTTATTTTTTCAGTCACTTGAAATTAATATATATTTATATTTTTTGAAATACGATTTATAAAAATATTATCGGATAATAAAAAATTATTAAAGACCAAACACGGTCTTAAAATGAGTAAGTCATAAATTAATAGTTTAATCTTTCAGGTCTTGAATCGATAGTTTTCAATCTTTCAGACTCTGAATCGATAGGAAAAATCTTTCGGGCCTTAAATTGATAAATTTACTATCTTTCAAGCCCTGAATTAATAAAACTCCTATAAAATAAGATCCTTCAATAATTAAAAATCATCTGTCATTTGAAAATGAGTTAGTGTTTTATTTTTCATATTCGACGATTGATTTTGAAGCTCTTTCTTATAAAGATGTGATTTGTGAAATGATCAGACACAATACTATTTATTCTTCTTTTTAAGCCTTGGCATATACTTTTAAATTGCAACACTATGTACTTATAATTTTAATTTTGTTTGAATTAGATTATTATATTTCGTGTATAAAATTTAAGTCCCTGATTTAATTTGCATTTAGACGTGGTCTTGGTACTTAGCCTAAAATGGTGGCTAGATGCAAGGTGTGTTGGGAGGGATAAGCGATTATAATCGCTTAGAATTGTTTTAAAAAAATTAATACTTTCAAATTTATTAATTCTGTTAATATTAATCAGTTAGAATTTATACTCTAAAAAATAAGAAGAGTATGCTTCTATCAGATTATACATTCTTGCTAATAATTTACTCTATCCAAATCTTTTATCAAACATTCAATATCTATTATACAACATTCAATATCTTTTTTTTTTTATCAGAAAAAAGAGAGTATTATACTCAAAGGGTACTGGGGTACTCCAACCTTTACACCTTAAGCAATTACAAATAGAACATGTTCAAGACTCAAAAGACTCACACACTACATATATCAAGAATCACAGCCACCACAACACTCTCTAGGCGCAGAGTTCTACTCCAAGAAAGAAAACAATCTAACAGAGGGAACTTTAATAGTTAACCAAGACCACAATCTAGCTTTAATTTCATCTGACACCTTATCCACTATTGGGATCTTTCCTTCAAAAATCAGCTCATTACGACACTTCCAAATAGACCAAATGACACAAACCCATAAAGTTGCAGCAATTCTCTTAATTTTACCTGGGCCAAGAATGACACAATATTGAATGAAATGTAGAACTGGATTTCTATGTGCCACCATTGTACACTTATTTTGCAAACCCAAGAATGACACAAGAATATACAACATTCAATATCTATTATACACTTATTTTGCAAACACTCGTCACTTTCACAACTAAACAATTTCTTTTACAATCACTAAATTAAATCATTTTTTTAATGTATAATTTTTTGCAAATACACCTTTAAGTGCGCGTATTACCAGTGGGGCTCCATTTTTACAAATTCAAACAAATAAAAAGTAC
Organism: Ballota nigra; assembly: GCA_947034835.1. Taxonomy (NCBI): domain Eukaryota; kingdom Viridiplantae; phylum Streptophyta; class Magnoliopsida; order Lamiales; family Lamiaceae; genus Ballota; species Ballota nigra. Next base: position 4,750,335 of record OX344720.1, on the reverse strand, counting down.
AGAAATTTAATTTTAAATGAATTGAAATTTTAAAATTCAATATTTACAGATAAAAATATAATATATTGGTTTTTATAAAAAAAAAAAGAATATAATTTTTTTTTTATATTTTCTCTAAAACATGAAAACACGTGTAATAGTTTAGTGACAGAGAAAAGGGGGCATACATCTAGATCGATGCAGTTAAAAATTAAGATACCTAAATATTTTTGGGGACCAAAGGCAATTAATTACATTCCAAATATTAATGGTACCACTGTGTATACCCACACTAAGAGTATAGGCAGAAAAAGAAAAAGAAAAAGTTATTCTTTTTTGCCTTTTGATTCATTAAAAGCTAAACAACACGGTCTAACGTCCAAGTCTCGTATACAATATTCAACTTTGTACATTTTAGGTTAATATACTCTTATATTAATTTGTATATTAAAATTATATTAATTTACATGTTTTATTTCATATTTTTAATTAAATTTAATCTGCATATGTTTTAAATATATGTGTATACACGTTTAAGTTATATTAAAATACACATTTCACTTTTGTGCTCAATTGCACAATACAAATGTAGATGAACTCGATCCTTACTAATTAGTCTTGATAAATAATAAGAGAAAATGTTAGATATATGTAATATTCTTAAAATGTTTTTAGGTTTTTGCCAACGTTTTCACAATCAGGGATTAATAAAATTAATTATACATTTGATTTAACTAGCGATTCAATTAGTGTATTGGAACTTTTGATTCAATATTTATACACCTCACTCATGTGGCTCAGCGGGAATCAAATCATGATCTTTATACGAGCGTGTGTTTTTTTTTACTCTAATACCATGAAAAAATTTCATCTCATCTGAAAATTCAAATTTATATAAAAGTGTTAAATTAATTCATTTAATTATTTCCCCAAATATTTTACAAATACAATGTGAAGTAACTCCATATTGGGGAGAATTTCATCTCTTAACAATACTTGAATGAATAAATAAATAAAGTATAGGCAAAGTATTATATAAAAATAGTTCATGATAAGTTTATCGTGAAACAATTTTAAAGTATCATTAATCCCATCGGGGTATGATTAATCTCATCAGGGGTATCATTAGTTTGAGTTCAAGAAAATTGTTTTAATTTTTCTTGAACTCAGACTAATGATACCCTGACAGGTTTAATGATATTCCTTATGAGATTAATGATATTCTAAAATTATTTCACGTTAAGCTTATTATGAAGCGTTTTCATATAAAACCTACTCTAAAATATATATATATATATATATATATATATATATGTATAGAGTGAAATTGGTTTATATATGAATAACTGAAGGGCATTAGTTATTTTTATTGAAAAATATTAGTTGATTTTACTGAAGAGTATTACTGATTTACACTGAAGAGTGTTAGTTCATTTTCACTAAACAACTAAGACTTTTTAGTGTAAATCAGTAATACTCTTTAGTAAATACAACTAATACTCTTCAATTAAAACAACTAATATCCTTCACTGATTTATGTATAAACCAGTTTCACTCTATACTTTACCATTATATATATATATATATATATATATATATATATATATATAACAATTGAAAAGTTTAGCGGGGTCGCCCCAATAATAGGTTAATACGTCAATTTCCATGCATTAAAATCGTTTAATATCTTTATAACTAGTACACTTATTAATTACTACAAACTCAATGAGGGAGAGTGGGGGTTCCTCCTCCCACCATTATTTTTTTTTACTTTCCTCCTTATTCGTTATTTCCATCTTTATATCTTTTTCCTAATTTTAGAGGCGGAATTGTGACAAACGCAAACATAATTGTAAATTCACATGCAAATTAACTAACATTGGAGACTGACCACGAACAAATCTAGAAAGCTCTTTTTTTCTTAAAGCACCCATCAAGAAATTGCTGACTTTTTTTTTATGGGCCAGCCTATCTAGCATTGGGTGTATTATTATTTTTTTTTTTATCAGTAAAAAGAAATTATATTAAGAAAAATGGGTATAGGTAATACAGGATGGAGTTCACAGCGTAAGAAAGATCATCACCATCAAAATTTAGTTTTAAACAAAAAGAATACAAGGATTGTTTAACTAACTCATTGAAATTTTGATTCCTTTCTTAATCAAAATATGTGATATACGGATTTTTCTAAAAAATATTATAATACAGTATCAAATTCATACCCGCTTTTTAAACGGGGTGTAATTTTAAATCTGCGAATTCGAACCTCCACATGGAGAATATACTGTCACTTGGTGAATCTAGCTAGCAAATATTATATATGCTAACTTGTTAAGTATTAAATATTTTATTTCAATTGAATTTTATTATGTAATATAATTTAAATTGAAAATGTGACATTCATTTTAGATTGAATTCACTCCTTAATTAAATTTATTTATAGAATATATGCTTAAGTTTTGAGTCAGAAAAAATGTAAATTGCATCCATTTGATTTATAAATTTTTAAAATTTATATATGTTTTTAGATGTTATGTATAATAAAACATAAATAAATAGATGTACTCGTGATGAATCACACCTTAAGCTTTTTAAAAATTTGTATCCCCAAATTCATATTATATTGCCTCCACAGTCGCACCCCGCACCCGTGCAACATGAGTTAAAATAAAGATATTTCTGATGGACATGCATGAAAATTTTCCTTGGATTTACCCAAGATTTTAGGAATTCATTTGTTTCTATTTAGGGTGCATTTATGGCTTGTTTTGGTTTTGATGAATTTTATGTAACATGCATGCTTATGTGGTCATAATATGGGTGTCCTTTTCTTTTGGCAGCGAGCTAGAGGGAGCACCTCAAACCCAACTTTTTGGGCTTGGTGCTATTGGGCCGTCAGGCCCATTACTTCTGGGCCATCCTTTGCATCGCCATTGAGCGTCGTCCATTCTCTCTGTGAGTAGGGATAACAAGTCTGAGATAGGTTTGGCGAAACCTAGAACCCGGCCTGCTAAAAATTCCTTGGACTTATGTTACTACAAAATAACTTCATTTTAATTAACATTAAATGATTCAAAATTAGAACTATGTTACTGTTTAACATAAAATTTAGGATTAATTTCATATAAATTCACGACCTTTATATTTAGTATCAATTTAATCACGAACTTTTAGATTTTTGTAAAAAAACACAACCTTTGATATTTGTTGCAATTTGATACACGTTTATTTTTCCGGCCGGCAACCGATGATGTGGCTTGCCGGAGCGTGTGTCATCTTGCCACGTAGGATTATACATGTTTATTTTATTTATTTTTTAAATTCACATCACAAGTAACACTTACCATTTAAATAACACATTTCTACTTAAAATTTAAATAGCAACCAAAATTATATATAATATTTCTCTTTACGTTCTTAGTTTCGAAATTCATTTTGTTGTTATTTAATTTATTTGGTTGCTATTCTAATTATAAGTAGAAATATGTTATTTAAATGGTAAGTGTTATTTATAATGTGGATTTAAAAAATAAATAAAATAAACATTTGTAATCCTACGTGGCAAAATGACACACGCTACGGCGAGCCACATCATAGGTTGCCGGCCGGAAAAAAAATGTGTATCAAATTGCAACAAATATCAAAGGTTGGGTTTTTTTTACAAAAATCTAAAAGTTCGTGATTAAATTGATACTAAGTATAAAGGTCGTGAATTTATATGGAATTAACCCTAAAATTTAATACCATTCACCTAATACTTTAAGGGCTTGTTTGTTTCGGGATTTAGGTGGGCGTGTGAAGTCATGACTTTACATCCACAAGATGTAAAGTCTTGGATGATAATAAAAGTATGTGTTTGTTTTGAGATTTATTAGGGTGAGATTTTGCTTTATGTCAAATCATGTGTAAGAGTAAGTAGGATGTGTAAGAGAAAAGTAGAAAAGAGAGTGTAAATGAGAGAAAAGTGATATGTGGGTAATGATTGAGTGAGAGAAAAGTGATATAAAGTGAATTGTATTGGGATGAGTAATAATAGGTATTTATAGGTGTGGATAAAGAATGAGATGTAAAAATTGGATGTTACATCTCTAACTAGAATGGGACGGGGGCCGGAAAGTCCTAGTCCTGTTCAGGTGAATCTCAAAACAAACAAACCCTAAGAATAACATGATATGGTTGTCTTGAGCGACATTGGTAACACTTTTCAATAGATATGTATCACTTTTAGGGCTTGTTTGTTTTGGAATTCACACGGACATGACTAGAACTTTCCGGCCCCCGCCCCATTCTAGTTAGAGATGTAACATCTCATTTTTACATCTCATTCTTCATCCACGCCTATAATACCTATTTTCTCTCACTTACACTCTCTTTCCTACTTTTTTCACTTACACTCTCTTTCCTACTTTTCTCTCACTTACACCCTATTTCCTACTTTTCTCTTACACATCCTACTTTACTTTTACACATGATTTGACATAAAGTAAAATCTCACCCTACTAAAATACCAAAACAAACACACAAGCCCACCTGAATCCCGAAACAAACAAGCCCTTAAGGTGAAATGCATCAACCCTAAAAAGATGTAAGTAAAATGTAGCATTATATATTTTTAGATACAAATTAGAAACGTGACACAATTTACATTAAATAAATTGTTTTCACTTTTCAGAAAATATATATATTTAAAATTTATCATTTTTTAGCAAAATTTTGGAAAGTGATTAGATTTTATTATAAAAAGTGATAACATTTATATTGAAAAGTGATAATGAACTCACCCAATTTTTTGTCAAAATAAACACGCAAATACAGATTCATTAATCTAAATATAGATTTATATAATTAAATTTCTTTATTAATTTTTTTGAAATTTATTAGATTATTCTGTGTTTTTAATTTTTTTATTAACTTATTTATTTCTATTAACTGGTCGTTCGGTTTTTAATTAGTTAATTTTTTTTATTATAAAATGAATTTTCAAATATATTAATTAGACAATTTTTAATTAAAAAATGAACTTTCTTAAGGCTTTTTCAAATATGTGGAAGAAGGTGGGGGTTGATTCCCAACGGTGTAATAGGAAGAGGTATCTACCTCTTCCCAACGGCTTTCTCATAAATTTCGTTTTAAAATGGGTAAAAAAAATTAATAGAGTAGATAAAAACTTTTTTTTTTCAATAGGAAGAGGTATCTTCCTTTTTCTCCCAATTGTAATCGGATAGGAAAAAGCACATAAATGCTATTTGCACACTGGTTTAACATGATGATGGGACAGGTGAAAGTTTGTGGTTGATGGAAAGACAATATGTTTGTTGATAACATTTCTTTTCTTGTTTGTTGGCCCTCTGGGCCTCGGCCATTTTTTGTTTTCTTTACCTTTTTTTTTTTTTTTTTTACTTTTAGATTTTGGTCCGCCCATTCTTTGTTAAATTCTGGTCATCTTTGTTGATAGAATATGTATTTTCTTATAATGGTATTAGTTATTTTCACTAAATATATCAATTGAAGTTATATTAATTAATTTTATTAAAGATATTAATTATTTCAATATAAAATATTAGTAAATTGTTATTTTATTTATACAATCGTCTTTTTTTTTTTAAATCCTTTATTTATTTACTTTAATTATTTTACAAAAAAAATTTAGTGTTTCGTTCAAAAGTATTAATTGTTTAGAGTAACTATTTTTTTAATATTACAAAAATATTAGTTATTTCATTCAAAAGTATTAATTGTAAGGAAGAGCAAATATACACAATTCTAACAGGAAAAAAAGTTTTATACTCATTTGAATTAGAAAAAAAAATACACTCATTACATATTTCTCATATAATATAATACTCCCTCTGTCCCACTTAAATTGCACACTACCTTTATTTTTGTGGTTTTGCGAGCAAGTTTTTTATTAATATTTGAAATGATAAAGTGATTTTTAAGGTAGAGTATGATAAATCTATATCTCCTCTATTATAAAGTGACTTAAAAATTACTTTATTTTTTAAATACTAATAAAAAATTCGCTCGTTAAAACACGTGAAAACAGTAAACGTGAAAATTGGGTTGGGACGGAGGGAATAATAATTTTAAATTAGAAAAATCATTTTGTGCACATTGAATTGTAGCATGGGAACTTGGAGAGGCAGAAGAGAAAGACTGATATTATGGGAATCGCACTGCCCTAGGTGGAGATGGGGACTACCCCATAAGTGTAAGTATAGGTGTGTGTATAGATTGAGATTGCTATTTTTTTTTCTTTTTTTTTTAATACTCCCTCCGTCCCAAATACTTTTCACAGTTATTTTTTTTTCTCGTGTTTTAGCGAGCAAGTTGTTTGTTAGTATTTGAAGTAATAAAGTGATTTTAAAAAATAGGTATGATAGATCTATCTCTCCTCTATTATAAAACACTTAACAAATTATTTTATCATTTCAAATACTAATAAAAAAATTGATCGCTAAAACACGAGACAAACAGTAACTGTGAAGAGTCTTTGGGGATGGAGGGAGTACATCATAAATATTAATCTTATTATATAATACACTTATTAATTAAATAGTCGTTAATTTCTGATGAAATATAAATGTCCCACTTAAATTTGCATACTACCTTTATTTTCGTATTTTTGCGAGCAAGTTGTTTATTAATATTTGAAATGATAAAGTGATTTTTAAGGTAGGGTATGATAGATCTATATCTCCTCTATTATAAAGTGACTTAAAAATTACTTTATCATTTTAAATACTAATAAAAAATTCGCTCGTTAAAACACGTGAAAACAATAAACGTGCAAATTGGGTTGGGACGGAGGGAATAATAATTTTAAATTAGAAAAATCATTTTGTGCACATTGAATTGTGGCATGGGAACTTGGAGAGGCAGAAGAGAAAGACTGATATTATGGGAATCGCAGGGCCGTATGTTTTCGAGACAGCATAAGCAAGTGGATGGGTGTCTTTTTTTTTTTTACTTTTAGATTTTGAAACTAAATTCTATAACTAGTTTACATCTCTGTTATAGTTCTCCTCTGTATCATATCTCTCAATTTTTTTTATAACTTCACAATCAGCAAATTTCTTTTACGTTTTCAATTTGAAATGAGTTCTTATTATGATGCTAGTTATGTATCCGAGGATGTCACGAACTATTTTTTAACTCCGGCTGAGGGTATAAAAGGAAAAGAAACAGTGAAGTCATATGTTAAGTGGATTGCGGGTATGCGAAACATCACCTTAGCCATTCGTGATTCTAAACCACATAAGTTAAGGTATGTATGTAGCCAAGGTGGACAGTATAGGCCTTCTTCAAAAGTAAAAAATGAAAGAAACACGAGAACACAAAGAAATTCTTGTGAATTTTGTTTAGTTGCTAGGGAATATGATACCGATCAAGATCTTTGGCGCATCGATGTTTTGACCGGGACACACAATCATCCCTTCCCAGAATTTGCAGAGGGTTCGAGACTGGGTACCTTAACACCCAACCAATTTAAAGAGATACAGCGGCAAGAATTGCTTCATATAAGTCCACGCAACATGTTGACAGATATAAAGAGGCGCGATCCAACCAATGTAACGGATATTAAGAGGGTGAACAATGCCATCAACAGTATAAGGAGTCAAAATCGAGAAGGGTGTACCCCTATGCAAAACTACTTCCACCAACTGCAAATGCGAAATTACATGTAAAAATATTAGCACACGTTATATTTTAAATTTATTTCACATAAATAAATAAAATTAGAATGTTGTTTAATATTAGTTGGAATGTTATAATTTATTAGTTGTAAAGCCGTAATGTATTAATTTGGGTAAAAAAAAATCAACAACAATTACACATGTAAAAGTCCGAACTCGTAGAAAAGTGTAAAATTAATTCATTTGTTCCATCTATGAAATTAGGTACGATTTTCGAACGGTGGATGGCAGTAACGAACTACAAGATGTTGCTTTCAGCCACCCAGAGTCTTATGCAATGGTGAACACATATCCACAAGTACTGATTATCGATAACACGTACAAAATAACTGTGTACGATATGCCTTTACTTGAAGTTGTTGGGGCAACAAGCACAAACAAGACATTCACCATCGCATACGCATTTATGCAGCATGAAACGCGTGAACACTTCGAATTTATCTTGCAATTTATTCGGGGACTTTATGAGAGTGTTGAACCGAATGTAGTTCTTACGGATAAGGATCTCGCGTTGATGAAAGCAGTGGATAAAATATTTCTAAATTCCCAAAAATAGTTATGCAGGCGCCACATAGAGCAATGCGTTCTAACCAGGGCTCTACAACATCCAGGTTTCAATAAAGAATTCGCTGAATGTTTTAAACATCGGTGGAATAGGGCAATTGAAGCGGTCACACCTGAAGAATTTCTGCATAGCTGGGAGGGGGTAAAATAAAAGTATGAGCACTATCCTGGACTAATTCACTATTGCAAAGAAACATGGCTTTCGAAGCATGTACACAGAGTTTTAAGTGCGTTTATCGATCATCGGCTGCACTATGGAAACTACACGACAAACAGGTAATCATACAATATTTTTTAAATATATTTGTTTAAATATGAGTATTCGTTATATATATATATATATATATATATATATATATATATATATATATATATATATATATATATATATATTCATTTAAAACATTACGAATACTTACGTTTTACATGTATCTTCTTTAATTGTAGGGTTGAACAAGAGCATCACAGAGTGAAAGCCAACCTCGACGGCAGCAATCATACATTTGATTATGTGTTCGACCGGATTCATCAGGTTATGGAGTTGCAAATATGGGAGATAAAAAAACAATCGATGATTAATGCCAACAAGACAAAGACTGATATGTTAAACTGCAACTTGTTCAGGAATCTAATTCGCAATATCACGTTTAAGGCGCTCGAACTAATTATCGCAGAAGGGACAAGAGATCTAGGTCAAAATAAATGCGGGTGTTATCTGTGGAGAACACATGGTCTTCCGTGCAATTGCAGGCTTCTCTAGTACATGTCATGCGGACAAAGTATCCCTTTAGACATTATTGATATGTACTGGAGAACAATGAATATAGATTTTTCACGTGGTACTACCACGAGGAGAAAATTATTCGAAGACAAGGAAGACGTTAGTGCACCTCCGGCAGTTGAAAAAAAATAAGAAGCCTCCAAGCACCGACCGTGAACCTTCAAATTGGGAGAAATGGTGTAAAGCGGTCGGACTAAAGAGTTCTAAAAAATCAAAGGGTAAGAGGAGAGTGGCAGCCACTAATGCATATCAGGATATTCCACCCGAAATCAACATAGAAATAGCACATCAGAAGGGTGTCGGACGAGCTTTCCTGAAAGGAGTCAGGGCAGGGCGAGCTTTTCGCACGGTCCGAGATCACCCTCCCCAGAATCCCCACTCCCGGGGCCCTCGACTTCTAAATAGGTTCCGCCACGCAATAGTAGCGCTTGCCAGAGTGAGTCATGTGTACCATTACGAGGCTCTAAGATGGAGAAATACTTTCCACCCTACATCAGAGAATATATTGAATCATACACGGATGTGGTTGGAGACAGTAATTGCGGATTTAGATCTGTAGCGCTTGCAGTCCTCGGAACCCAAGACCAATGGCGTACGGTAAGAGGTGATATGCTACATGATCTCCGTGGAAGAAGGGAATTATACGATAATGTAATAGGTGGTCTTACAACCATGTCAGCCTTGGACCAAACTATTAATCACTTCGATGGTCCATGCGGTCCGGTTAACTATTTTTCAGTACCTGACTGTGGATACGTGGCTGCAACCACATATAATGTCTTCTTAATGACATTCGGTGAAACTGACGGATTTTTATGTCCTCTCGTAGCTTTGGAACTCTATCGAGCACTTCCGAGCGCAAGGGTGGTGTTAGGGCATGCGAACAATTCTCATTGGATATTGGTAAGAAAAAATATTTGTGGTTTTATTATATTTTTTATAAAATGTATTTTAATTAAGCGAATAGTAACTATTACTTTTATTTTAGTTGCATATGAGATCCGACTATCATCCAGTGCCATGGCTATCGGAATACTGGATTAAAAGAAGACACTCATCCGCATATGGTTTAGAGTTACAATTTAAAGATCAGATGGATCTATACAATTATATACACAACGATCATGTACAATGACGTAAAGATAAACGTGAGGCTGACAAAGAGGCCGAAAATCAGACCCAAAAAATTAAGTTTTTCTATTTTTTATGAAAAATATGTAATGAGTGTATTTTTTTTCTAATTCAAATGGGTATAAAACTTTTTTCCTGTAAGAATTGTGTATATTTGTCCTTCTTCACAACTAATACTTTTGAATTAAATAACTAATATTGTTGCAATATTAAAAAATATAATTACTCTAAACAATTAATATTTTTTAATGAAACATTTTTTTTTTCTTTTTGTTACAAATGGTGTCAACTTTTTTTTATTTTGCTGCTTAATTAAAAATGATGAAAAAATGACATTTATATTTCATCAGAAATTAACGACTATTTAATTAATAAGTGTATTATATAATAAGATTAATATTTATGAAGTACTCCCTCCATCCCCAAAGACTTTTCACAGTTACTGTTTGTCTCGTGTTTTAGCGATCAAATTTTTTATTAGTATTTGAAATGATAAAATAATTTGTAAAGTGTTTTATAATAGAGGAGAGATAGATCTATCATACCTATTTTTTAAAATCACTTTATTATTTCAAATACTAATAAACAACTTGCTCGCTAAAAGACGAGGAAAAAAATAACTGTAAAAAATATTTGGGAAGGAAGTAGTATTAAAAGAAAATAAAATTCAAAAAAAAAAAGGACGAAGTTGACGTCTGTGGCAGCTTTGCCACCCATCTTGTCAATGTGCATATAGCACAACTCGTAAAAGCATGAGAACTTAGAGCAACTACAATGGTTCTTGAGTTATAACTCTCTTCTCTCTTCCACATAATTGCCACATCATCATATAACCAATTTCCACTAACTTCTGCAACCATTTACATGGTTATAACCATCTGAAAAAAACAAATGGGCCAACTTTTGTCAGTTGTTATTCACCCATTTTTTCCATGAGTGAAGCCCACGCCCAAATAAAGTGCAGCGTATCTTCCACCTCTCTCCTATTAACTATTCTTTACTTTCAGATTTTGGGTTATTGCAGGCGTTACTCTGCAGTAACCTGTTTGGAGAGAGAAATTATTTTTTTGGGTTATAACTCTACTCCACAATGATAGTAACTCTATATTCAAAGGTTAGAGCATCTTCAGTAGCTGCACTACTCTTCCGTCAATTCTGCACTACTCTATTATAGTGTCAGCAAAAAAATTTCAGCAGTTTACACTACTTTTTACACTAAAATAGAATATTTCATTAAGATTCCTTACTTTAATTATTATTTTTATTTATTCCATAATAATTTATATTATAATTCATTTGAATGTTAATAATATAATAAATTTAATTAAAAATAATCTTCACTCATCATAATATTACAATAAAAATTCAAATTACAAAGAAAATAAATAATGCATACGAAATTAAAATTACAATAAAAATTAGAATTGCAAACTAATCCACACACATTATTCCTTATTGGAATATTCTTCCCACAAATGATCAATTAGTGCATTCCTAAGTGCGAAATGAGTCTCCTTGTCTTTAATTTTTCTAAATCTACCAAGGAAATTTTGAAATAAGTCCTCCACCACGGCGCCCTGAAGGGGGAAAAAAGTCCAAATTAAAGAGGAAACAAGGTGAAGATATGTCTACTATTTTACAAACAATTAAAGAGGGGAATTAAAAATTTCGGGAAATGATGGAAAATTCGTATGAAAATAGAGATCGCGCAATTGAAATACAAAGTAAAAAGGTAGAAGCCCTAAAAGTAAAAAATCAATTAAAGAAACAATTACTTCAGTTTCAGCAACAAATGCGAGACGATAATGTTTTGAATATGAATCCAGACTCCATTGAGGATCCCGAACGTCGTATGGCATTGAAGTTGGAGCAACAACATATTATTCGAAAAAGGAGAGAAGCATACATGACAACCTCTAGTAATACCGGGTTTGGTATGTTTGGAGAATTTTCAGATATTGGGGGATCTGGAACCGGCCTTTCCGATTACTAGAAAATATATTAGTTATTATGTATTTTTTTTATTGCACGTTTTGATCTTTATTTTCTATTGTGTGCTTTTTTTTATGCAGTTTTATCCATTTCTAGTGCTTTAATGTAATTTTACCCGTATTGTAATATTTGTATCGTTTTATTAATATGTATTTTTATTTGACATTATTTTTTAATTGATGCCTAATATTTTAATTCATTGCATGTTGTTTTTAATTGCTCTAATTTTTCTTAATTAACTATACAATACAAATTTATTTTAGTTGATATAAAAAAATTGGATTAATTAAATAGTAAATTACCTAGATACAAAACTATAAATATATTGAATATTATTAATATATATATATATATATATATATATAAAATAAAACAAAACTAAAAAAAAAAAAAAAAAGGAAATTGTGGCGTCCCAAACAGTGGAACGCCACAATTAGCGTCAATTTTTGGTATATGGCGTCCACGCTAGAATGGTGAGCAGTATAGCGTCACTGCTGGAGGCCATCAAATGCCCTCTCACACTAATTAAATGATCTGCTGGAGATGCTCTTATAACTCTCAATAAACAACCACTGTGGATGCTCTTAGCAGAAAAGCTGCAAAATGTCAACTCATAGTTTCACACACGTGGTAACCGAAAACAAGGGTACTTTAATCCATCCGGGACCAATTTTGTGGTTGAGTGATTGTAATGTGTATAGGATTTGTAGTAGATTGTTACAGCAATTTTTATTTTGTACTCCCTCCAACCATAAAATGTAGTTTTGATTGTCTTATTTAGCTGTACATAAAAAATAGTCATGTTGTTTAAAATTGAAATAATAAACTTTATCTACATTTTTCAACATATACACATAACATTTTTAAAATAATTTATTATGTACTTGATATGACACAATATTCTTACTTTTTATATATTATATCAACTTTCTTAATAATTGTTCATAAAGCAACATGACTATATTTCATGGATGGGGTACCTGTAACTGTAACTTCCCCTTTCCTTTTGGCCGGAAGAATTAGCTCTTGTAGACATTTTTTATTAATTCATAAGTTTCCTCCTGATAAAAGCCCAAAAACTATTAAGTTTCATTTCAGTGTTGAAAAGCCTCCCGAATTTTACTATCTGTGTTATATTTTGACTAAATATGACTTTTAAACTTATTTTTAAGGCCATCTATTAGGGAATGTTTTCTTTGAGTTTTTTAATATTTTTATTCTACCAAAATTTCAAAACTATTCATAAAAAATTCACCGTACTTATGTCAAAGATGTAATGCTGATTTTTCATTAATTCTACAAATAAAGGGGCATATCTATACACAAAGAGGGATCAAGAAAGAAAAGGACTCTATATTAAAAGAGAGAGATATAATTAAAGAGTAGTCAAGGAACAAAACAAGAATGATGCATGATTAAGATGTAAAATTGTTAATCTGAGGACCCATATACTCAATGCCATCCATCTCCGACTCTCTAGGAATCTCGATTTCCTCTAGCCATCCATAGCACCTACCTAAATCCTCCTTAACCTTTGTAATTTCTTCTTCATCTGAAATTTAAACAACATACATCATCATTCTTGAAAGGAATTACATCAATGCTGATTATTTATCATCTTGCTTTACCACAATTTTCCTAATAAAAAGTACTGCAAAATTTAATGTTCAAAGATCACACATGATTTGACTTGAAGTTGACAAGTTATCTAGATTGCATTAATTGAATTGAAGGGTTCGTTCCCGAATGGGTCTCATTTTATATTTCACTACTTTTAATACATGACAAGTGTAATAAGTGATATCACAAATCATCATTAATGACAGTTGTCGTATAATAAAAGTAATGAAATGAAGCACCAAAATGAAATAAGTGATCTCGACTGGTTCAGTCTGGAATTTAAAATCCATCACAAACAAGAGTGATAAATTTGATTAAAAATTAACTCTAGCTATAAAGTCAGTGTAATTTATCTTTCTTATATAAGAAGCTTATTTGAGATTTACTATTTCCATCATGTATTCCAAAATAACGTCTAATACAAGTCACGTGTATGGAATGACATCATGAATTAACACGTGACATACTGAGCGAAATAAAACACGAGAGGGAACACCAATTGGAACATAGATCTTTCCATAACAAGCTAGGTATTATCATATATATCACCTATAATTTTATTTGGATTCCATTTTGTATTCAAGTTATCTAGTGTGCATGACATGTCTACTACTAAGAACAATGATGGTCTAACTACATGTATCCCATATTAGCAAGAGACAATTCTATTTTGTAATGAAAAGAAATTAAATCATCAAGACTAGTAAAATAACATGAATTAATAACATACCTAGTAAAGTATGGGGTGGAATTTCTTTATAATAGGAGCATTCGCGGCCATCGTCTTTCGAATAGGGAGGTCCGATTACATCAAGAACGGCACACGGTGTTATTGCTCTGAATTCGTGGATGTTTCCTCCCGACGTTGGATATAAAACGGACGTATCGCATGGAGCTGTGAATGTTGTGTTTGCTTTTAGCTTAGCCTTTCTCCCTGTATACAATAATTTGATCACAATGTAAGTGATTATACATCTGACGTTACGTGTATTTGGATGGTGGATGAGATTACTCACGTTTAGAGGTAGGCGAAGAATCGAGGTCCCAATCGTAGGCTTTTATATGCATGGTCCCGAGTAGAAGCTTGCTGAAAACAGTCATTTCTGGGTGGTTGTGAAGGGGTATGACACCGGTTTCCGGGATAAAGAAAATGCATAACTGCATGGTTTACGATCACCAATCAATTTATCTCAGGTATTATGTGTACGCACGTGGATTAAGAAAAGGGATAAAGGAGTGACATATGAGTAAATATGTATATATTTGTGTGAGTGTGCACGCAAATCAATGTTTCCTTTTTAGGTAGTGTATAAATTGATATGAGACGTCCAAATAAGAAAATTGTGCAAATTCTTTTGGGACGGGGGAGTATTAATATTTTACTGCCAAGTAGTTTTTATAGCAATTGTATTAGTTCTTACCAGCTACATAATACTTTGTCCATGCATCAAATAAATTGTGATTGATTTAAATTGAGAAACGAAATTGGTGGACAAGTATAACTAATGAGTAGATTTTGTGTGAGATTGTCGCATGACATGAGATGGTAAAATGGGGTATAATTAAACTGGACATGACGCATTTACACTTTGACAGGAGTGAGTGTTGATGGTCTAGTCTTGTATGTCACCTTCATTGTTATTGAAAAGTTATCCTTGTTTATACTAAAAAGTTACTCCACGTCAAATTGACTTTTCAATATAAACAAAGACAAATTTTCAATTTTTCAGTAATAATAAGGACAACTTTTCAAAGATGCACTTGAATTGCACGATGCACCTGGTGCACAAGAGACAAGACATGCTCGGTGTTAATTTGTGTTGTGTAATGTAATGAGACGGTTTCACGCAAGTTTTTGTCGTAATTAATTAATTAATTACCTCAAAATTAGGACCTTTGTAGATGGTTGCTGAAGTAACTCTTGGAGGCCCTTCTATCTCACTCTTAGGTTTAAAGAATTGTAGATCCTTGCTAAGTCCAACATCTTCCGGCTTCATACCATCTATAACAAAAAAAAAAAAAAAAAAATTAGAAAAAGATTAATTAGTTAATGCGTTCTTGATAAGTATTGATGATCATAGCTAGCTACTAGTCAATTTCTTTGATTTGATCCTTGCGCGCCCTTACAAATTATTAAGATGCTATTCTACAAACCAACATTCAATCTACTCACTCAAATTACATTGTAGTATTCATTTATAAGTAAAATTGTATTATTAAATGAATGTTATGATATTACCGAATAAATATAATACTTCATCTGTTCCACTATAAATTTTTCATAGAATTTGAGAACACGAATTGACAAATTTTAAAATAGAGTAATATCAATTTTATATTATGAATAAATTTCACATTAATTAACAAATGTTAAAATAGAGTAATATTAATTTTATATTATGAATAAATTTCACATGAGCATAGGTATATTATAGTGTACCTAATCACATTTATTATATCATGATTCTTCTTTAATTATATTGTCTATATGTCGTGCATTCATCTAATCTAAATAATGTAATCGAAAGATATATCATCATGCAACATTTGTTATTTTGAGACGGTAAAATTTATCAGTATCATTAGGTTTTATATAAAACTGATTTATGATAAATGTATCATAAAATTATTTTAAAGTGTCAATTATTTGATCAAAAATATTAAAAATCTCATTAAAAATATTAAAAGTTAAAATAAAAAAATCAACACAAGTAAAATATAATACCATTAACTTCCATTTTTTATGCTACTAATGAAATTTTGATACTTTTAATTAAATACTTTAAAATGGTTTTATAATAAATTTATGTTTACATATAAAATTTTGTCAATTCTTATAGTAAAGGAGTCGCAACCACTTTTGAGACCCCCTCCGTTCACATCCAATTAGGGATGTAATCAAATCAAGCCGTTCACAAGCTATTCGGGACTCGGCTCGAAAAATATTCATTCGAGTTCGTTTGTTAAGTTTCACGAGCTCGAGCCCGATTTCGAGCTCGATTATTTTATCGAGCCGAGCTCGAGTCTGGCGGTATTCGGCTCAAAAGCTCGCGAACAGGCTCGTTTACTGAGCTCGCAAATAGGCTCGTGAGCAGGCTTCGTTTAATTAATTTTTTTTTTTTATATAAATATTTTTAAAAATATATCCATAAGAATGTAATGTAGAGACAAATTTATTATGATATTAGTATTATTATGTGTTATTAGGGACAAATTTATTATTATGGAGTATGGACTATTATGTTTTTAAGTTGACATAGTTTAGATGTGTTATTTTTGTATATTTTTTTAAAATTTTAATTAGCTTTTCGAATCGAGCCTTTCGAGCCGAGCTTTTTGAACCGAGCCTTTCGAGCCGAATTATTCGAACTCAAGCTCGAATTATGCTTGATTAATTTGAAAACGAGCTTTTTTCGAGCCGAGCTCGAGCTAAGCTCGTTTACTTGGTTAACGAATATTTCACGAGCCGAGCTCGAGCTATTCGCGAGCCTAAAAATTTGCAAACGAGCCGAGCTCGAGCTCAACTAATAAAGCTCGAGCTCGAGCCTATAAAAACCCAAACGAGCCGAGCTCGAGCTTGATGGTATTCGGCTCGGCTCGTCTCGTTTACATCCCTACATCCAATAAAAACACACCAAAAGCAACACCATTTGTTGCTAAAAAAAACCAACATTAATTTTAAATTAATTAATTTCCATAAAAATAATTCCTAAATTAATCAAATTCAATATCAAGACCGAGCCCCCAATATCAAATGAGTTGTACGAAAAAGAAATAGGAGGAAATCAAACAAGAATAATTAAACTATGAACAATATATTCTTACCAAGAATATAACAGAGGTTTTGAACATCGGCAAGAGAAGGCACAGTTCCAGGGCCTCTAAAAACGTGTTTGCAGGAATCAAAGAGTCGCTGCAAAGTCGTTGAATCGGAATCAGCGATTTCCAAATTGGGGCGCCTCGTCAATCGAATCCGCTTACTGCAGCTGCCTCTCTTCTTCTTCATAATAACCTTATTATTAACTCCACCTTCTATTCTCATCATCGCCACCAATAATATGATCAAAGCTGAATTCTGGTTAGATATTTATTTTGTTGAATAACGGATCTGGAATTATGAAAAGTGGATTTGGGAAAAGGAATAAAATGGGGGGAAAAAGTCAGAGAGAAAATGGTGGGGTTGGGTTGGGAAAGAATTTATATAGTGGAGGGAAAACCAGGGGCTAAGGGTCGTGGATAATTTCAAGGGGAAAACAAAACCATGCATGGATTATGATTTACTGGAAAAGGAAAGAAAGCAGTTTTCTTCCCGCCCCAAGATTTGAACGCAAAACAGCCTAATCCAGTAGGGGTGAGGTGGGGTGGGGTGGGGTGGGGTGGGGTGGGGTTTAGGTGTTTTTTTATTTATAAATAACTAAATAAGTAATCCCTAATTTAAAAAAAAAATATCCACCAATTTTTTACACATTATCTTTTTTTTTTAAATAAACATCACTCACAAGTAAATAGTTGGATCCTACAAAATCTTTACTTTATCTACTTTTTCAATAAAATATTAATTTTCATTAATTCATGTGTCAAACAATAAAGGGTTAACTTTGTCAAAAAAAATGAAAAACAATAAAGGGTTAAAAATTTCATGGACGAAGGGAGTATATATTAATATGGGCATAATCTCTAATGCACCATGTGCCCCGTGTAAGTCAAGAGTTTTTTTTTAAGTTAATCCTATTATTATTGAAAAGTTACATTGTTATTACTGAAAAATGCATTTAATAAGGGGCAATTTTTCAGTATTAGTTAGGATAATTTTCTAAAAATACATTTGAGTTGCACGATGGATTTGGTGCACAGGAGACTCATTTATATGATAATTTTTTGAGTTAGTTTCTTGTGCACCATGCAACTTAAGTGCATCTTTAAAACAAATTGTCCCTGTTAGCACTAAAAAGTTACTAACCCCAAGGGGTTGGCCTAGTGGTGAGGGTATGAAATTTAGGAGTGTGATGCTCTATAGGTCTCACGTTCGAAATCCACCAAGTGCGATCAGTTCATGCAATGAGTCAGTCAATATAGAGCAAAGTTCTGGCTTGAAACGAGAACCCCCTAGTGGACGGTGGTTTATAAGTACCTCAAATTAATTGGTCATTGGACCGGATACCGAGTACAAAAAAAAAACATTGAAAAGTTACTCTTATTTGTATTGAAAAATTACCATGTTATAGTGTACTTTTACGTACAAATAAGAATAACTTTTCAGTGTTAACAGGGATAATTTTTTCACGGTGTATCTAATGCATATAAAAGTAAGCCCTATATACATCAGTTGCAAGAATGTGAATATATTAATTCGTTCGTCTCAAATACATAAGTTTTCACAGTTTTTTTTTTGTCTGATTTGCATTAATTTTCACGGAAAAAAAAAAAGTTCTCTCGCAACTTTTTCTCTCAAAATTCTCACTTATTTATCCTTCTTGTCATTATTTTTCTTATTTTATTAACTCATGCCATACAATTAAGGTTGATTTGATAAAAATATTCATACTATATCACTT
The DNA here is from genome assembly GCA_947034835.1 of Ballota nigra. NCBI lineage: Eukaryota > Viridiplantae > Streptophyta > Magnoliopsida > Lamiales > Lamiaceae > Ballota > Ballota nigra. The sequence goes on along the minus strand of OX344720.1, from coordinate 4,731,016 downwards.
TAATAAAGTGAAAAGGTTTTTTTTTTCTTTTTTTATGTTTAGATCATTGTGAAAATTAATCTGAGATTGAAAAAGTATTTTTTTTTAAATAAGAATTTATGGGTTACGATTCTCGTTGATCTCCTGATCCCTCCTCCCAGATACTACAATTTGGTAGTATTCAATTGATGGAGTCGTTTGTGTTTTGTTTAATCTTACACCAGAAACTCTATTTTAACTCTTCTATTTATAAAACATCAATAACTCAAAATTTTAAGAAAATATATTACATCCAAAAGAATATTATTTAATATTCTTATCTCCAAAATTAGAGTTTACACAATATATAATACTGACATTACTAAGAGTATGCTTGGTTTGTTGGGGGGAATGAAATTGGGCATGGGTTTGATTCTTGTGTGGAATGTCTTTCATTCCTCCCAAATTGGTGAGGAATGAGGATTCCCATAAAGTGAGGAATCAAACCTCTAATTTTGATTCCATTCCCTTACATTAAACATCCAATTTTTATTTTTATTTCATTCATTCCTTCTAAAACTTCTAATCAAACACCAACTATCATTCATTTCTCATTCCTTATCTCTAAAATATCTCAACCAAACACTCCCTAAGTTTTAATCTCTACACATCTAGTGTATGGTGTATTTAAAAGGGTGTTAGTTGTTCTCACTAAATAATAATAATATTAATTATATTAATCAAACAATATTAATTATTTTTGTTGAATAATGTATTAATTAATCAGTATAATTCATTTAAAATTATTCTATAAAACAAAGACATGAATTGTGCACCGCAGATGTTCAATGAGTACACCGTTTGGGGGGTGGGTTGTTAAGGTGGGCTTGGAATTTGGACAGGGTGTCACTGTCATGTGCTACTAAGTTGCCCACAACTTGGATTTCCTATGTGCCCACTTCTTCTGACTACAAATACCAATTGCCTTCACATTCTCTTCTTTTATACTTTCTTTCCCTCAAATAGGTTTAATTGCTAAAAAATATTAGTCCAATGTTGTAATGTCAGGAATCTGTCCCGGAAAGGCAAGCTAAAAGAAAATATTCTGTTTTTTTTTTTTTTTTTTTGGATTTTGTATAAAGTGTTCAGATGTGAAATTGATTTATACATTATTGAAGGATATTAGTTATTTTTATTAAAAAATATTAGATATTTTTATTAAAGAATATTAGTTAATTTCACTGAAAAATCTTAGTTTGTTTTCAGTAAACAACTAATACTCTTCAGTGAAATCAACTAATACTCTTCAATGAAAACAACGAATACTCTATTTTCAGTCTATACTTTGTCTTTAGTTTATACTAGTAACAGAACTCGTGCGATGCACGACCATAATTGTACAATTAATTTATGAATTATAAATATTACTCCCTCTATTCCAAAGTTACCTTCTCACTTTTTTATGTTGAGTGATTTGAAAAAGTGTATTTGTTTATTAATATATGAAGGATCATATGTTGACTTTTGGAGTAAAATAATGAATAGTGTTGAAAATGAATGAAATGTGTGACTCTTTTGGTAATACCGTGTAAATTTAAAGGTTAAAAATTATAGGGAAAATAGACTTTTTTGTCCTTTAAGTTTCGTTGACTTTGATTTTCGTCCTCTTAACTTTTGAATTTTGAAAATCGTCCGCTAAATTGCATTTTTTTCTGATTTTCGTCCCCCGAAATGCTACTGCAGGTCACCCATCCGGCGGATTTGATATAATGCCCACTGGTGGGCATAAACTTATATGTCCACCGCGAATGTGATAATGACACGTAAGCAAATTTAAGTAATCAATTAAAATAATATGGGGACCCTATTTAAATTTGCTTACGTGTCATTATCACATTCGCGGTGGGCATATAAGTTATGCCCACCCGGTGGGCATTATATCAAATCCGCCTAGGAATGGCAAAACGGCCCGCCCCGAGGTCGCCCCGCCCTGCCCCGCCCCGGTTGGGCCAAGTCCGCCCCGCCCCGTCCTAAAAATGGGGCAGGTCCGCCCCGCCCCGCACGTGGGGCAGATCGGGTATGGGTATGTATATTGCCCTGCCCCGCTCCGCCCCGCCCTGCCCTGCCCCGCAATTTATTAAATATATACATATAAATATATCTTTATTAAATATTTTATATATATATAAAAAGGTCTCTCATAAATATATCAACAAACGTGCATATTAATTATTGACTCGATTGATTCAATTCTATCATTCAAATTAACATAATCACATCCATAAATTAATATTTTTTTATTAATATATATTAAACCCTAAGCTTACAATTAATTATGACATTCACATATATATTTTGTTAATTTTGGACTCGTAATTATCTTGAATTTGTTGATTAGACTTATTGTCATTTTTTACTTGAGATTGTGATGAATTTGTGATTTCATGGTTATGTTTATTGTATAATTTAATTGTGAATTTAATTTTATAATATACATGTGTTTATATTTTAAAATATATATATTTTTCTTGAGATAAGAATGGGGCGGGGCGGGGCGGGGCGGGGCGGACCTGCCCCGTGCAGGGCGGGCATGGGGCACAAAATGCCGCCCCGCAGTGGGGCACAGGGCGGGGCGGGTCGACTGGGGATAGGCGCGGGGCGGATCTGGGTACTTAGGTACCCGCCCTGCCCTGCCCCATTGCCATCCCTAAATCCGCCCATCCGGTAACCGAGTGACGTGGCACGTTTTTTTTCTTTTTATTATGTTAGATATCCTACTTGGAAGCATATTATTGGTGGATATTTATATGTCATATTTTACATGTCATATTTCATTAAATTTAAGTGGAAAATTAAAAAAAAAAAACTCATTTAAAAAAAATCTGAAAATATTAAAAGATATTTATTAAATATATTTTGCAAATCCTCCTCCCTCAACACAGCAAACAAACCCCTCCCGAAATGCTTCTGCAAAAGATCTCCACCACCCACCGCCCGCCGCCGCCGTCCAGACCCGCCGCCACTCAGAAATTTCACCACCGCCTCCACAAACCCACCCCCAAAACGCCACCGTCGCCCCACCCTTCAGGCCCACCACCAATAAAAAATTCCACCACTGCCGGCTGCCGCCAGAAAATCCCACCACCGCCACCACAAACCCTCCCCCAAATGCCACCGCCCCAATCATCCCACTCCTCACACTCAAACGCCACTGCCGCCCCAACCAATTAAAAACCCCACCACCACCGCCACAATCCCCCTCCCCCTCCCCCAAATCTCGATCCACAAAAAAGCTTGCACAAATTAAAATAAATTCGACTCCACAACCATTAATAATGCCACAATGGCGTAGAAGGTGTAATTGAGAGCACAAGTGATACCCTTCGTAATTTCAAATTGTCGATTGACCAGTAGAAGCCCTCCCCAGCTGAGTCCGCGGCGGGTCTGGACAGTGGGCGGCGTCGGAGATTGAGATTTGACGTCCTTGGAGGAGGGGGGAGGGAGGGGGGCTGGGTTGGGTTATTCCAGTAGTGTTGGAGGAGAGGGTTAGGGGCGGGGGCGGGGGGAAGGGGCATGGTGATAGTAAGTTGCAGAGGTATTGGTATTGGGTGTGGGGGTGGGGCTAGTTGAGTGGGGGGTGGGGTTTGTTGGATTTAATATTTTTGTCGAATTTTATTTTAGAATATTTTTTAATTTTTTTTTCAAATCAGATTTTAATTATTTTTGAAATTTTTATTTAGATTTCTTTAATTAATAAAAAATATGAATATCAAATTTAAAATAGAATTTTTTATTTTAACAATTTTTTTTAACATTTTCAGATTTTAATTTAGGTGATATTTAAAAATATATTTTCTTTAATAACAAATTTAATTTGAATTCCCATAAAATATTAAAAATTATATATTAAAAGAGATTTTTTCTTTAATATCTGTTAAATGTTAATAAAATTTAAATTCAAATGGTGACAAATAAGTTTCAACCAATCAGATTCCTCCAAGTATAATATTTATCATAATAAAATAAAAGAAAATAAAAAAATAATGCCACATCAGCTTTTGACCGGATGGTTTACCTGTGGTAGCAGGTCGTAGGACAAAAAAAATTAATTTTTTGTAAGTTATAGGACTAATATCAAAATTCAAAAGTTAAGAGGACGAAAATCAAAGTCAACGAAACTTAAAGGACAAAAAAGTCTATTTTTCCAAAATTATATGTAGTGGAGTGTTGTTTTTGTCATTTATGGAATGAGAAATTTAGTGTAGGACGATTCGAAGAGGAAAGTGAGAAGTTTACTTTGGGACGTTGACTTGAAGCGAACTACACTAGCTTTCTACTAGTAGCTACCCCGCAAGAGTACGAGTTCACTGTAGTATGGGCAAGTATAGGGACCAAGTATTATCGAACCCACAGGATAGTGTATATGCGAATAGATCCCTGAAGATCTACGCGTCGTAGTTAATATGAGTGTGTTGTTTTTGGATTTTTGGAAAGATTAATTAAAAGACTAAAATAAACTAAGTAAACTAAATTACTAAAGCAAACGAATTAACTAATGGTTGGATTCAAATAAAAGATGGTGATGCTTAGGATAGGAATCCCTACGTATACTAACGGAGCAGGTACATAATCAAAGTAATCGTGACAAACAAGAATTAACCTAAGTAAAAGCTTGTAGGATTAAAGCTCAAGATTCTAAACCTTAATTCTTTATCCTAACAAACGACCTCACTAATCCACTAACAAGTTAATAGACCGTGCTTAATTAATGAGACCCTAATTTAACTATTGGTGATGCGGTCGTCCTCCATAGCTAAACTGGCAAGTGAATTAACTTTTTCTAAACCCTCTTGTTAAGACTACTAATTGTTATCGAGTGATGCGGTCGTCCTCTCTCTAACACTTTCGTACGAAATTCAAAGGTAGAGTTAAGATTAATTATATGAATTCATTAATTAAGAGAATTAAAACTAACGTCACCAATTACCTTAATTACGTGCCCACATCCTACTTCTACGAGTTCATCCTACCCCAAGCATACAAGGGTTTTAGCCGGACATGGTTATAACAAAAATAAAAGCAATAGAAGAAACAACGAACAAAAACATAATGAATTGAACGAAGAAAATAAGAAACATGAACTAGGGTTTTAAAATAAAATAATTCTAAGAACTGAAATTTAATTAACTAAAACGAAGTTTAAAACGTTTAAAGTAATCAAGCTAATGAAAAGAAACTAAGAAACGAAAAGAAAACTAAGAATTCGTATGAAAAACCTCAACAACGTAAAAGTAAAGCTTGCTCGTTCTTCTCCTCTTCCTCTCTCTAAAAACTAAGTCTAAAAGTGATTTCTAAAGTTGGGGATCCTTCAAAACGTGTTTGGACGAGGTATATATAGGCACGGGTCGAAACGGGAGTTAATGGGCCGAAAATATGCATCCGGAGGCAAAAGTATATGGGCGCTCGAGCAAAACGCTCGAGCGGTCCCGCTCGAGCTGTGTAGCTCGAATGATGCATTCGCTCGAGCGGTCGCGCTCGAGCTGCTCGAGCGCTGAATCTTCTCTGTATGTTTTGGGCGCTCGAGCAATTCGCTCGAGCGGTGGCGCTCGAGCTGCTCGAGCGCAAGAATAGTTCTGTATGTTTACGCGCTCGAGTGATGCGCTCGAGCGGTGGCGCTCGAGTAATGCGCTCGAGTGACTTCAAAGCTCCTCCCAAGTGATACTTTTCCTCGTCCGCACTAATACCGATCGTATTTCTTCAATATCTTCTCATCCGGGCATCCGTTTGAGTCGATTCAAAGTCCTACGAACTCCGTTTTTCGTCCTCTATTCACCTATGAGCATCAAAGAGACAAATTCATCAATATGTAGAAATAATGCTCAATTGACTCTAAATACTCTATAAACTCGACCAAAACTAGGGCGTTTCTAGCTACGAATCATAACAATTTCACGACTAATCAACCCCCCCAAACTTACCATGTTGCTTGTCCTCAAGCAACGAAATAATAAGTCAAGTGAAATTGTTAGGAATGAATCAAAAAATCAATTCATGCAAGTAAATGAACTCAAGCTTCAAAAGTCAATCACCCGTATACTCACTCACTTTCTTTTATCGTACTCATGCAACCATGACAAGAAACACCAAGATCAAACATGGATGTGCACTCAACGATGTGTTTCACTCCCTCACAAGTGTATAACAGTGTTTAAGGGACTCACTCAATCAATCAATCACACATATTGGCAGCCATAGGCTTGTAAGCACTCTCAACTCCGACCATACTCTAGAAATCAATGCCGAATCAAAAAGGACTTTTCTCAAGGTTGTAATGTAGGCTCTTTGGACAGGTGGGATAACAATATAAGGTAAAGTGACTAAAGTGAATGGAGAATAGAAAATCAAACTTTGGCACTTCGAGATTAGGAACAGACTACTTCAAACATATTCAATCAACACTCTTTCAATTCCACTTCTCTCAACACTTCATTTTTTTCTTTTTCACTCTTTTCACTTTTTTCAATCACTTCACTTTTTTCTTTTTCGCACAAACACATGAGCTCATTTTTTTCTTTTGCTCATTCTCAATTTTTTCATTTTTCCCACATCTCATAACTTCATCACACCTTCTTCTCATATTCACTCAACAAACAATATTTTCCTTTTTCAACTCAATTCACTCCCTTCATATTCACACTTTTCCTATTCTCCACTCAAATTTGGACAAAAAGGCTTAGGATTTGGAATAGTGTTCATATGTGCTAGCAAATAAAATAGGCTTTAGGCTCAAAGGGGCTAACAAGGGATCAATGTCATTGGTAAGGAAAATTTTGGCTAAGTGACTCAATAAAATCAAAGATGGCCTAAGATCCTATTCGGCATTTCAAACTAGACACAATCAAGAAGCAAGAGCACATGCAAGTTCTAGCATCCTCTAAGGTGATGATTCACTCACAAACGAAGAGATTAATTCATGCATTTAAATCTCATAAGGCTCAAATCTCACAGCTTTCACATCCATGCTAGTCCTAGTGAATTCTCACTCTCATCACACAAGCACTCAAAAGAAAACTCATAAGCATACGGGTTCTCTCCCTAATCAGCTCAAACTCAAACACTCACACAAAAGAATTTCTAACTCACCCTTACAACTCACTCTACTCATCAAATCATACTCAAAGATAGCAATCAACAAGCATAAGGTGATTGATAGGCATAAAATATTGAGTAACAAAACAAATTAATAATAGCCCAAGGAGTATCTCAACAAACTATAATCAATCAAACTCAACTCAAAGATAAGGGTGTGCATGCATGTGCAATGTAACAAGAAACATAAAAATCTCCACCCCCCCCAAACTTCGACCTTGCTAGAGGTCTAAGTTTGGGGTTGTGGGTTACCTCAACCAAATAATCTCGTTTCTCTCGCTAGCTTTGCACACTTCCTTGTCTCAAGTTGGTTCCTTCAATCTGAATAACTCCATGATACCTTTACTCCTTTAGAGACAAGCCTACGAGCAACTTACTCAAATACGAGGTTAAACATACGACTCAAAATACTCCCTAATAATATAAAAAAAAACACTAAAAATAAATGAAAACAAATAAAAATGGGTTGCCTCCCATTCAGCGCTATTTTTAAGGTCCTCATGCCGGACCGAGCTCAAAGGAGCTTATGGGACATCATACTCAAATTTACCTCCCTTACTCTCATAGGAGTGGTGTTTGAACTTCTTTCCTTGATGTCCCTCCATCATGAGTTCCTTTCCTCTTTTCTCATTCCCAAGTGTTATGGGTCTCAACTCCTTCTTCCCTCTATCTGGAGGAGTCTTACTAAACAATTTCTTGAGTTTGGACTTTTTCTTCTTAACTCCTCCTTTCCCTTCTAACTGGACCACATCCACTTTCTTCACCTCTTCATCCTTCAACTTCTTCACTTTATCCCTATCAACATAATCAAGAACATAATGCTCATGGGTTAAATAATCAAGTGAAGGATTATAAAATTCATGAATATCAGAAGGATTAGGGATAGAAGGCGTGTCTTCAACACGAGGATCAATTGCATCCATGCAATACAAGCTCTCATCCTCCTTCGGGTGCTTCATGGCTTCATATAGGGAGATCTTCACTTCTTGATCATCAACCTTCAACGTGATCTTCCCATTCGCCACGTCTAGCACCATCCCCGCCGTAGCTAAGAACGGTCTTCCCAAGATCAATGGCACGTGCTCATCTTCCTCCATTTCTAGCACTACAAAGTCGGCTGGAAAGATGTGATCTCCAACTCTCACTAGAACGTCTTCAACCACTCCTTGAGGTCTAGTAATAGACCGATCGACAAGTTGAAGCGTCATCATTGTGGGTTGAAGTTCACCACCTTCCAACTTCTTGAAAAGCGACAAGGGCATCAGATTTATGCTCGCCCCGAGGTCGCACAATGCTCCCTTCTTGATCCCGTTCCCAATGTCACAAAGGATCGTGAAACTCCCGGGATCCTTTAGCTTTGGTGGAAACGCCTTGTGCACTAATGCACTCACCTCATGGTTCAGCTGCACCAACTTCGGCTCATCCACTCGCCGTCTTTTCGCTATCAAGTCATTCAGAAACTTTGCATAATGCGGCATCTGTTCCAAAGCATCATAAAAAGGGATATTAATATGCAATTGTTTAAAAACATCAAGAAATTTTGTAAATTTTTCATCAAGCTTCTTTTTCATGAAGCGTTGTGGATATGGGACGGGTATCACAGATTTGGGTACCCCTCATTCATCTCCTTCTGTTTCTTTCACTTTCTCCCTTGCTTCCTTTGCCTTTTTCCACTTAGGAACTCTCTCACCCTCCTTACTTTCCTTGCCCTTCTGGGACTCATCCATGTCTTCATGCTTCTCAATCCCTTTACTTTCAATCCCCTTCTCAACTTCATCTCCTTTAGGCTCAATCTCTTCTTGGGGCGTCTCAGAATCAGCAGGCATCTGAGGACCTTCGTAGTTGGTTCCACTTCTTAGCTGGATCGCCTTGCACTGCTCTTTCGAGTTCCCCTCCGGCATTCTATTCACGGACTTTGCAATCTGGCTCATCTGGAGCTCTAACGAAGTGAACCTTCGATTGTTCTCTTGTTGAGTTCTAGTCCACTCAACGTTCATCTTCTGGAGCTCTTGATCACGATGATCACCCTTCTTATGCAACTCCTTCACATCATACTCCAAGGATGACAACCGCTTGCTCCCTTCCTCCACCTTCTGAAGAATCGCTCTCAACATCTCTTCGGTTGAGGCACCGCCTTCTCCACCCGGAGGCTTTGAACCCGGATCAACACCTGCAGGAACAGTAACACCAGCTTTTGGGTTAGCATAAGAAAAATTATCATTCTTCCTCCATGTGTTTTGAGGAGGCTGCTGGCCTCCTTGATACCCTTGTGTGTTCCTCCATTGATTTTGAAGTGGCTGAGGGTCTGTAGGCACAAATGGTTGGCCATAAGAAGGCCTTCCATACTGATTACCACCTTGGTAGCCATTCTGATTGTAATATGGACCTCCCATGTAATTGACTACCTCTTGCTGTCCACTTGGTTGGTTTACTCTCTCATTCTCTACTGCATGCTCTCCAACCAAACTCTTCCCCAACTCGAGGTTGTTGATCTTTTCCATCATGGCCATCAGCAGCCTTCTCGTTCCTTCTCCCTCTTCAACCTGATACACTCTCTGAAAATCTGCATCTCCACTCCAAGCACCGGCATTCGTGACAATGTTGTCCACGATCTCCCTACATCTCTCTATCCCTTGATTCAGGAATGCTCCGCCCGCACATGCGTCTAAATGGTCTTGCCCCGTCTTGTTGGCACCACTATAGAAGAACGCCAAAATGTCTCCCTCATTGTACCCGTGCTGCGGGCACTCAATCAGCATGTTTGAGTATCTCTCCCACGCTTGGCGTAAGTCCTCTCCTTGCTTCTGGCGGAAAGAAGATATCTCAATTCTTGCTTTTATTATCCTTGATGGAGGGTAGAATCGCTCGAGGAACAGACGCTCGAGCTCTGCCCAAGTGGTAATACCTCCCCGCGGGAGCGTATTATCGTACCACTCCTTGGCTATTCCCGTCAATGAGAATGGGAACAGCCTAAGCCTCTTGGCATCTTCAGACATGCCATTATAATTAAATGTTGAGGCTATCATGAGAAAGCTCCTCAGATGTGTGTGAGGATTCTCCTTCCCGATCACCCCCTTGAACTGATTCTCGGTCAGCAGCTTTAAAATCCCCGGGGATATCGAGAAGTTGTTTGCCTCAACAGGAGGCAAAGCCACTCCATCATAGTACCGCTGTGGCTGCGCTGCAAACCTCCCTCGAATAGCAATATTGTGATCTACGTTCTGAGGAACGTGTTGAGGATTAGCAGCTGGTACGGGTACTTGTTGGGGTGGTGGTTGGTAAACAGGTGGTTGGTTGTAGACTGGGGGTGGAGGATACGGGTATGGTGGGTAAGGATAAGGTGGGTATGGATAATGTTGGTATACTGGGTTGTTGAAAGGGTTATTTGGGTTTTGTGGGTAAGCAGGGTTTTGGTTATGAGGATTATGGACAAGGTTCTGAGCTGGATTCCCTACGTTTCGTGTATCCGGGTTTAGGCTCTGGCTATCCCCTAATGGAATTTGATTCTGGCTACCACTAACTCCAGTGCCTTCAACTCGGTCTACTGCCTGATTGAAATCGTTGGCAGCATCGTCCAACTCATTATTGATGTCCATTGGTTCCTTCCCTAAGTCGGCAGCGTTCATTCTTCTCAAGTAAGCTCGGTTCCTTCTGGCTATTGTCTCAGGATCTGCAGGTAATCTCTCTTCACTCGTATTCCCTTGTGAGTGTGTTCTCATAAACCTGACACACTAGCAGAAGGATCAAAACGCAACTGCCGAATACTAAAAAGAACAATAAGAAAAAAAACAGAAAATAAGCACCCACTACTAACTACTAAGCTATCGACAAGTCCTATTCAAACATACAGCGCCATTCCCCGGCAACGGCGCCATTGACTTGAAGCGAACTACACTAGCTTTCTACTAGTAGCTACCCCGCAAGAGTACGGGTTCACTGCAGTATGGGCAAGTATAGGGACCAAGTATTATCGAACCCACGGGATAGTGTATATGCGAATAGATCCCTGAAGATCTACGCATCGTAGTTAATATGAGTGTGTTGTTTTTGGATTTTTGGAAAGATTAATTAAAAGACTAAAATAAACTAAGTAAACTAAATTACTAAAGCAAACAAATTAACTAATGGTTGGATTCAAATAAAAGATGGTGATGCTTAGGATAGGAATCCCTACGTATACTAACGGAGCAGGTACATAATCAAAGTAATCGTGACAAACAAGAATTAACCTAAGTAAAAGCTTGTAGGATTAAAGCTCAAGATTCTAAACCTTAATTCTTTATCCTAACAAACGACCTCACTAATCCACTAACAAGTTAATAGACCGTGCTTAATTAATGAGACCCTAATTTAACTATTGGTGATGCGGTCGTCCTCCATAGCTAAACTGGCAAGTGAATTAACCTTTTCTAAACCCTCTTGTTAAGACTACTAATTGTTATCGAGTGATGCGGTCGTCCTCTCTCTAACACTTTCGTACGAAATTCAAAGGTAGAGTTAAGATTAATTATATGAATTCATTAATTAAGAGAATTAAAACTAACGTCACCAATTACCTTAATTACGTACCCACATCCTACTTCTACGAGTTCATCCTACCCCAAGCATACAAGGGTTTTAGCCGGACATGGTTATAACAAAAATAAAAGCAATAGAAGAAACAACGAACAAAAACATAATGAATTGAACGAAGAAAATAAGAAACATGAACTAGGGTTTTAAAATAAAATAATTCTAAGAACTGAAATTTAATTAACTAAAACGAAGTTTAAAACGTTTAAAGTAATCAAGCTAATGAAAAGAAACTAAGAAACGAAAAGAAAACTAAGAATTCGTATGAAAAACCTCAACAACGTAAAAGTAAAGCTTGCTCGTTCTTCTCCTCTTCCTCTCTCTAAAAACTAAGTCTAAAAGTGATTTCTAAAGTTGGGGATCCTTCAAAACGTGTTTGGACGAGGTATATATAGGCACGGGTCGAAACGGGAGTTAATGGGCCGAAAATACGCATCCGGAGGCAAAAGTATATGGGCGCTCGAGCAAAACGCTCGAGCGGTCCCGCTCGAGCTGTGTAGCTCGAATGATGCATTCGCTCGAGCGGTCGCGCTCGAGCTGCTCGAGCGCTGAATCTTCTCTGTATGTTTTGGGCGCTCGAGCAATTCGCTCGAGCGGTGGCGCTCGAGCTGCTCGAGCGCAAGAATAGTTCTGTATGTTTACGCGCTCGAGTGATGCGCTCGAGCGGTGGCGCTCGAGTAATGCGCTCGAGTGACTTCAAAGCTCCTCCCAAGTGATACTTTTCCTCGTCCGCACTAATACCGATCGTATTTCTTCAATATCTTCTCATCCGGGCATCCGTTTGAGTCGATTCAAAGTCCTACGAACTCCGTTTTCCGTCCTCTATTCACCTATGAGCATCAAAGAGACAAATTCATCAATATGTAGAAATAATGCTCAATTGACTCTAAATACTCTATAAACTCGACCAAAACTAGGGCGTTTCTAGCTACGAATCATAACAATTTCACGCCTAATCAGACGTAGGAAGTATGTTTTATTTATAAGAGACCGTCTTAATATTATTTGTATTTCGCCATATATTTTTTTATGATTTATGCAATAATAAATTTTAGTAATAGCTACGAATCCATATTAAACAGGATGTAAAAAATAAATAAAAAAGATTAAAGATTTCGAAACACCTAATTAAAAATCACATTTTTTTTTATTTTCGATGAATGTTCATCGTCAGTCATCACATGGCAAAATTTTTAAATTATTGTGATTGATGGCTCTCATAACATCCGCGTACGACTAATTGTGATTTGTAATTGGATTCTTCAAGAATATGTCAATATTAGTGTGTGATTATCATTGACTCTTACTTATTGACATTTCATATGAGACAACCCGTCTATTCTGAAACTTGAACGGAAGTCTCGGATCGAATAGGGTCAGTGAAAGTTAAGGAATCGATACAATCTTACCTGAATTGTTTTTGGTTATGTTTATACCTTTCAGAACACTGTCACCTAACCCTATTAAAGCCAATCTAGTCTTGTTACACAATTCTCTTGAATTATCTATATTTCTCTAAGTAACATAACTAGAGTCTTAATTTTCAAATTCAAATCATAATTCGGCACACTATAACACTTCAAGTTATTCAAGAGTAGGTGCAAGTATAACTTTGTCCTTCAAATAATTCAGATAGTCCACAATATTCTTCAAGTGCAACTTGTAACGAAACATTTTAAAAATTATCAATGGAGTCTCTCTTTTTTCAATTTAAAAAAAAATTCATCTAGAAGTCTTCCTTTCTTACGGTTATTCATACATATTAATTTTTTAAAATTTATTTTTATGGTATTGAGATAAATGCACACATTAAAATGATTATACAATTTAAGTATGTATACATTCCACATATACTTTAATAAATAAATAAATAACTAACACTGTTCTGTATCCTCTAGATTTAATCTAAGTTTGAGGTTGAAAACCCTTAATTTCTATTCATTCATGTGTTGGATCAGTCCATACAAAGTTTTATTGTGTCTTCAATTGGAATGCATTGTATATATTATTATCCCGTGAAATTTTCATAAATCAAGAGGCAAAAATATTGAGAAATATGGGGATCTTACTCTTTCCTTGCTTTGTAGATGAGAGTAACATTTAGGTTCAAAAGTAACTCAATAATTGTCATTTGGTTCAATACTTTTTAAAAAATACAACATGGTTCAAAAGTGTGGGCCCTCCACCTCTTTTCTCCCTCCCAGCCGGGTCCATATTCCCCTTCCTCCTGGCTGGTATCAGTTGATGGGACATCTGCCAGATTTTATTGTTCTTGTGCAAATTTCAATTTATTTTGCACATATATTAAAATTTTATCTTATTTGAGATATATATATATATATATATATATATATATTAATTGAATTCATTGAAATATAAATATATTCAATTTGAATTATATATCTTAATTGAATTATATATCCATTTTTCGAAACTTTGTGCAAAAAATTAAAAAAAATGCACACACGTCAAAATTCAAAATTAATTGAGTTATATTTCTTGAGAATTCAAAATTGACATCCAGAAATTTAAAACTTACAATTTACAGATCAAATATTAAAAAAAATAAAATTGAATTACACATATTTACAACTTCTAGAATTCATGTTTATGTCTAGTTGCAAAAAAAAATTAAAAAATGCACACGATCTAATTCTTCATATCTTCTCACCTTCTTCAAATCCCCTTCACACCTTCAGATCGTGGGCAAAAATACAAAAAATGTTCACACTATCTCCATCTTTTATTCTGGATCTCATTTATTTCACAATATCTTTATTTTCATTCTTCTCCTCAAGTACTTTCATAACATTCAAGAAAAATTCAACCACACAGTAAACACACACATCAAACACCCAACAACAAATAAACATGCATACACATATACAAAAACACACACACAGACCACGAAACACCCACCAAACAAAAAAACCTAAGATCACAAACACACACCTCACGAACACCCATCAATCATGAATACACACCCAACACACACTCAAAGACAGGCATACACACACACACTCTTGCACACACTCATCCAGCCCTAAAATCAAGACACAAAATGGGGTTTCATATCATACCTTGGGTCGACATTACTCAAAACTCTGATGAAATTATGGACAGCAACTGAGGGCTCATGAAATTGGACTCACGGTGGACCCTCATAGCCAGATCTACCATGACCGGATCTACTTTGGGTCGGCGGAGAACGAATCGGGAGGTGGTGGCGCTCGTCTCCCTTGAGTCGGCATAGGATGGATCGGGGGCGGCGCTGTCTCCTTGTGTCGGCGAGGATAGACGGAGGACGAACTCGGTGCGGCGCCGCTCTTCCTTGGAGAACAGATTGGGTTGTGGATTCACGATGGATTGCGCGTCGGTGGATTGGGTGCCTGTGGTGGTGGGCGTCGTCGCTGGCCGTGGCGGTGAGCGGCGTAGCTGGGCGTGGCGGTGGCTCGTTCCTTCTTCATTTTAGAGAGAGAACTGGTAGAGTTAGAGAGAGAGAGAGGAGAGGCGTAAGAATGGGAAAATGTGAGAGGAAGAGAGAGAATAAAGTGGGGTGGGGCGGTGGGTGGGCTGATATTATTTTTGTGGGGCCCATTTTAAACCAATTTGTGATTCTAAAAAAGGTATAGAACTAAACCTTAATAAACCATCTAATGTTGAACCTATTTATAATAATTCCGATGACAAAATGCATTAACTTATGCACTGTTTGTCTGTTAATTTTATTAACCCAAATATATATCTCAAACTTATTCCAATATGATATATATATATATATATATATATATATATATATATATTCATATGTATTTGGTGGTTCACCAAATTGAATATATTGATATAGTAATTGTTATATATCTACTATAATTTTTATTCAAAGTAATCAATTTAGATAATATCTTCCTTTTACAAAAAAATTAAGAATATGTATAGAGTGAATTTGGTTCATACATAAACTATTTTATAGTACTTTTTAGAAAACCAACTAATACCTTTTAGGCTAAGCAAATGATACCATTTAGTTAAACAACTAATATTCTTCGTACCCTTCAACTGATATCCTTCAGTAAAAACAATGAATACTCTCTAGAACCAATACCCTTCAGCGAAAACAACTAACATCCTTCAGTAAAAATAATACCTTTTAGTGAAAACAACCAATACACTTCAAATTGTTCATGTACAAATCATTTTCACTCTATACTTTGCCAAAAATTAAAGAGTGGTCTTATTTCTTTTTTTTAGATTAATAAATATTTATTCTTATAACTTCTAAAAATATTTTTTTACAAACTATTTATCGAATTATTTCTATATATTGATCATTCAAAAATAAATTTAATAACTATTATTTTAAAATAATTAAAATATCTTTTATACCACAAAATAGAAGGATTTATCATAATATATATATATATATATATATATATATATATATATATATATATATATATCAAAGATATATTCAACATATTTTTCATATTATTTATCAATATGTTCATACATAAACTATTTTGCAACACTTTTTAGAATGACCAACTAATACCCTTTAGTTAAACAACTAATATTCTTCGTACCCTTCAACTAATACCCTTCAGTAAAAAAAACGAATACCCTCTAGAACTAATACCTTCAGTGAAAATAATATTTTTTAGTGAAAACAACCAATACACTTCAAATACTTCATGTACAACTCATTTTCACTTTATACTTTGCAAAAAATTAAAGAGTGGTCTTACTCTTTTTTTTTAGATTAATAAATATTTATTTTAATAACTTCTAAAAATAAACTTTTACAAACTATATATCGAATTATTTCTATTAATCTAGATGATCTCTCTTCTATAAAATAAATAAATTAAGAGTATATATAGAGTAAAATTGGTTCATACATACACCACTTTGCAATACTTTTTAGTATAACCACTAATACCCTTTAATGTAATCAACCATTACCCTTTAGTTAAACAACTAATACTCTTTGTATCCTTTAACTAATACGCTTCAGTGAAAATAAATAATATCCTCCAAAAGTAATAATCTTCTATAAAAACAACTAATACCCTCCAGAACTAATACACTTCAGTGAAAACAACTAATACCCTTTAGTGAAAACAACTAATACATTTCAAATTGTTAATGTATGAACCATCTTCACTCCATATTTTGGCATCTAGATAATCTCTATTCTACACAAAATTAAGAGTATGCATAGAGTGGAATTGGTTTATTCATAAACCACTTTGAATACTTTTTAATATAACCACTAATACCCTTTAGTTAAATAATTAACACTCTTTGTAACCTTCAACTAATACCCTTTAGTGAAAACAACAAATACCCTCTAAAACTAATATTTTTCAGTCGGAAACAACTAATACCTTTTAGTGAAAATAATTAATACGCTTTGAATGGTTTATGTATGAACCATTTTTACTCTAAACTTTGCCAAAAATAAATATTTATTTTAATAACTTCTACAAATTATATACTCCTTCTAACCAAAAAAAAAAAATATGCACCATTTTTTGCACGTGGATTAATGCAATATGTCGGAGGGTATTTAGGGGTCTTGTGAGGTCCGTTTATGAATAAAACGATTGTTTATGATAAGTATGATAAAAACATTACCATAAACAATCATTTTATTCATAAACGGGCCTCACAAAACCCCTAAATACCCTCCTATGTATTGCATTAAATGACGTCCAGAAAATGGGTGCATATCAAATTATTTTTATACTTTGATCATTCACAAAAATATTTAATAACTATTATTTAAAATAATTAAAATATTTTTTATAACATAAAATAGAGGGATTTATCATAATATATATATCAAAGATATTTTCTACATATTTTTATATTATTTCTCAATATTTATTATAAATTATATTTTAAAAATATATTCAATATATTTTGTAAACAATTATTTATTAATATTTATAATAAAATAAATTTCAAAGATATTTACCAAAGATTTAAAACAAATATTACTCAACTTAGCAATAATTTTGGCGAAAAATTCAATGGTTTCCAAATATAGGCCGGTTAGTGTTATTATATATATTTGAAATATCTTTTATACTACAAATAGAGGGACTTATCATAATATATATATATCAAAGATATATTCAACATATTTTTATATTATTTCTCAATATTTATTATAAATTATATTTCAAATATATATTCAATATATTTTGTAAACAATTATTTATTAATGTTTATAATAAAATAAATTTCAAAGATATATATCAAAGATTTAAAAAAAAATTAAAACAAATATTACTCAATTTAGCAATAATTTTGGTGGAAAAAGTCAATGGTTTCCAAATGTAGGCCGGTTAGTGTTATTTCATATATATAGTTGAAATATCTTTTATACTACAAAATACAGGGATTTATCATAATATATATTTCAAAGATATATACAACATAGTTTTATATTATTTTTCAATATTTGTTATAAATTATATTTCAAAAATATATTCTATATATTTGGTAAATAATTATTTGTCAATATTTATCATAAAATAATTTTAAAGATATATACCAAATATTTAATCCTCAATTTAGTAATAATTTTGGCGGAAAAATTCAAACGGTTCCAAATGTAGGCCGGTTAGCGTTATTATAATATATATATATATATATATATATATATATATATATAGAGAGAGAGATTGTGCATATTTTGTGTCTTTATTGTCACATGTCGTCTCATTGTGAAGTCAATATATATGTTTGTTTATACGTGACAATATTGAATGTCTATTAGAGTTTAATTTTTTAAAATGCATTAGTAAGAATTTAAATCCCGCACCTCTTATATTTGTATAATAATTAAAAGGATTAATGGCTTATAGCCACACTTTCTACCCTTTAATTGTAAATACCCACCCCAAAAACCTTACATTTCAAAACACCACATTTTATTTCAAACAACCCCAAAACATATGGACCCTACCAATACACCCATTAGAACTCTCTCTCTTCTCATTATATATAACCGGTACCCCCACCCCACCCCTTATTTTTCCACTCCGACTCTCTCTCTTCTCTCTCCCTCCCTCAGCACCGCCCACCACCGCCCCCGCTGTTCCCCTTGCTTGCAGCACCACACACGACCACCACTACCACACCGGTGCTTCTACGGCCACCACGATGTCGCCACAATTCGTCGTTGCCCCGATCTGTTCCCCACGCTGCCCCCTTGCTTGCCGCTCCGATCTGCACCACCACGACGCCGACGCCAATGTTGTTTATAAGAGGTGTGTCTGGAACACTGCACGAACAAAAGTAAATACGAAATGAATTCGTAAGAAAAACTGAGTCAAGGACAATCCTTTCCCCGCAAGACCGAATACGCCTCGTATAGTGCTTACGATATCGTGCGTATGAGTCTCCAAAGGTAAAACGGTTTAACAGTTTACACCGGCAGTACCACCGTGTATAAACTCTCGGCGAACGAAATCGAAATTTCGAACTGAACGAAATAAGCATATGCGAAAGGCTTTCTAACTCTAGGATTCGTAGGCTGAAAAGGTGAGTTCGAAAGTCTAGATATGAAGGGGCATATATAGGCGGAAATCTGCACTGCAGATGAGGACGATCGGTTGAGAAAATCGTGGACTGACCACAAAATCAGTGGATAGAGACGTTATCTCTTTCTTGGGAAGCAAGAACAGAATATTCCATCAAATATTTCAATTTAAAATCAAATTCGAAATCTAGAGTGTATTAATCATTACTCGAATGTATTAATCATGTTCGTGGGCCGACCCAAATCCGATGGGCCACCCAAACCGGTTCGACCCACAAAGGTATTGGGCCTTTTCATATTTTTGGTACTCTAAAAATATAGATAGGCCCCAAAGCCCAATTGCCAAGAACCACGACCCCCGGACCCTGACCCGGCCCCGGGCGGGGGGGAGCGCACGCGCGTGTGGTCCATGGTTAGGGTCCCCATGTACCAAGTGGAAGAACATGAACACTTTCCTTCTTATATCCAAGGAACACTTCTTGTAATTATTCTATGTGGGATGGAACTCAATTGTTCCTTCCTATGCAATTATTCAACACATGTGAATAATTATCCAACTTCCCAAATTAATTTATCACTCACCGGAAATCGGTTTTGAGATATTAAATATACCACGTTCATCTACTCCGTGAGTAGAACAACCTCGTTAATTTTGTTTTCCCAAAAATTAACGTTTTCATTCCTAATAAAATTAGTCAAAGTCAGGGTATAAATCCTTTTGTTTAACCAATTTCCAACAATCTCCCACATGAGTGAGAATTGCACCTATACAGAGTCAGGCTTGTTCGTTCAGCTCGTTTGAGACCTCATTGCTTCCGGATAAGTAGCCAATAGCTTTGAACTTTCCGTAGCCCGGCACCATCGGGTATACCGGTAGCTTAGTGGACACGATGCCTTGAACTAATCCTCCTTAGTGTATACCTTACAGATAGTGCAGATACAAGTCAGTTTCGATTCCAATTTGTTCTCACATTTTTGTCCATTTTGGCCCTGGACGCCCTTTGTATTCATAAATATTTGGTCGAAGCGGCCATCACTTCTCATTTATATAGGTGGTCTCCTTTCGAGTATCCCGTCATACTCAGTCCCACATGGACTTATAGGAATCATTAAAAGTCAACGACTTATCCTTTACCACAACTCACGAGTCTACTAACACTTGACACAGTGCTGTCAGGAATGGTCGTGATTTTCAAGTGTTGTGCAACTAACATTCACAGCTTAGTTTTCCCTTTTAAACCAAGTTCTTGGGATCTCCAGTCATCATGGTTAGGTTACCACTGTTTCAGTTTTATTTGTGGATTTTAGACCCATTCCCTCTATCAGCTTATTCATTTGAGCTCGGTTCAAGCTCTTCATGAGCGGATCCGCTATGTTATCAATTGATCTTACATAATCAATTGTTATAATACCAGTTGAGATCAAATGTTTAACGGAGTTATATCGACGACAGATATGTCTCGACTTTCCATTGTACATGCTGCTCACAGCTCTACCAATAGCAGCTTGACAGTCACAATGTACCATTACAGATGGTAACGGTTTGTTCCAACAAGGAATGTCTTCTAAAAAATTATGAAGTTATTCTGCTTCTTCACCAGCTTGATCCAAAGCGATGAACTCAGATTCCATTGTGGAACGGGCAATACACGTCTGCTTTGTGGATTTCCACGATACAGCTGCTCCTCCAATAGTGAATACATATCCACTAGTTGAGAATGAGTCTTTGCTATCGGATATTCAATTAGCATCAATGTACCCTTCAAGTACAGCTGGATGTCGCGTGTAATGTAGCCCAAAGTCAAGAGTATACTTCAAGTATCTCAAGACCCTTTTCAGAGCGTTCCAATGTTCGTGACTTGGATTGCTTGTGTACCTGCTCAGTTTGTTCACAGAGCATGCAAGATCAGGACGTGTGCAATTTGTAATGTACATCACGCTTCCAATTATCCTTGCATATTCCAACTGATTCACCGATTCACCCCTGTTCTTCTTCAGATGAACATTCTGTTCTAGTGGAGTTTTAGCAGGTGGATCATCAAATGCTTTAAATTTCTTCAAGGCTTTCTCAACATAATGAGATTGTATTAAATAAATTCCATTTGAAGTTCTTTCTATTTTGATTCCTAGAATCACGTCTGCTAGACCCATATCTTTCATGTCAAAAATTTTCTTTAACATATTTTTCGTATTAACGATCACATTTGAATTGTTACCCATGATTATCATGTCATCAACATATAAGCATACGATAACAAATCCATTTGGTGTATCTTTCACATACACACACTTGTCACATTCGTTAATTCGAAATCCATTTGTCAACATAATACTATCAAATTTCAAATGCCATTGTATAGGAGCTTGTTTAAGTCCATACAACAAGCGAACGAGTTTACAAACCTTTTTCTCATTCCCGGGTACAACATAACCCTCTGGTTGATCCATGTATATTTCAGCATCTATTTCTCCGTTAAGGAAAGCAGTCTTTACATCCATCTGGTGTATTTCGAGATTATGTAAAGTAGCAATCGCGACAAGTACATGAATGGATGTAATCCTTGTCACCGGAGAATAGGTGTCAAATAAATCATACACTTCTGTTTGTTTAAAACCCTTTGCAACCAAATGGGCTTTATACTTGTCAATTGATCCATATGCTTTGTACTTTCTTTTAAGGATCCATTTGCATCCTAAGGTCTTACAACCTTTAGGGAGGTCAACCAACTCCCATGTATGATTTTGCAGAATCGAATCATATTCACTGTTTATTGCTTCTTTCCAGAGAGGTGCATCTGGTCTGGAAAGAGCTTCTTTGATAGTCCTAGGTTCTTCTTCTAACACATACATGATGAAGTCTGGACCATAGGTCTTATCAATTCTAGCTCGTTTACTGTGTCTGGGTTCTTCACTCTGCTGAGTGGAAGGACCTGCAGCTTCACTTGATTCCTCATGAGTTCGCTTATTTGAACTCACTTCTTCTTTGTCCCTACACGGGAACACATTTTCAAAGAAAACAATATTCCTTGATTCTATTGTAGTAGCTACTGTCATATCGGGTATTTTTGATTTGTGAATCAAGAACCGATACGCCTTCATAGGCACTACTATTGAAGGCGTATCCTATAAAGATCCCATCGACCGTCTTAAGTCCGATTTTCACTTGTTTAGAAAATGGCACTTCAACCTTAGCCAAACACCCCCACACTTTGAGGTATTTGTAGGATGGTTTGCGATTTTTCCACAACTCATAAGGTGTCTTATCTTGAGTCTTAAGTGGAATTTTGTTCAGAATGTGGTTAGCTGACAAAATAGCTCCCCCCACATGTTCTGAGGTAAACCCGAGCTGATTAACACTGTGTTCATCATCTCTTTCAAAGTTCGGTTTTTCCTCTCCGCAATACCCTTCGATTGAGGTGAGTAGGGAACTGTCGTTTGATGTATGATGCCTGATTCGGCACATAATTGTTCAAACGGAGCCACATACTCTCCACCTCTAACACTACGAATTGCTTTAATTCTAGTGTTCAATTGATTCTCTACTTCACTTTTATAATTTTTAAAAGCTTCAATAGCTTCATCTTTACTTCATAGTAAGTAAATGTAGCAGAATCTTGTGCAATCATCAATAAAAGTAATAAAATACTTTTTTCCACCTCTAGTTTGCACGAAATTTAAATCACATACATCTGTGTGAATTAATTCTAGAGGAGTTGTGTTCCTTTCAACAGATTTAAATGGTAACTTGACCATTTTTGCTTCAACACATGTTTCACATTTTTTGAATGTATCCACATTATCAATTTCGAGTAAATCTAAATTTACCAATCGTTTTATAGAATTCAGATTAACATGTCCTAATCTAAAATGCCATAAATCGGAACACTCAGCCATATAAATGGAAACTGGAGTATTTTTATTGATAGTAGTGTTTGTGCCATTACGGCTTATAGTCACAACTGACATCTTAAAAAGGCCCTTCTTGAGGTAACCTTTCCCTAGAAAGATGCCAAATTTGCTAAGTACAACTCCATTGGACTCAAACATTAGCTTAAACTGATTACTAACTAACAAGGAGCCAGAATTGAGATTTTTTCGGATATCCAGGACATGCAGCACATTCTTCAGCTTGAGCTCCTTTCTCGATGTCAGCTTGATCACCATCGTTCCTACACCAGCCGCTTCAGACGAGGCTTGGTTTCCCATGTAGAGCTTTCTTCCCACAGCTGGAGAATATGTGGAGAAGACAGATTTCTCCGAGCAAACGTGGCAAGTGGCACCTGTGTCCACGAACCATTATTTCTTGTTGTCCACCATGTTGACCTCGGTCACTACAGCAGACTTATCCATCTCTGTGAGCTCTCGTTCTGCAATGTTCACAGAGTTCTTCTTTCCCTTGTCTTCCTTCTTGGGCTGACGACAATCAGCGGTCTGATGATTTGATTTGCCACAGTTGTAGCACTTCCCATTGAATTTCTTCGGGGCAGGAGCAACATCAACAACCTTGCCTTTGCCTTTGTCGTCCTGACGCTTCCTCTTCTTCGATGGTTCACTTTTCTCCATCAGGTTCGCCTTTACCTCAATAGAAGCAGTCGAGCCCTTCTTCTCCCTTTTCTTGTTATCTTCCTCGATCCGGAGTCGGGTAACAAGATCCTCCATGATCACTTACTTTCGCTTGTGCTTGAGGTAGGACTTAAACTCCTTCCAAGATGGAGGCAGTCTGTCAATCACAGTGGCAACCTGGAAGGCCTCGGGCAGTTCCATTCCTTGTACTGCAATGTTGTAAAAGATCACTTGCAGCTTTTGAACTTGTTCGACAACTGATTTGTTGTCCTCCATTTTGAAGTCGTACAAAGTGGAGACGACGAACTTGCTAGTTCCCGCGTCTTCGGTTTTGTACTTCTTCTCCAAAGACTCCCACAAGGCTTTGGAAGTCGGGTATTCATCATGTACATAATTGAGGGCATCAGACAACCCATTTAGGATGTAATTCCTGCACATATAGCCATCGTGGATCCAAGCATCGTAGGCGATCCTGGTTTCCCGATCAGCATCTTCTGCGGGTACACTCGGGCAATCCTCCTTGACACATTTCACCAAGGAGGTGGTGATCAAGTAGAAGTGCATCTTCTTTTGCCACCTCTTGAAGTCATTACCCGAATTTTTTTAGGTTTCTCTCATTTCACCACAACCGGCCTAACAGTCCCTGGGAGGAAGGTCTGGTTGGTTGCCAAGAAAGGATTGACCCCGGCATTTCCTACGAAAGGATTGCCGCCGAAGTTTCCCCCGAAAGGATTAGCACTTGAGTTTCCCACAAAGGGATTAGTGCTAGAGTTTCCCACGAAGAGATTAGCGTTTCCCACTAGGGGATCGGCATTGAAATTTCCCATGAAGGTGTTGATAGACGAACATCAATTATTGTTGAGCGAGCAAGGATTAATGGTTAAATTAAGAAAAACAAGTTGAAGTGCATAAATAAATCCAAGAGGTGTATAAAATGACGAACAACTCCAGTGACGAACAACATACTGGCGAACAGGTTCTGAGACCCGAGACCAAATATGAATGTTCCATCAGATCACTGGTGACGAACAACATTATCAAAAGGTGGTGCATCTACCAGACAAAGAGGTGTATGTTGACGAACAGAGGACTAAGATTCCAAAGCCTATCTCAATAAGATACACAGGAGAACAACTTCCGAGTCATAACCTCAAAAGGCGAATAACTTTTATTTAAAGACCACTTTGGACCAACCAAGCTAACCATGACGAACAATAATGAGTCTGAGATAAGACCAAAGAAGACTTTGTAACTAAGATTCAGCTTAGATAAGGTCAAACAAGGTCAATGGACACTTGTCTAGCATGCAAGTTAGGAAACCCAAAAGTCTTGGACACCTCCTACTTGCTAGCCTCTATAAATATTTATTCTCCAGCTAAGAAATACAAGTTCAAATACACAAATACTCCCAAAACACATACAAACACACCTAAATGTGCACACATACGAAATAAATACGGATTCAACTCTCGTATTTACGATTTTACGACCCAAACCTTCGATTTATTATTTACGATGATAATCAATCACACGTTCTTGTTTAGTGATCCCAAACCGAACTAAAACAATCACTAATCCTCCCAATTAAATTCGATCACCAACAGAAGGGATTGGCTTTGAACCACTCATTAAGAGTATTTCCAAAGTCTCCAAATTGAAAAGCAGAAGGGGGATCAGACTTACCTGTAGGTACAACATGAGAGTTAGATGTGTTACCTGTATCTTTGGTAGGGGTAACTGGCATTGGTGAATTCATATCCAAATCATTGTCGGATTCGTGGTTCGACATGGTAGTGATTCGAAGCAGAAATATTCAGTTTTGCGATTGTTGTTTATAAGAGGTGTGTCTCGAACACTGCACGAACAAAAGTAAATATGAAACGAATTCGTAAGAAAAACTGAGTCAAGGAAAATCCTTTCCCGCAAGACTGAATATGCCCCGTATAGTGCTTATGGTATCGTGCGTATGAGTCTCCAAAGGTAAAACATTTTAACAGTTTACATTGGCAACACCACGAAATTGAAATTTCGAACTGAACGAAATAAGTATATGCGAAAGGCTTTCTAACTCTAAGATTCGTAGGCTGAAAAGGTGAGTTCGAAATCCTGGATATGAAGGGGTATATATAGGCAGAAATCTGCACTGCAGATGAGGATGATCGGTTGAAAAAATCGTGGACTGACCACGAAATCAGTGGATAGAGACGTTATCTCTCTCTTGGGAAGCAGAACAGAATATTCCATCGAATATTTCAATTTAAAATCAAATTAGAAATCTGAAGTGTATTAATCATTACTCGAGTGTGTTAATCATGTTCGTGGGCCGACCCGAATCCGATGGGCCTCCCAAATCGGTTTGGCCCAAAAAAGTATTGGGTCTCTTCATATTTTTGGTACTCTAAAAATATAGGTAGGCCCCAAGCCCAATTGCCAAGAACCACGACCTACGACCCCCGGACTCGGACTTGGCCCCGAGCGGGGGGCGCGCGCGCACGCATGTGGTCCATGTTTAGGGTCCCCATGTACCAAGTTGAAGAACCTGAACACTTTCCTTCTTATATCCAAGGAACACTTCTTGTAATTATTCTATGTGGGATGAAACTCAATTGTTCCTTCCTATGCAATTATTCAACACATGTGAATAATTATCCAACTTCCCAAATTAATTTCTCACTCACCGGAAATCGGTTTTGAGATATTAAATATACCACGTTCATATACTCCGTGAGTAGAACAACCTCGTTAATTTTGTTTTCCCAAAAATTAACGTTTTCATTCCTAAAAAAATTAGTCAAAGTCAGGGTATAAACCCTCTTGTTTAACCAATTTCCAACAAACGCCGCCCCTATTTGCGCCACCACCGCCCCACGCCCCACCTTGCTCGCTGCCCAGAACTACACCACCCGACGCCGCCGCCACCCCGATCTACACCACCACCGCCCCTATTGGCCTTACAACGACCTTGTAGTTCTCCGCCTCGTAACAAAACCGCTGGCATTAACCATTCCTATATATTCAGGTAATGTCCTCGGTCCAGAATAGAAATTAAATCGTCATAATTCATCCCCCAAAATACAAATTTATAGACCAGGCGCTAGGTTTCATATGAGTGCTGCTTTGTAGGATTTTTTAATTTTAGACAATTGTCTGAGATTTTTGGAGATTGAGTGGATGATTTTTTTTTTTAATATTCAGCTTTCGAATATAATGGTAACTTGCGAATGATGTTTGTGAATTGCGAATGATGTTTGTGAGAATATTATTATCCTTTCTCTATAAGGAAAAACAAGAGTCATTTTTATAAATTATACTCCTATCCTATTTGGGTGCATTTGTGGAGATTCCAAATTAGTTTGGAGTTGGTGGGCGTGATTAATTCATCTAGTCTAGAGTTGGTGGAATATCCTGTTTGTTTGGATATGTTGCAAGTTCTCCAATTTATTTTCCAATCTGATATTGAATTTGTTTTTTGCATGGGGGGGAGTTGGCAAAAATGGTGGAGCGAAGAGAACAAGAGGTAGGAATGGAGTTTGAAAAGAAAAGAGAAGGTTATGCAAATTTGAGGGCATTTATGCAAATAAATTTTGCATTTATGCAAATTTGAGGGCATATATGCAAATAATATTTTTTGCATTTCTACAAAAATTGTAGGTATATATGCAAACTATTATTTGCATATATTAAGGATTAGAAGTGTAAGATACAGGGACCTTCATTTTTTTTCCAATTATTTTAATTTTAAAATGTAATAATGTAATTTTAGTTTTTTAAATATGTAAATTTCAAATTGATGATAAAATTGTGATTTGTGCATTTATTTTTTATTTTTAATTGTGTAAATTGAAAAAAAGGAAAAGTAAAACAAAAGAAGTGAAATTAAAATAAAATAAAATTCTGGGAATGAAAGTTTCCCTGCAACCTGAAATTCAAAAAGAAAAATAAAAAGAAAAAGGAAAATGAAAATAAAAAATGTGTCAACAAATTTGAAATAAAAAAATTAAAAAACGTGTAAAAATTTAAAATACAGGAAAGAAAAAAAACAAAGTGCCTGCAAAAGCTGACACATTCTGAAAAAAAAAAGGGGTTGATGGGTTTTGGGCTGTGGACCCCACAAAATGCGGTCAAATGCAATGTATGGAAATTGAGGTGGTATCATGCAATTAAGCTCCAAAAAATGGGGCTCTAGGCAACTCACTCTAATTAAAATGCTTAACAAGTAAACAAATTCATAACTTTTTTCATATTTTTGAAACCTATTTTATTTAATTCCAGCTTATAAAAGTATATTAGATGTTTCCTTAGAATCATATCAAATTATATTTTATTTTATATATTTGAGAAAGTTTGAAATATCAATTTTTTAGTATTTCAAATAAGCGAGTTAAATATATTAATATATTGATGAATAAATTATCAATTTTTTTGCTAAATCAAAATTTAATTTGTTGTAACACCACTAATTTTTTTAATCAATTATTTATATTATTCATTAATTCCAAAGTATTGAGTTTTATAAAAATCAATGATAATGCATATTAAAAAAAAAAGATATTTTCAAAAAAAATATTATATTAATTTACAAGAAATATCTTTTACATGATTTGAAAATTAAATAATAAATATTTTTATGGAAGATAATATTTCAATTCCTAAATTTTTGTGATAAGACTTTCATATCTTTTAAAATCATAACTATAATCATATACAAGTCAAAGTCCAAGCCCAAACTGTCACGCCCCAAATTTAAAACCATATTATTTTTTATATCATTTCATAATTAAGAAAAATGACGTGACTTTAACTATATGAAAGATATAAAACTTTCACTTAATAAAATATAATCATCAAATAAAAGCCGAGAATAGTGTCAAAACACTTAGCATCCGCAGTACCAATGTAGCAATTAACTTAAAAATAATAAAATGTTAAGTCTTTAAAGAAATTAAATTTAATAATCATAAGTGCGACATCCATCACCACTCCTCGCCACCCAACTCCTTAGCCTGAAATAGTGAATTATTGGGGTGAGTATGCAAGCACACTCAGTGAAGTCAAGTTATTCAAAACTTAATGCTTAAAATAATTAATCAAGTAAACATAGCATAGCAAGTAATATTCACATAGCAAATAATATTCACATTTGTCACATACACTTTGTCAACTTTGCCACATATACTTTGTCACAAATACGTTGCCACATATACTTTGCCACCTATACTTTCCCACTAATATACTTTGCCACCTATACTTTCCCACTAATATACTTTGCCATATATACTTTGTCACCTATACTTTTCCACTAAAATACTTTGCCACCTAAACTTTCCCACTAATATAACTTTGCCACATATAACATGGAATATTCACATAGCATGCAACTCAAATAACTATTCAAAACATTAAATAAAGAATAACAATGCAACAAACTCTACCAACCACTGTAGGGTATAAGCAATTGAAACCCCACCTCAAATATGAACGCGAGATGTGACAAGTAGAAGCCTCGTACAAACTAGCTCTTGTAGTTATAGTCACCTCTGTAGCAACAATTGCTTGAAGATTTCAGAAAAACTCAGGGATTGAAACAGGAAGACGTACAAATCCCTTGAGAAAGAAATGGGAAATCGAGATTCTTTCGGTGTAGAGAGGGGAGAGTTAATTTAATTCGAACGTGTGAGTAGATGATATGTGTGATTTGATTATAAAAGGATTTATGCATATAAATAGATAAGAGCTAATTTTTCTGGTGAGAACTTTAAGGATTGTGGATTATCAAAGATCCCATATTCCTCGTGGATTTGAATGTATGATCAACAAACAATTTTAAAAAAATTGAGAAACTTCGGGAATATGGTGTACTCGGTCTCCCACGTTTAAAAGATCAATAGAAACAAATTTTGAGAAGATCTGGGACCCATATATTAGAGTGAAGTTGAACCATATTCATGTACGTGTATAACTTATCTTATTATATTTATTTAAAAAAAAAAAAAAAAAGTAAAATAATAGCAAGTTTAAATTTAAAATTAATTTGTATCTAGTAAACTAAATACGCTAGTTGATAATTTCTAGGGTGTTACACAAACCCAACTATATGCCTATATATATGTGTATAACTCCATAGTTTTCATATATACTGTTGTTACCCAAAATATGTATCAAAATATGAATTTAATGTGGTTTTGGATGGCTAACAAACTATAATAATGTGATGTGATTGGACATTAATTGCTATGAACTTGATGATAATAAGAGGGATGTATTCAATTGAGATTCTATTGGATTTTTTTGGACTTTAAAAAGTATGTGGATTTTGAAAATCTATAGACTCCATGCAAAGTTTGACTGACTTTTTTATTGATTTACTTGGATTTTTATAGACTTTATAGGATTGTGGAATACACTTTTTTTATTGATTTACATGGATTTCCATAGACTCCGGCGCTGGAACCATTGATGCAAATGTATATGAAACACACTTGTATATAAAAAAAAGTTATCCAAATTGTTTAGAAAAAAAATAAAAATACATTATTATTCGCATCTTCATTTTCATCACCGTTATACCTCGCCCTCATTAGAAGTCTCTGGTTGTTAGAAAAGATTTTGGAGAATAAAATTTATTTATATCTTTTGAAGAGTAAACTTTGCAGTGGGGTGGGGAATCCCCAAAACAAACAGGGACAGAGAATTTTTTTGCCCCGTAGGCGGGGACCGGGATAGTATTCCCAGCCCCGGGGGATCCCGTCTCATTCCCGCGGGGAGCCGCATTATTTTTTATATAATTAATATATATATATATATGTATATATATATAAAATATAGATTTAAAAATAAATTACAAATAAATATTTCATATTTTCATATTTTAATTAATATTATGTTATTAGTTCCAAATTATATAATTTTCACTTTAGTATATATGTTAATTAAAAATATTAGAATTAGAGGTTCTTCAAATTGTTTAAACTAGTTTTTTTAACATCAATTTAAAGTAATTGTTGTGTATGATTATATATTTTTTAATTTAAATATTTTTTTATATTTTAAAAATGAGATAAAAAAAATAATTACGCGGGGAACGGGGAATCCCCGTGAGACGGGGAATCCCCGTGAGACGGGGAACCCCTGCGAGGTGGGGATGGGGGGGAAATTTTTCCTCATTTATATCGCGGGGAACGGGAATGACCCCCGCCCCCGCCCCGTTGACATCCCAATGGAAGAGAATCAAAGAAAGTTCATAAACTGTTGAATACCTATAGATTTTTTAAGACTTTGTAAAATCCGTAGAAACCTCTTGTTATTAAAAGAGATTTTAGAGAGTGAAATCTATTTATATTTTGGAAGAGAATCAAAGAAAATCCATGGAGTCTTAAAATCCATAGACTGTTGAATACCTAAAGATTTTTTAAGACTTTTTAAAATCCGTATTGAATACCTCAGGATTTTTAAAGACTTTTGAAAATCCAAATTGAATACCCCCAGACTTTAAAAGTCCAAAAAAATCCTACAAACTCTATAACCAATACACCCCTCTAAATGAAGAACACAAAACAATAAATACAAAGAGATTTGTCAAGTCCTTGTGTAGGCTAATCCTTTATTAAATGCTAAGAGCTTGTATGCACTAAGTCTACCCTTGCAGCCCAACATTAATGCTTGGATTGACCCTAGTTTCGAGATTGGACTGAGGTTTTCTGAGTAGGTGGACTCGACCCACTACAAATATGACAAGTGTAAAGATAGTTGTACTTCTTCCCAAAATCGTGGAATTTAGTACCATAAGTATGACTTGCAGACTGGGGCAGTTGGCGATTCACTGTTCATCGTCCTTAAAATGGAACGATTTCTAGGGAAACGTCTGATTCTGATCTTCCTGGATAAGATCAAGTACGTGTCCTCCTCTCCTTTATGTCGAGGAGGGTGGTCGTTGCTCTACTCCACCTTCGGATGCCTAAATGGATCTTGGTCGGACCCGTCCACATGACGAGAAGGAGAAAGGTTAGTCGTGGCTAGTTGAGGTCGAGTTCAACCTAAACGCATGCCTTTGGCAGGGCTCCGACCTGTAGTTAATGATCACTTCGCCTTGACCACGTCCCCGATCTTGGCCCTATTCCTCGTCTAGCCAGGATTATTCGTCACACAACATATACAAGTATCAATTCTCATATTTTTTTATTCATTGACTTCTAAAATCTTCTCTTTTTTACTCATTATTAATTGGTAATTCCTATTTTAAAATTTAGAAATCTATCTTCTACATGTTCAAAATCTACAAAATTTAACATGTTCTTCTTCATTATAATATTCATGTACAATATAAAATTTCAAAGCAATTAATTTTTTTTTTTCGATTTTATATGAATTTTATACTCCTTTATGTAAAACTTCCACAACTCTGCCTATTCGATTTCAAAATTAAAAGAATATATTTCTAGACCTCCAAATCCAGTCATTTCGGATATGATATGTATTATAATATTACAAATCTAGAGTAATTTCAAGTTCATCAAATTTATTTTTATATTTATTATCAAATTATTCTCATTGTTGTCCCTGTTTCTGAAAAATCATATATTTCAGTTTCAAAATATTTATTATCAAGTTATTCTCGTCGTTGTCCCTGTTTCTGAAAAATCATATGTTTCAGTTTCAAAATTACAAAAAACCTTATTTAAATCACTCTGAAAAATCTGGTTTTTAGATATGTAATAAATTAGTAAATTAGTTATATTGTGTAAAAAATTTCATAGTATTTAATGTTCCCGTTTTACAGATATCTTCTTTTTACTAAAACTATACAAATTTTACATATTCAATATTTTCGGTTATAAAAATTTAGAAACTCATATTTAAACAACTAAAAAATTTATGATATTTTTATATGTCATACGATATGTACTATATTATATACAGTTCAAATTTTATATTTTTCCTCCAAATATTCAATGAGATATACTATATTGAAAATCATGACGCAGGGACACGACCACAAAAATATTGGGTTTTATTTGAACGAACACCATGTTCAACGCAACATAAGTTATAGATTCATCAACAACGAATCAAATCATGATTATATAACATAAAGTACAAAGGATAAATAATGATATAAATCCTTACAGTTCTCTGTAGACAGAGTCCTCGACTACGATATCCACGTAATTCTCGTTCTCAGATCCGCACAGATTTACCAACGTTGAATCCCAAAATGAATTTGCTAAGAAAATTATAAATAAAAATTTTATGGAGAAAATATGAAGTCATTATTAATGAATCCCTAAGGTCTCATATATATAGGGAAAGCACCGCTTAAATCTTAAGCTATCAAGATTAGAAAATAAAATCCCTAACCTTGCAAATCAAATCCCAAATATTTGATTTTCCTATAGATAAAATCCTACAATAATATTCTATATATTATTCTGTGATTCCTATTTAATTAAATCTAATTTAATTAAAAAGTAATAATAATTAATTTCAAATTAATATATTATTAATTCTCCATAAATTAAATATTAAATCCAATTTAATACTTAATCAATCAACTTTAATCTGTAAAGGGAATTACTTGTTGTGTGACCCATGAACCCTCATACATCGAGCGATTAATCAAACTAATGGTTTTAATTGAACACTAGACAAACTACGGAGGGTGTATTGGTTTAGAATTTCACAAGATTTTAAAAGACTTTTTTTTTATAAAAAAATTCGCTGGTATTCAATCAGGATTTTATGTCACTTAAACACAATCAATTGATATTCAATTTGAATTTTCAAGAATTTTTAAAGAGTTCATTCAAATCTATTGACATTCATTCGAGAATTTTTACTATTTAAAAAAAATCCGTTGGTATTTAAAAATATAAGAATTTTAAAGGATTGTTGTATTAGATGAATTTTGAAGAACTTTTTAGTTGTTTTTATATATACCAACAATCTCATTCAAAACCTATAAGATTTTAAAGGACTTTTGAAGTGAAATAGTAAGTGTGTCGAGAATTAAAAACACAATTTCCCAACAATCTATTTTATGTCCACATAAGTTTTCTACTCTCATTTGCTTGATTTGTTGTTTTTTGCATACACCCATGACCAACAAATTTGTCCACTTATCTTTTGCATTATTATTCCTCTGTTTCTATTCATTTTCAACAATTTGAAATCCAAATCCAATCCAAATCTACCAAAATCATACCCAATAATCGGTTCATTTTTCTCAATTAAGAAAAAAGGATTATAAGTTTGTGCAATGGATAATTTGTGAATTAGTGGTTTGAGTAATTGGAATAAAATTTTACACACATCTTATCTCTCATAATTTTTCTATTAAGAATAAAAAGTTTAATATAGCAACAATTATATATATACACACACACACACACATATATATATATATATATACGTGTATATATCAGAAAATATATATATTGTGGACTATAACATTTCAAATTTATGAAATTTTTTATCCTAAAAAAATTCGAATGCATGAAAAAAATCATGAACTCTTTGTATGTCACAAACCCATGAAATTCTACAAAATCCACAAAGTCCTATAGATACCATTAAAATCCTGATTTATAAAGTTTTGCATAATCCTGCAAAATCTTAAAATTCATAAAAATCCTATAAAGTTAAAGTCTTTTAATTCCGAATGATTATTTTTTTATATAAAAAAAATCCTTTAAAAACCTAATACAATACACCTCCTAAAAGTCTAAAAAAAAACCATACACCCCCAACTATTACAAATTTATATTCAAACTTATTTGATATCTATTTCGAACAGACTTCAAACGAGTTTTTATTGAACGATCTCGAATCAAATATCGAATAATTTGGTTTGATTTTCGGCCCTAGATGAAAACTGTTTAGACCCACAAGTTTATTTTCTTTGAGTTAAATAAACAGATTTTTTTTAATAAAAATAAAAGGCTCCATTTCATTATTTTCATCCCCATTGCATGCCTAAATTACTTGAATTAATGAAATAAAATAATAATGATATTGGGTTTAATATTAGTCATAAGAGAGAATTAGGCCAAAACAACGCCTTTTGTCACGCAACTCATGTTCGCTCTGTTGTACCGTACGGTAAGTCCTTTTTGCAAAAAATAAAAAAAATTCCATCAAATTACTTTTCAAAACCCTCAAAACCCTAGGACCCAAAATCATTCTCTCTCCCAATGCGAAACTCAGGATCAAAACTCTAACAGCAAAACCAACCATGGAAATCGATCAACCCGACGACGAAACCGCAAGAATCGAGGTGCTGCGGAATCTCTCAGCGAAGGGTCCGTTACCCACTTCTGTGGCGAAGCTCTCCGGCTCTTCCCGCATCATACCCTCGGCGAAAGACTTCCATTTCTACAACAACTTCCATGAATTCAAGGCTCCCGTCGCGGAAATCGACGCCAAGTCGAAGAACCTTCTGGAGAAAATCGGAGCGTCGGAGAATCTATTCGGGAAGCCAATGCCGTTGCCGGATGATAAGGATGTGGAATTGGACGATGACGTGGCGCTGGATTGGTTGGTGAATGTGAATGACGAAATCTTCGAGATGTTCGATGTGTCGTTGGATGAGTTCAAGGCGGCGCGGAAGAAGGAAGAGGAGAGTGGCGTGAGAGCGATGAGAGTCGACGATGATAATGGTTTTCAGGTGGTGTATGGAAAGAAGGATAAGAAATTGTTGGAGAGGAATGTGGCGGAGGGGGTTACGGAAGGGGCTCAAGAAGTGAAAGTGGCGACGAAAGTGAAGCCTAAGATCCCCTTTCATGTACCTAGTATAACAAAGCCACAAGAGGAGTTCAAGATTATTGTGAATAATGTAAATCAGCCATTTGAGCATGTTTGGTTGCAGAGGAGCGAGGATGGGTCCAGGTTCTTGCATCCTTTGGTTAGTTCTTTATTCTTTTCTTTTGCTACTTTTGATTTGTTACTGCAAATTGAGTGTCAATTTCGGTTAATGATAGTGCCATTGATGTGTTCATGAGAATACTGAGTTAGATTACTTTGATTACTTGATGAGTGGCAAGTGTTTCTTCTGATTTGTTACTTCTTCATATGGAAATTCTCATTTAAGGAAATTTGCTCACTATAAGCCAAAACATTTTGGTGAATATCCTTGAATTTCATTTCTTTATGTGATTGCATCCCAAGGAGTTGGCTTGGTGGTGTAGGGCTGAGATTTAGAAGTGTGCTCCTCTCTAGGTTTCAGGTTTGAAACCCCCTAGGTGCTAATAAATCCTGAGGGTTAGTCCATACGGAGCAAAAATGCGCTTGCTTGAAATGAGTCCTCCGCTAGTGGATGGAGGTTCAGTCCTTGAGCTGGATACTGAGTCTTAAAGAAAAGTACCGTCTTCTTCTCACTTACACTTGAGCATGATAATGATCAGTCATATATTTGTGTGTGTTATATAAACATAGGGACTGCTCTGATGATTTCTCCCAAAAGATTGTCCTTCCCAATTCTTCTTCCAAATACAACCATAGGCATTTACATTTCACAATCCATTTTTTCCAATACATCACCATTCTCCAATATACTCATTTTGAAATTCTTCTACCAAAATACTGTCCAAAATACTAAGAGGATATCCTAGTGTACCCCCAGTGGTGCTCATGGGCATTGTTGATACTGTACTGTTATCCACTTTGTGAAAGAATATGACACCTTTTAATGCTAATCTGATCTGCTCTTCTTACAGGAGATGCTTTCTGTTATGGACTTTGTCGATACAAGTGATAGTATTGCCGAGCCAGTAAAACCTCTTCCCCTCGAAGTCACACCATTCAAACTTGTGGAAGAAGTGAAAGATTTGAAGCAGTTAGCTATTAAGTTGCGAAATGTGAATGAATTTGCGGTAAAGTTTGCTTTTCAATTATTTTCTTTGTCACTGTACATTTATCGTATTGTTTGTCATTACAGGTTCCAGTTACAGTTGAGATAGATATTCTTTATTTTTGGGTAGAAATGCATCTGGAAAGTTGATATTTAACTGTATTAAGTTTTGTATACGACATGCATCCCTGTTAGTCAATTATAGATATCTCAAGCACATGTGGTTGTTTGGTGATCCCGAAACCGGTTAAAAACAGACGCTAATCCACACGATTTCTAATCGTGTGGATTAGCGTCTGTTTTTAACCGGTTTCGGGATCACCAAACAGTGGTGACCTCGTTTTAGTTCTCGTAATACTTCAAGAATTTTAAAACTTAAATCTGGTCGAGTGCATTTATCATGTGGCCTTTGACACACAATTTTTATTGAAGACTTGACATGGACTTTGATTTGGGTAGCAGACCTTTGCACGCTAAGGTTCATAGCATCATGTACCCAGTGATGTCTCTCTCTTCTAACATTTGTTTTTCGACAGTACTATATAGTTTAATACATATCTTTGTTGAGTTGCATGTCCTTGCCACCACAATCTCCCCTCTGTTTTCATGAGTGTTAACTCCTTAAACTGTTTCTTATGTATATATATTTGTCCGTGCGAGCACACTATGTGTATAGAGTTGCATCTCTCTCAGTTTAGAATTAAATTCCTTTGTTTTTTCCCTGAATTTCAACAACAATAACTTTTATTTTGTGTCTGGTTGTCGACTTTGCTTTCCTGCTTTGGCTGTGGTTATTGTTTTCTATTTTTAACCTAGTATTACGTTGTGTTTCTATTGCATTTCTGAAAAATTAGGGTGAGGAAGAGCACTTTAAGAACTCCGTTTCAATATCAAGGTTTCATTTGGCTTGTACTACTGTTTTGCAGGTTGATTTGGAACACAACCAGTACAGGTCTTTTCAAGGGCTGACATGCTTGATGCAAATATCCACAAGAACTGAGGATTTTGTTATAGATACTCTGAAACTTCGTATTCATATAGGTCCATATCTTAGAGATCTATTTAAAGACCCCAGTAAGAGAAAGGTAAGTATGCTGATTATTTTATTTTGTCCCGACTTCAGTTACCCTTTCCATTCATGAGTTTACTTGACTTAATTAGGTACTGCATGGAGCAGACCGTGACATCGTGTGGCTCCAAAGGGACTTTGGCATTTATATCTGCAATATGTTTGACACTGGACAGGTTGTTAGCTTAAGTGATGGCATTTGTGGACACTGTTGACAGATTACATAATTTTCTTGGAAAAAGGAAGTCCTATGTATTATTATTGTTATTGTTTTCAATTTCTTCCCAAAAGTAAATAGGCATTTTTGTTTGTAAATTAACTTGATATGGAATATGGTCTAGTATGATTAATCCAAACAGACTGAGCAACCCAAATTTCTTTTAGTCATGCGGATTGAAAAAAATTCTGTTGGATTTTCCAAGTAGCATTATATTGTTTTTGTACTTTAGAATGGGTAAACTCTGGTTACCTAGATGGTGATGGTTGATTATTGGCTCATCTCGGAGGTCAGGGCTAAGGATCTGCCTCTTAAGGACTTCTACTGGCAGTCATCACATGACATCTGCCTTACATAATTAGAGTAGAGCAGAAACTCAGCACTGGGAACAAAGTAAAGCGTTGGTGCTCAGATAAAGAATTGTTTTTGTGCTTTATATATGTTTTTGCTCTGTGTCTTTTCTATGGTAAATTCATGTAGAAGTGAAACAGCTATTTCCCAGCTTCACCATGTGTTCATGAAAACACATTTTTGAAGTATTATTTTACTTATTTATAGTTCTGTGGTTAATTTTTTATTTTTTATGCTTTATTTTGGTTCATAGGCTGCGAGGGTATTGAAAATGGAAAGGTTCAGCCTGGAACACCTATTGAATCATTTTTGTGGAGTCAAAGCAAACAAAGAGTACAGTTTCTTGCTCTTATAATATGTCCATTATCTTGGTTGACTATACAAAACTGCCCGTACGGCTGTACCCAAATAAAGAACCAAAAAAAGAGAAGTGTTGAAAGAAATTTATAGGTTGGAGATCTGTAAGTCTAACCATCGTATTTTCTACAGATACCAGAATGCAGATTGGAGAATTAGACCACTTCCCCGTGAAATGATCAAGTACTTTTTCTACTGAACTTCTATCTGTTTCTAGTTTTCCTTTTAAAAGAAAACACAAAAAAAGCTTGTCAAAGTTATCATTTTAAATGTTAAAAAACTTAACTCTTGCTCATTGGTTCTT
The DNA here is from genome assembly GCA_947034835.1 of Ballota nigra. Taxonomy (NCBI): domain Eukaryota; kingdom Viridiplantae; phylum Streptophyta; class Magnoliopsida; order Lamiales; family Lamiaceae; genus Ballota; species Ballota nigra. Next base: position 4,692,086 of record OX344720.1, on the reverse strand, counting down.
TCCTGCCAATGCATAGGGGGTGTTTGGTGGGTGGTTTGGGGAAAAGGGAGTAGTATGAAATGAACATTGGTGCTTGGTAATACCTCTTCTACGACTTTGATTTCCCATTTTTTTTAGCATCAGCTGTCAGTAATCCTCCCAAATGGAGGGCATGAAACTCATTACCCAATTCCTCAGACTTGTCCACCTTTCCCCATTCCCTTTTAAGTTACCAAGCATCACATTAATTTGTATATCACTAGTGCAGCCTTATGTCTTCTTTGAGTTAGTCAGCCAAAGGTTTTGTTTGACTTGGGTTTTTATGCTCTCTATACTAGCTATTATAATCATTATACTATTTTTATCCCCAAAAAGCCTTAAAACATATTGGTGGACTTCTGTAAAACTTTACTTTGACTTTTGGGAGTCTGTCTTCCCTGTTTTCACAGATTTTGACTTGCAATTAGTTGTCATTCCATTCCATCCTTTTCACTTTGATATGAAAATTAAATTGTACTCCCTCCGTCCCACATCAATTTGCACCATAAGGGGTTGCACATTTTTTGTGTGTTTTTTTGTGGGTAAATATGTGTATATGTTTGTGAGTGTGCACGCAAATCAATGTTTCCTTTTTTGGTAGTGTACAAATTGATATGGGACGGAGAGAATAACCATTTTTTTTGTAAAGAAAATGCGAAAACAATCAAGATTGATTAGATATCAAGAAAGTGTAATGATTATGGTTTATGTGACTTGTCCTTTTTTTTTTTTTTGACTTGGATGAATAGTTTTTTGTTATGCTCTATCATTCACATATATATAGATATATTATTTACATTCATTATTTCTAAAAAAACATAGAAAAAATGGTTCTTATTTGATTCATAATTGAATTTGAGGTAAGATGATTATAAGAGGGAAAGAGAGAATTTTCTTTTAAAAAGAAAAAAATTGTACTATCAGAGAGCATATATATATTTTTTGAGATTTTTGTACACAAATCTCTTAACACATCCTTAAGTTCTTCTAATTTTCAACTGTCAGATTCCTGGCGATATATTAGTATACCATGGACTTATATGACCTCATGGCGAGTGTAATCTTATTGGTAGATCATCACCAATTATGCCTTTATCTCCACTAACAATTGGTGGCGTATTCCAGTTTATACTGTTTGTTTGAAACCTGTATCCGGAATGAAATCCCATAAGTTAAAACATTAATATCTGGTCCTATTTTCTGATGGGTTAGATGTTTTTTGAAATTTAATTCCTTAAAAACTTTTAATTTAATACTGCATGTACCACTATTTCATTTAAATTTGATGAGTTAGTCCTAATGTTTTCAACAATATATGCTTAGCTCAGGTTGTGGCAGCTTCTTAGCTAATTAAAGGACCAATTTTTGTGTGTTCATTTATGTATTGTGTATGCCTCTCTCTGTTCGTCTGTTCTCTTCACATGTGGAGCTGGGCTGCTACCAAGTTTACTACGTGAGGAATTAGAAAGTCCTTGATTCAGACATTTAATTGGAATGTTTTGCGAGGAATTATCTATCTCTACTTGTTTGAAATATGGTCCCATCAGCTAATTCTAAAGATCTTTAGCTGTTGTAACTGCATAACATTATCATGTGGATTTCTGTTTCCCAGGTATGCCAGAGAAGATACACATTATTTGTTGTATATCTACGATCTTATGAGGGCAAGGTTGCTTGAGTTGCCTGCTGATTCTGAAAGTTCTGACCCTCCTCTTATTGAGGCAAGTATTAGGTGGATTGACTGTTTAATAGTCATTATTTTGTCTTCCCTTCCATTGCTGAAGAAACTTTTGGTAAAATCAGGTCTTTGGCTCTAATATGCAACCACCCCCTGATCTATCCTGTTCCCTATTTTTATAGGTCCTATAGTATAGGGATGGTTCACGTTATATGTTGAAACATTCAATATAGAGGTTTCGAATCTGATGATAGATGTGGGGAAATTTCTTTATCCTGTTAGTTAGCAATGCATAATCTTTTTTATTCACATCACAATTGTGGAATTCTGTAGTCCAGTACGTTTTAGCAGCAGTGGTGTTGGACTCTACAGAAGTAATCATACTCTCTAAACTGTTTTGAAGACTGTAACTACCAGTTCTTGGTTATATGATGCACGTGTTGACAAGGTGTTGTATTGTTCGTTGATCAATACAGAATAAAAGCTCTTGCTGTGCGTTAGCTCATGGTTCACTTTACCTTGTTACTTCCTGTACTTGGAACGGAAGGGTTGGTTAAAGCACTTTGATACGTGGAATTTTGTTCATTTTGAATTGATTGAGTGCTACCAAAATTGCACCTAATCTCAAAGTGCAAGGCGTCTCAAACTTATTTTAGTTTCCTATAGATAGAGTATAATGTTTTTAATGAAATGCGAAGTTCGGAAATTTGATTCAGAGATGTCAGTTTTAATAAATACCCTTAAGCCCCATAAGTTTGATGCGAAAGTGATGTGAAACGAGAAATAACTTGAGTTGATTAATCCCCCGCTCCCCCCAAAAAATAAAAATAAATAAATAAATAGATATGAAAATAAATATTTGATTCATTGTTATGACTCAATTTCTCTCTCTCTGTCCCTACAATGTTCTTTTCATCAAGATTGCTGTGTAATTGTTGTGATGGTGCTTTTAAACAGGTCTACAAACGGAGTTATGATATTTGCACGCAACTTTATGAAAAAGAGCTTCTGACCGATACTTCTTACCTTCACATTTACGGGTATTTTTTTACCTTTTCAATCTGAGATTATGGGCAGCGTTCGTCAACTTGCTCGTGTATATAATTGGTTCTTGTACAGTTGTACTATGGTTCATTTGGTTAGTTCTCTCAAATCTCAATGATATTGCAGGTTAGTGGGTGCCGATCTCAATGCTCAACAGCTAGCAATTATTTCCGTGAGTTGCTTACCTGCATATTTTTCTGATTATCTCTAGTTATATGATCCCAGTTTTAATTTGTTCGTCATTTTATATTGGATTCATTTGGTCATTCAATTCCCACTCAAATTTATCCTTACTATTCCCTGAATTTTCATGGCCGTTTTTCATTAATGGTGATCAACATGTTTTGGTTTAACTCATGGATGGCCTGTAGGGACTCTATGAATGGAGGGATGTTGTTGCTCGTTCAGAAGACGAGAGCACTGGTTATGTTTTGCCTAATCGAACTCTTATTGAAATTGGTACTTGCTTGCTATCACACATTTCACATATAGTTCTTTATTTCATGTTGATCTGTATCTTTTCTTTTTACTCACACCTTCCATTTATCTACTTTTGTCCTTGTTGAAACAAGCTAAACAGATGCCACTCACTACAAACCAATTGCGCCGGGCTTTGAAATCAAAGCTCCCATATATTGAACGAAATCTTAGTTCAGTTGTGAGCGTTATAAGGCACTCTATCCAAAATGCTGCTGCATTTGAGGAAGCTGCTAAATATCTTAAGGATAAGCGCTTAGAATCGGTAAGTGCAAAAAGAAGTTGAGATGTTCTTTTTATTTGCCCAATTATAATCAAATTGATCATCTGGGGCCGGCTATATACTGGTTAGATAGCATACTATCTAATTTGCACAAGTGCTTTCTGTTGCACTCATCAGTCGTTATTGTTTCAGCATCTATATGGTTTTATTTTGGATTTCCTAGGTGGGTGTATTTTTGTGTGTATACTTAGAAAAGGCATAATGAACTTCTCTCGTTGATGTTTAGGAGATCAGCCTGGAGACTAGATTTTATCTCCATTTGGTTTGTGCTTTTTGGTCCTTGTTATAATTACATAAGTATCTTTAGAAAAACAAAATTACTTAAGTATCTAATAATATTCGAGTTTTAGAAAAAACAAACAAACAGCAGTTTGGGCTTCGTCAACTGGCAATTTTTCTGAAAGCATGTGTTAACTACACAAATATACTTTGTCTATGGAGAAGTGTTTAATGGGTAAATGTTGTACAAGTTTGTTCCAATATTGTTCTCAAATCCATAGCTACTTCAAATGGCGGAGCTTACATCTACCTGTTATTTTGTATACTATTTCTTGTTCTTCTTTGTGAACAAGTGTTGCATGTTACCAATGTAGTGTTACCGTGTTATGCAGATAACTGGTGATAACGCTTTGCCTCTAGAAGATTCTGAAGTTCTGCCTTCTGAAGCTTCTGAAATCTCAAAAACCACAGAGGAAGTCGAAAGGAAACAGAGTAGCAGTTCAGCTAATGATCCTGTTGTTGAGAACTCACACAAGAAAGCAGCATTGCTTGTTCCCAAAGATCCTGAAGATACACATACTACTCTGAGTTCATCTCATTCAGTGAGTTACCTCTTTATTTTCTGAATCTTGCACTTGGTTAGGCGGAGCCTCATATAATATCTGAATTTCCCATGGATAATACATTGTCATTCAGCACCACCAGAAATTCTCCCATGCTAGGCATATTCGTATATTAACAATTATTTTGTGAGAGTTGTGTAATGTGAGTCATATCTAAAAGTACAATTTAAATTCCATAAAAAGAACACTTACAATCAATATAAATTCATATTTGAAATTTGAAATTTTACTTATTTATATGCAATATGGATGTCAAATTGAAGAACGTAAAATCTTTAATCTGATATATTATATGTTGAAAATGGACTTGAAATGAAAAATAAAATACTGCAACTTAAAATTTGGGTGAAAAAAGAATATCTATGTTGGGATGATTTGAGCAGGAAAATATGGACTTTCTATTTCTGGGGTGTGCTTTGGCAGACTATTGTGTTTTTTATGTGTAGATATGACATGATTACACTTTTTCTCTCCCTAGACATGTTCTAGTGTCACATTTCATTAATTAGTATGGATCACTATTGTAGTATCCTCAGCATCTTTTTAGTTATAAGTTGCTTATATTGTTTTAGGCTCAAGCAACTGTTCAGTTGCTAAAGAAGCCAAGCCGAGCATTTGGGGCATTGCTTGGAAATTCAGCAAAAAGGAAGTTTGATCCCGATAAAGGAGTAAGTTCTCTCAAACTGAAGTTAATACATGCCATGATCTTTTTTATTATATATATGCAGTGTAGTTATAGCACTTGAGCATTGTAATAATCTCTCGTTTAACTTTTAAGATTGCAGTTTGATATTGATTGTTTTTTTTAACTATTTTTCCACATTCTTTCTAATTTATCCCCATATGTATCCCTAAAAGATCTCTTATTTAATGAAGAATATATTTTTCCCTCGCACCTTTAATTCTTTCACACTCCTTAATTGGAGATGGTAAGATTGATCGAGGGTAAATTTGTCAAAATTTTTTGTTCCTTGATTTTATACAAATTCTCTAATATGACTGTTAATATTAAATGGGGGAGATTAGTTATCATATTGTACTAAAATAATCTTTACGCGCTTTTTCATACTTTGATGAGATCAAATTTGTGGTTACTTAGGGAAAAGAAGAGGCCAAACTCGAGCAGATAAAATCAACCGTAAGTCTTCCATTCCACTCATTTTCGGGAAGGGATGATCCAAAAATCGAGGAATCCATCAAGATTGCAGAAGTTGTACATCAAGAAGATCCTCCTTCAGCTGGTTCAAGTTTAGCAGATATCATCATTTTGGATGACTCGGACGACGATGAACCAGAAAAAGACATCTCAGATGCTAAACAACCAGATAAAAACGAAGGAGAAACTGATTCAGACATTGAGGACGAAGAAGATGAACCCATGTCTCTTTCCGAACTCTCCTCCAGCTTCGAGCAGTGTTTTCCACCGTTGGATCAAAGTACGAGCACCAAAGTAAGGGATAATAAATCTCAGCCGTCGGATGCTTTCTTACCGGATGTGCAACCTTTCGACTATGAAGCTGCTCGAAAAGAGGTAACGTTTGGGGTGCAGCCAAAGGTAGAAAGTGGTGAGAATGTTGGGAGAAGAGATAAGAAAAAGGGTTCAGGGGCTGCGAAGGAGACGGAAGGTGCAGAATACCAGCAAGGGAGAAGGCGCCAGGCTTTCCCGGCATCTGGAAATCGCAGTGCTACTTTTCGTTGATGTAGTCTCTGTACTTGCTTAATTTGGTTTAGAAAGGTAGTGTAGAAAGGGAAGGGGAAAAAGGACATAAAACAGGGCTGTCAATTTTGGATATATTGCCAGTTTGTCATGATCCATGAATTCCCAGCACAAAATCTTTGTTTTTTAAACAATAAACTGTTGCATTTCTGGGTCAGTGGTGTAGGCAAATTTCTCACCTTGTGGGTCGATAGATAGCGTGTTCTGTATCGAATAATGTTTTCCCAGAAAGCGCGTGTAGCAAGAATTACACAAATTTGACCAAGTGGAATTACTCAAGTGGATAAAGTAATGAAGTACTACTATCCGTGCCATAAACTAATACTACGGAAATTTTATGAAAAATTCGGTAGTATTGTGTAATATGCCAAGTAATACTCCTGTCTAGCATACGAAGTAGTTAAAAAGATTTTGAAATGAACATCACAGGAAATTATATTCGACATGTTTTTGAAAAAAAGCAGAACACTTTTATTTGGACAGAGATTTTAAAAAACAATCACACTTTTTTTGATGGGGAGAGAAATTTTTTAAAAATAAAAACAATTAGCGTGAATTGAATTCACCACCAACCCCCATGCCTTTGATCAATAGAATGACAAAACAACTTGGGTTCAAAATTTCTTTAGATGATGAGAGAATTCAAGACAGTTTTGACATTCGATCACAATATTTTAATAAAATCTTTTTTGCAATTTGATGCACAATTATTTATCAACTTTTTACAATTGAGAATCTTAAAACATATATACTACCTCCATCTTTGAAAAATAGTTCTATTTTTTTGCACGTGGTTTATTACGACATGTCACAGGGACGGGGTTTTCAGATGTTCCTTTTTTAATAAAAATGATCGTTCATAAAAAGTATGCGAAACGAACTTTCCATTAACGATCATTTTATCATTTTATTAAAAAACGAACCTCAGAAAACTCCATAATACTTTCCGGCATATTGCATTAAACCACGTGCAAAAAAACATGGGATGGAGGAGTATTGAACAATGCTTCCTTGTGATCACATGAGCACACCTGACCATGTTTCTTACATTCATTTGTCACAAACCAAGATAATTTGTACATGCCAATGTTTTCCAACTCTGTAAATCAATGCACCTATAATCATATCACCTCACTATATTATATCCTCTCCTTCATACATCCACACCAAACAGCATCCTCTACACATAAATTCACCCACCTCTCGTTTATTCGGACTTGTCGGATTCCTTGTCCGTAATTTCGACAGGGACGACAGGAATAGAGTCCCACCACTCCCTTAGGCGCCGATTTCCTTGCTCACTTTGCGTGCGCTTTCCAAGTTCTGACATCGCAACAGAACCGTATAGTACGAGCCCCATCAGGAGAAACTTGAATGGAATCATAGCTAGTATAATTGCAGCACAACTCATGACTATCATCACTGTGTTTGTATGCTGCATATACTCACCAAATATTAATTAAACTATAATAATAACAAAAGTAAATCACCATACTATTGCATTCCGTAAATGTTTTTCTCAAAAGCTACTTCTCACAAATTTCGATGTTTTCAAACTCATTTCAACAGTGCCGAATCACTTTTTTTAATGATCGGTAAGACCCAACTTTAGTAGAGTTTGAAAACACACCCTTAAAAGTCTCTCTTCGCTAATAAAGAACATATTCTTGTATAATTTACTCCTCTCCCCGAGCTTCATATTTTTATAGTTATCCATTAATGCCCTATCCTTCCAAATACGGAATTGACTACCGTATACTTTTTTCTGTTAGTAAGTTTTATATGAAAATGGTTCATGATACTCTCGCCATGAGTATCATTAATTTGGTTCAAGAAAATTTACAACAATTGCAATATGATACCACCGACCCAGATAAATGATACTCCTGGTCAAATATTCGATACTTTAATATAGTTTCATGATAAACTTATCATGAACTATTTTCATATAATATTTTGCCTTTTTTTAATATATAATACGAGGTATGACCCTATATCAAGCAATGTAAACGTTGGAGGGAACAATAAGCAACGAAACGTACCTTTGGTGCTTTGGAGACCAATATTGACCATATTTTAAGCAATGCTACATTCGTCTGTCTCATTATTTCATGTACGGTCCTCAATCCCTGTTGGGCCGATACGATACTCTCCATCGCCGTCTGATCCGTCGCAGTACGGATAACAATTTTTTCATTCTTTTGGGGAACCCCCGTCCTTCTAATCCATAGCATCTTTGCAACCACCCACAACAAGAAAGTTGATATAGCCGGACCAACCCACTCTCTACATTGAAAAAAGACAAAGAAAATCAAATGCCAAAATTCACAAATTTAGATTTACGGGACCATGGATTGCGTACTTGTAGATGAGTATCAGAGACGTGAAAAGTAGGATGGAAGTGGTAACGGGCTGCTCCCATGTCAAAATATCTCGAGTCGAGGCGACTAAAACTATAAGTGGTTTAAGCAATCCCTACACATCAAAATGGATCAACAATTAGTACTTAATGTAACTTAAATTAGACATATAGGTTATATCAAACAAACTATAGTAAAAGAAAGAAAACAAAACTCAATTAAGACTTTAGTTGGAATTCAATGCATGATTTATAAACTTAGAAAGACAAAGGGAATTTCTCTATACACCAACTTTATATCTCTATTTGATTCTACAAGTAGCAAAAAATACTAAACATGCGTGAAACACAATGCAGTGTGTGCTAATAGTCGCACCTTTTTCAAGTATCCAAAAATGACTCCCTCCGTCCCAATTTTATTTTCTCATTTGCCAAAAAGGTCCGTCCCAATTTTATTTTCTCATTTCCCAAAATATGAATAAAGTGCATTCACTTTTTTAAAATTCACCTCACAAAAAACTACCTTTATTCATTTAAAATACTACAATTCAACTCCCGTATTAAACTCCGTGTAAAGTCAAACGGGAAAATAAAACTGGGACGGAGGAAGTATTGAATTAGAAAAGTATAATTAAAAAGCTTGGTTCATTACTCACCATTAGAACTTGGGCACTTTCGCCGATACCTTCCTCCTTGAGTACCCGAGTAGTAGCTTTAGCCTTGTCGATTTCTTTTGCTTCCTCTCGTGCTTGATATATAGCACCCTCCAACGACGAGAGGTTTTCCGCGGGTTGAACAATTTGATCACTATCATTAATTATTTGTTTGGAGACATTCAAGCTCCTAAGAATCGAGCTCGCACTGCATGGATTTCCGCCAATGGGCTTCTTCAAACTCCCGGCGAGCTCCTCCAGTATATAATCCCCCTTTGGTAATTCATCGAGCAACGCGAATATTAGAAAGCTTTTGGGCTCCGGAGGGCACATTCTAAGCATTTCTCGTGCTGAATGAAGCCGAATGATCCCTAGTATCGTCCGTGCATGCATCTCCCACACTTGCACTTCCGATTCCACATTGAATTTCGATATGAACTCGTTCAATAGCATGATCTCCGTCACGAGGGCGAGCCAATGATCTCGTCTCGTCGAGCTCGTCATCTCTGGGAATTCTAACACGATGCCTTCTTCCCTAGAAGGTTTTCGGAAAGTTATATTCGAACGAGAAAACTTAATGAACAAATTATTAGCGTGAAAATAGTCACGTAATTTTCAATTTTTTCACATTTTGATCCGGTAACTGACTGTTGGATGTGAAACATTCGATTGATGCTGACATGGCAAGAGTTTGATTGGCCAACCTCCTGTATAGTCGGTTAACGGACCAAAATGTCGAAAAAAGTGAAAGTTACACGGCTATTTTCAATTCGTTAGAGTCCAAACTGTCCGAAACCGAAATAGGATAACTTATAGGACTGTAAAAACTACTCTTCCCAATTATTAGCTCACACTCACAATTCGCAAGATTCGTAAACTATAGCTTTGTCGAAAAGAGGGGCTCCCCAAGGACCCGTTGCTGCAGGTTTGACGGTCTGCTCGATGTTCTTCGAAAGGTCAAGTTTTACTGCATTTTCGTACGATACGACGCCCGATGCCTCAAAGTAAAGGGCATAATTTGTCAATGTCAACCTGCCTAGAAGCGAAGTACCCTTGTTTTATTTCGGAAAAATGCACATTATTTATTTATATATACAAAGCAAAATTCACGAAAATGGTACACTAACCCGGCCAGCTAGTTCCTCCGATATGGCGCACAACTCTCTGCGAACTCGCAGTTCCCTCGACGTGTAACATAAACTCGTCGTCTGCTAATTCAGCACCCGTTGGAGTTTCTTGCTTCTGTAAATGCTTTATACATCTAATGAAACAAAAGAAAATACACGGTTTCAATTATAAGACAAAAAAATTTCGTTCTAAAGGCGAGTATAACCCAATTTTGTAATCAAATATCCATAACCAGAGTAAAAGACACTTATTGAAATATTTTAATAAGATGTTATCATTTCTTAGAAAAAACACTTTGGGGATTACTTGTTTATCATTTCAATTTTTTCACAAAGCATCTTACATATTAAAAAAGTGCATGCTCTTACTATAAACTGTTTAAAACAACTTGAGGAACGCAATATATAATGATCGATAAACGTCTCTCCTCCTCTTTAGTGTGTTGAATAGTTTCCGAAAAGGATGTGATCACAAGTTTATTAGACGAAGAAATGAAAATACCGGTGCATTTCTTTCAAGAATTTGTCGTAAGCTGGAAAGTGAAGGCGGTTGCCCGTAGGTGCAGTCAACGTTTCAAAAGTAAATCTCCCGTTAACCATATCTACAACCAACGGAACGAGCGTTCCCAACCATACGAACGCATCTTCTCCCACAGTCGGCTCGCTATTCACCTAACCAAAAAAAGTAATCCCTTGGTTTATATTTTGTGTGTATCTTTAAACAACATTAGACGTTTCACTAAAACATGTTAGTTTGTCAGTATTAGTTGTCCCATTTGAGGATATTAATTGTTACACTATAAAGTGATAGCTGCAAACCAGTTGTACGATAAAACTATTCCAAATAAGAAGGGTAGAACCCAGAGCAACTTACAAGGAGTGGCATGAGATCCGAATAGAAAAGAGAAACATCGTCGCTTGGCTGATCGGAAACTACCGGAGCCTTCTTCTCCTCCTTCTCTTTCGCCACACACTCCTACAACATATACATTACATATAAGGCATACATATCTTTTCCTCAAAATTTGGTCCTGCTACTTTTTGCACGATTATTAAGAAAATACAAAATAAATTATTTTAAAAATGTTACGTGTGTATGTTGAAAAATGTAGATAAAGTTTATTATTTCTATTATAGACAACATGACCATTTTTTGAGAACGACCTGATAAGGCAACCGGGACCATTTTTTAGGGACGGGGGAGTATACGCGAGTGCGAAAAGTAATGAAAAGATGCACTCACGGTGTGCGATTCTTCGTCGGCTGAGCTGGGCATCTCCCACGCGAGCATCATATCGAATGTGAAGCGACTAAACGAAGCATCACTTATTGTTTCATCTATACTACCACACATCACAGGAAGGGCTCTTTTGCAACAAAATTCTACTAGTTTTCTTGAATACCCATTCATTTCAGGCTCCCATTCTTTCTCGAATTCTTGATTCAGTACATCGACGGAAACATCAACCTCTCTATGAATCATCAAAATTTAATTTCCCATAAATTAACTAGCACAAAAACAGAATTATCAAACAGCAGCAGCATTTTCTTGATTTATTTAGAATGATCAATCTAGCACTAGTAATTGAGGGACTATTAATTGCATGATTTTAAAGCAGGGCCTAAAGTACATAGTTTCAAATTAATTCTAATTAAGGCCAAAGCAAATAACATCCTCCGTCCCATACTTGTTTGGGACATTGCCAAAAACCTCCGTCTCATCCTTGTCTGCTACATTCATTTTTAGCAAAAAAACAACAATACTTTTAAACATTATATTCTCTATACACTTCTAACCAAAATGATCTACTTTATCACTTTAAATACTAATAAACAACAATTTTCTTAAAACTTGTGCAAACAGTAAAGTAGCAAACAATTACTAAATGGGGGAGTATTTACTCTCAAACACTGCACATTTAAGAATCGCTACACAAAAAATTAACACAAGTGAAATTCCATTTTAATAGTACAAATTTTTAACTAAGCAGTTTTTTTGTTAATTGATACCGTTCAGCATGCAAACTAATACTTTTATTTATATAAACTAGTACTTTTCGTTCTGTTATTTTTGGGGTTCCTATGACCATTAAATCAAATTTGCTCCATTTGCATCAACATAAGAATTTTTGGGGTCCCATGCAGGAACAAGGAAGGTGATCCCACATATATGAAATTAATATAACACAATATATATAGTAAAAATAATGAATTAATGGAGAAATAGAGGAGATAGATTAGATTAATCACAGGGCGCATCTTCGAATAACGTCGTTGGCAATGCTGGAAAGATGCTTCTTCTCCTCCCTCATTATTTCGAATTCTTGTCGGATTCTCTCTCTCTCTTTCTGTGAGGATTTTTTTTTTTTTTTAAGGGGAGATTAATGTGAAGATGGAAGGGGGAGGGAATATAATTGATGGGGTATGTGTGATGGCGGTGGGCATGACACGTGGCGGGCATGCAGCACGCTCTTATACTCTTCTCCTCTCTGCTTCTATTTGCCCCCCTCGTGCACTCATCCCTATCACAACCAGAGATATATGTTAAACGCACTAACCCTAATTCTAGCGGACTTCGGGCTAAACGGGTTACGGTCTTATCCGATCCACTCTTAACGGACCTTTAATAATTAAGACCTAATTCTAACCCTATTGGGTCTCGAGATAAACGGACCACAAACGGGTTATGTCGAAAAAAATAAAATTCAACACAAAATTTAAAATAGTGGCAATAAAATGTTAATGAATTTAAACATTATTCATAAATTCATTAAAATTACATAAAAACAATTCAACATAATATAAAAATTCAAACATCAATACTTAACAAGTACAAAACACCAACACTTAATAGTTCAAACACCAATATGTAATTCATAAACTGTTAATTAGAAAAATGTGAGCATATTAATACTTCAATATTAATAATTAATACACTTATTATATAATATAACTAATTAATATATATATATATATATATATATATATATATATAATCGGGCTTGCGGGCTAATAGGGCAGGGCCAAAAATGCTCGAATTAAACGGGCCTCTTAAACCATGACCCTAACCCTATACATTTTTAGAGTTAAACAGGCCGGCCATTTAACCTAGTCTGAATTAACATCTCTAATCACAGCACACTATTACCATTATCTTTCGACTCCAAAGGGTATGCAAGATTCAGCACTCACTTTGTAATACAAATATTTATAATGTAAATTATATGAATAGTTTACTAATATTTTATATTGAAATAATTAATATTTTTAATTATTTTAATTAATATTTTTAATAAAATAAGTAATACCCTTCGGAATAATTAATACCTTTAGTGCAATTTGTCAATATTTTTTGTATAATTTATTACTATATTTCAAATAAATTTCACCGTTAATACCATTTACCTAATACATTTTTATTTATAAAAAACTAGACATATTAGTGTTTATATATATATAATATTAATTTTTGTTTAACTTTTTATTTATTATGATTTTTTAATAACATTTGAAACTATCTTAAAATGTATTAAATTGAAAAATTAAATGAATAAGGAGAATTAAATCATATTTAATTTAACAAATATATGAGATGTATTTTAAACACATTAAAATTACAAATAATATCAGTTTAGGTTTTTTTTTTTTTTTTTTGCAAATTAATTATTTTGAAACTATATTACAATTTTTATAATTTAATTTTTTAAGTTTAAAATTTCGAAGTAATTTTTTTTCATGTTTTAATTAACAAAAAAGTTATAGTTTAATTCTTTAATAATTTTTTTAATGTTATTTTAAAATTATAAATTATGTATTAATTGATTACCAAAAAATAGAAAAATAAGAGAAAAGACCACATAATACAAGACAGAACAAAAATATGAAATTAAAAATATACATGTACATTGACCTGTTGGATGAAGTGCTACTCCAGGTAAAATAACTTAAAAAAAAAAAAAATGAATACTCCTAAAATTTACAGGACCAAAATAAATAAGTTAAAAAGATTTGGATCAATTTAGAGGGTGTTGACTGAGCTTATAAGTTTTTTAAAACAAACTTATAAGTTGTTTAAAAGCTAATAAACACTATTAATATGTTTGACAAAATAAAATGATTAAGAGCTTATAAGATCATAAAATTAGCTTCTAACAGCTTATAAACTGTAAAAAAATAAATTGAGATTTCTCAATTTGTTTTCCTAACAACCACCACCCCTAATCACCCATCCTACCTTGTAACTTCTCCGCCCCCACCCACCTCTACTCCAATATAATTTTTTTTAAAATTAAAATTAAAAATTGAAAAATATTTATTATAAATTCTCAAAGATTTTATAAGTCGTATTAGTCAAACATTTTATCAACTTATAAGCTACTTAAAAATTACATCTTACAAGCTTTTAAGACAACTAATAAGCTTATAAGATGTTTCAAATAAGCTTAGCTAAACGGACACTTAAAATAACAAGATAACTTATTGGATTACAAAAAATTATAGGGGTGCTACTATATACCCCTCCATATTTATTTGATACCTCCACACTATTTTTTATTTATTATAATATATTTTTTGAATGACTTTTGTGCCCTTATAATAAAAAAAAAAAAAAAAAACTGAATACTTGATACACCTACTAGAATACCAAAAGTCACAAGAACACAAATACAAAGAAGAGCATCGATCCAGGAAGAAAAAAGGAGAAAATTCATATTGTCCACTATTTTATCATCTTTATGGCGGCGATGCAACATTAGTTCGTAATTTTGTTACAAAGATGGTGTACACTCAGGAGTCCTATGCTATGTGTGTAAATGTATTTGTTTGATTTTTTTTTTTTTGATGAAGTATAATTTTATTTTTTCTTTGAATGTTGTTTTTTGTTTATGGAATGAGTATTATGTACCAAGATTGTGATTCCCCCGTTTTTTGAAAAAAATCACGACACCAATTTTTGAACCTGGTTCGTTGAAAAATGGTTAGTATTTCGACAAACGTTTGTCGAAAATGGCGGCAGGAGGAAGTCGTATGAAAACTGAAAAGATGAGGGTTTGTGGGTGTATGACTATTTTGAATATAAAATTAGAGATGGGTAATTTAGGTATATTGTGAGTGGTTTATCTAATAACTATGTAAATTTAAGTGGGTAGATTAAGTGGGTGGGTGTATCAAATAAATATGGAGGGGTATATAGTGCTTGCCAAATTATAGTCTTCAAATTTTTAACATTAAATAATTCAAATTCAAATATAATTGTCTAAAATAATATTTAATATTTATCTAATACTTAAAACTAATGCATTAAACTTATATAAGTTAAAATTTATATAATAAAATATTAATAAATATATGCGACGAGTCCTCACTACAAAAAAATGGGTAATTAGTGACAGATTTTTGTGACGGTAATATCCATAAGTAATTTATGACGAATTTAAAGAAAATTATGACAGATTTCCATTAGAAATATATTATTTTTATACAAAATAAATTAAATTTACTATATAAAAAATACAGACGAAAAATCCGTCTATAAAATAAATTGATAATTTAAAAATATAAGTTATTAATTATAAAATATTTAATGATAATAGAAAAATCCTCCACTAATTTCCAATTTTTTTGTAGTGCCTTAGATGAGTTCCATAAAAACCATGGTTCATCCTAAAACTAGAGATATTAAACGGGGTGGCTCTAACGCATTAGGACCAACCTTACAGGATTGTGGCCTAAGCGGTTCAGGTTTTAGCAGTTCACTCTTAACGGACCACTAATAGTTGCACTCTACCCCTAACCTTTGCGGTTCGCGGACTAAACGGGTCACAAGCAGGTTATGGAATAAAAAAAGAAAATCAAATTTAATTAATATTTAAAATATTTATGATATAGTATGGTGCAATTTAAATATAACATCTAAAATTAAATGATACATAATAATATAGTTAATGTGTTTTTAATTATATTATATCGTATCAACCAATTATTTAAACTAAGATATTATTGAAAAAACTACACTATTTAGTACTCAACATCTGTATTACTTTATACTTTTAATTGCCTTGAACCACACTTTTTACACCTTAATTGTATATACCCACCCCAAAAATCCTACATTTCAAAACACCACATTTTATTTCAAATAACCCCAAAACATATGTACCCCACACACCCATTACACACACTCTCTCTCTTTCTCTCTCTCCTCTCGATTACTAATTAAAATCATCCCCACCCCATTATCATTTATTTCCCCCTCTCTCTACCCCCCTCCCACCCTCTCTCTGTATTTTCTCCCTCTACCACCATCCCAAATTCCCCACGCCCCACCGCCCCCACCCCCCATTAGTCCCCACCGCCCACGGTGGTCCTCCGCAGCGATCCGCCCCCCCCCCCCCACGGTGCGGCGCACTGATCCGCCACCTACGGCCACCCAGCCCCAACCGCCCCCACAGCCCACCGAACTACCACCGCCTCACCACCACCGTCATTTCTAGTTCGGATCTACCTAGATCCTCTGATCTGTAATAGATCTGTAACAGCCTAGCCCCGAGGACGTGCCTCTGCCGCCATGGCCGAGGAGTTCCTGCCCTCGCGCTGCTCGTCCGCCAATCTGCCGCCTCGCCAGAGCCAGTGTAGCAGCCCATACTCCGATCTTTAACAGACAGAGTCGCATTCATCGGTGGGGACACATCTCTGCCGCTGTTGTGTATCGAAATCAAATCGATGGAAGGTAGTTTGATTTTAGCTGGTAATATGTTATTTTATGCGATTTGATGCGATTTTAGCTGATTTTAGCTAGAAAACAGGGCATTATATATATATTTTAAATCTTGTCTGTTGATCTGTTGTAGTTTTGTTCTTGATTGATTGTTCATTGCGGTTTGTTTTGCTTGTTACGGATTTGTGTTTTGATTTTAATTAATTATGATTAACACTTATAGTTGTTAATTGATTTGATTTTGAATTGTTGCTACTTTTACTCTTCCACTTTGTCTAATCTTTCTTTTGCTTTTGTGTGTGTATCTAAAAGATAATGAAATTTGAACGGTTGCTTTAGGCCTATTAGTTTCTGGATTGATTTGGCCTATTTGTTTTTTTTTATTGCTTTGGCCGATTTTATTGATAATAATGTTCAACTGTTATTGTTTGCATGTCGGAGAGCTTGTCAAATGGTGGAGCAAAGAGAAGAGAAGAGAAGAGAAGAGAAGAGAAGATGACATATTGGGGGGATTATTTTTGCATCATTCTGCAAATAAATTGTTTCATTCTGCAATATGCAAATCAATATGCAACTAATTTGGTGCATTCTGCAATTTTTTTGTTTTTGCATTTCTGCAATTAATTTGTTGCATTCTGCAATTTTTCTTTTTTTGCAATTCTGCAAATGTAATTTGAATACTGTAAGTGTCTTTATTTATTTTGTTTCAATGTAAATTTAAATTTTTTTAAATGTAATTTTAGTATTTTCTACATCCAAAATGTTTATTGATAATGTTGTGCATTTTTATTTGTGTAAATTAAAAAAAAAAAAAAAAAGTGGATGCATTTTAAATATTGGGAATGAAAATTTCCCAGCAAATCTGCAAATCTGACACGCCCACCAAAAAAATGAAACAACCACCAAATTTTTTTGAAAAATTCACTATTAAAAAAACAAATGAAAAAAACAGCCAGCCTGACACGCCTGCAAAATCAGCAGGAGGAGGGGAAGAGTTTTGGGGCATGGACCCCACAAATTGTGGTGTCTTGCAATGTAGGAAAAATGGTGGGTGTCAATGCAATTAGGCTTTTAAAATTGGGCCTATAGGTAACTAACCCATCTTTTAACTTATTTCATCTAAAATATATACAAAAATAAAAAATATACTATTAGTAAAATTATATTAAAATAAATTAAATAGACTGACCCTAATAAGGTTTCTGGCAAAATGGTTCGATGCTAAAATAACCCTTATTTCAATGGACTTAAAAAATGTTAGTCCTAAGTCTTGTTTTTACCAATTTAAAAGGATCGACCCTACGAACCATGGTCCTTTTAACATCTTTACCTAAAACTATTTAAGCGGGGCAAATTCAATGCAGGTTATCATATCCACCCAGCAAATATTTGTTTTTATGCAAATGAGAAAACTGTAGAGTCGAATGAGGGAGAAAGTACGAAGTGAAACTATTGAAAAGATATAAAAAGTGTAACTTTGAGTTTAAGTACATCCGTTTTTTTCAAATATCATTATATTATCACTAGAGGTGTCAAACAGCCCATCGGGTTGCGAATTTTTTCCAGACCGGGCCGGACCGGCCCAATTGCTTTCGGGCCACCGGATCAAACCTGTCCAATTTTTTTATTTTTATATACATTATTATTGTACTTTATTTATATATTAACCTCAGTAGTTTATAATTTAGTATACAAATTATACTCATATAGTTATTAAAATTGTTTAGTTTGTCAACAACAATTCAATAATTAAATCAAAACTTAAATTCCTAAATAATATTCAAGCAACAATAATTCAACAAATCTTAATAAATTTAAATCCACCCAGATAAATTCAAAAGTTCATGATCCAACATAATTACTTTTAAAAGATATGTACAATGTATTTTTAAAGGAACCTTAACTAATTTTCATTATTTAATAATTACATTATCTATTAAAAAATATTTGTATGATTCCCAATAAATATTACTACATCCACAAACAACACAAGTGATATTTTAATCTTAATTAGTACTCGGTGTAAGCTATAGAAGAATAAAAATTACTCTAAATCCGAAAAAAAAAATCTACTGGGCCACCTGGCCAAGCCCGCCCCAAGCCTGAGTGGCCCGCAGGGCCTACCGGGCCGGGCAAAAAAAGTTCGATTATTTTCGGGCCTATAATTTTGAGGCCCATCCCATCTTTAAAATCGGGCTTCTTGGGCCGGGCTCGTTTTGACAACTCTAATTATCACTGTTATACATATACATTGTCACTGTTTCAAAAATAAAATATTTTACTCCACTAAACAATGATAATTGATATGTATAACAGTAATACTGTGCATACATTATAGTAATGACTGATTTTTTTTTTTCAATAAACTCGAAGCAATAATTTTAGTATGCATTTAAGTGCATGATATACACTTGAATTTAAAAAAAGAACACTCAAGCAAAAATCAGTAATATCCTCAGAAATAATCAGTAATATTTTAAGAAGTAATCAGTAATACTTCAATTGAAAAAAAATACACAATTCAACATGTTAGTATATATTTAAAAAAAATCAAAAGTAAATATAAAATTCCCCAGAAAAGATAAGCGGCCACGGGAAATAATGAATAAAGTGGGGGACCCACTCTGCAAGTTCTCCCAAACAAGGTATTATTCGTCTGCCAACATCATCCGTCAAATAATTTGAAGAAATTGTAAAACCTCGCCGACGTCGTCGTTTTCATCTTAAATTTCTCAAATCTCCACCTCCGTGATCACCAGACCAGTTGATGCCCCATCCCTCCATACTCACAATGACCTTCAACTCCACCGCTATCGCTTCTTCTTCCATCGTCCGCCTTAATATCGGTATCTCTTTCTCTCTCTCCCTCTCTCTCTCTATTGTGTGTGTTCAGTTCGATCAATTTGTATCTTAGAGTACTCAATTCCTAAAATTGTAGTGAAAATCGGGCACAAATTGAACATGTAGCTAATAAATTGTCAGGATTGAGTTTGCTCAACATATTGACCAGTTAAACTTTCTTCTGATGATTACACTAGGTATGCGAAACTTGATTGGCATAAAAGTAACACATACTGTTTATTGAGAGTGCTGGAAATGGACTGGGATGTATATGATGAACATTCTGTTGTAGTCCTACTTTAATATATCTGTAATATGTAAGCATCATCGTGGAAGTGTTGCATGGAATTCCTAAATATTGATGAACAATGAACCCTGTCCGATTCCTTTGACAGTTTCGACCTTTCCTTTCTTTTTTATACGGTTGTGTGTTTGTTGTTTGCCATATTTTCATACTGGAGGTCATTGAAAATTTACAGACCATTGGTTTGATTTGAACTGATGTAATGTAAGTAGGAGTTAGTGTGAAAAACCAAGCGTAATTTTTTTTTTTTTTTTTGTGTGTTTTCTGGGATATGATGCAACCTGAAATTTATAAGTTTGTGTATATTTGTTTTGATTTGACAATTAATATAGTCAGTTGCTTCTATCACATGGAAAAATGGTATGCCGGACAGACTAGCAAGCGTACTACGTCAAGTTTTGCTTGACTTGAGGTCGAGCTTTTCTTTTTGAAGCTTAAATTTATATCAAAGGAAATGTAGGCATACGAACATGATAGCAAATTCATACGGCCCTTAAATTGATTCAAGTCTACTTTTTATACTTGAATCCAATATTTGAATACCAACTAATATTTTGGATAGTAGTTTATTTTTCAGTAATTATCAATCTCAAACTAGAGCTAGTGGAGTTTGTATCAGTTTTTTCTACACCCCCACTGAGGAAATGGGATATGCATTAGGAGAAGCCTCTTGTGAAAAATGATGCTCTTGGATCATCTTTTGTGATTTTAGAGTATCACTACATCAATTATTGAAGTTATTGGGTGAAACTTTTCGTCATAAAGGTCCTGATTTGGAGAGAGGATAAATGGATGCTATTTATGGCATTACTGTGCTAATAATTTGATCATATTGCAATGAGCATAAGTTTGGTCAACTTAGACATAAGAGTTATATCATTATAAAGAATGTGTGGTGTCAGGTTACACATCTTCCTTTGTGATAAAAAGACTTGTAGTCTTGTACCCTTATTCTGTAATTTGCTCACACTTATGTTTGTCTTAGATTTGATTCTTCTTTTTTTAAGGGGTTTTCTGTTGAATTAGATATCATGAGGTCCAATTGTGGGGTGACATAAGCTGGCAAAAGCAGGTGGACTTGCAACAGTTGATAGGATATCTTGAGATACATGATTATAGAACCATTGATGACTTTAGAATAATTTGCTCAGTCAAGGTTTTTTGCAACCTAATGTTGTAATTTCCCATGTAGCTTCGTTTTTACACACGGCATATTTCCAATTGAATTGACTTGTAGACATGATTCACATGGTGCATAATTTGATTTAAACTGGTATCAGTGTTGCATAGTTATTTCAATTTCTTGGCGAGAATTGAGTTGCGGTGAACTTATGTTACATCTTTTCGAATTCCTATTATATTCGTCCAGTTAAACATGAAACAATTAACGAAGGTAGTAAATAAATTTTAGTTTCGAGCCGTGGCGTTAGTTTTTTTTCGCTATTAAATTACCTACACTGTATTTATCTAGTGAAGTACTGAGTGTTATGTTATTCATTTCAAGGGGGCAAAAAGTTCTGCACAACTATTGATACGTTGACTCAGCGAGAGCCTGATTCGATGCTCGCAGCAATGTTCAGCGGTCGCCATACTGTCAGTCAAGACTCGGATAAGGTACATAAACTGATTGAGACATGTCTCTCTAGCATTACTTTGTTGAAAACATATTCCATCAAACTAGAAATAATTATTTAGAGAAGAGGGGACAAGACGAAGTGATGAGGCGATATTCTTTTTCATGAGTTACGGTTACAAAATCAATAAGTTTGGCAATGACCTGTATTGCCTCAACTTGCACTTGATCTTCTGTCAATAGCGAAAATAACCTAGTTTATTTTCTGCTAAGACAGAAAATGCTAATTCTATCGTTGAATCTTCTCTTTGAAAATAAAAGTAGTTGGTAGTTGCAAGCATCATCCATTTATCTATGCATGTATGTTGAATTATGAAATGTCATGCTGAAGCTGAACAGTCCTCAATTTTGCATAGTCTTAAAAGGATTTGATTTTTATGATTGCAGGGCCATGTTTTTATTGATAGGGACGGGAAGCATTTTAGGCATATCCTGAATTGGTTGAGGGATGGTGTACTTCCTTCTTTGACGGATTCTGAATATTCCGAGCTTTCAAAAGAGGCTGAATATTACCAGCTTCTTGTGAGCTATTTATAACTCTTAGCTAATCTTATCTCCACCAGATTATATTTACTGTATTTATTTCCTTCATTGATTGGATTTCCTTCGTTAGAAGATTCTTGAAACCCTGCCTCAATATAGTTGTACATTCATTTCTCTCAACCCTTCCCGTTATTTATGTGCAAGCATAGTACTATATGTCTCTTTGCATTTAAATCGACAATTGTTGTTGTACCAATTGCAATTTCTTGTATTTGAAAGTCTTTCATTTGTACGATTATTCTGAGTTTGTTGCTGAATAAAATTTATTACTCTGATTTGAAGTCATCCAATGAGTTAAAAAAGTTGGGGTCAGTACTGGAAATTCAATGTGACGAGATTATGCTTAAATAGTCTAGGACAAGATTTTTGTTTCAATGGTAACCATCATTGTCTGTAAATTCATTTGTTCGAATAGAAATTATTTTGTATCTTTTACATTATAAATAGGCATGAGATGTTAAAATCGATTTTTTTTATGCATGGAAATGATAAAATCGTTGCAGCTCCCAAAACTTGAGATTTCTCATCATTGTGCCAACTGTCAAGGCACTGACATTTTCCAGAATACGTTTTGTTTCTTCTTTAGTCCTTGCTAAAGTAAGAGACTGGGAAGACGCCATGTACTATTCTGGCATAGTGATTGTTTCTTGATGCGCTTAAAGGTTATAGAGGATTATGTCACCATATTTACTGTCTGAGAGCAGCCCATCTTTGATTTCAGGGGTTGGTAAGTGAAATTAAAGAAACTTTGATTCGGAGGAAGGAGGAGGAAGACATGGGTAACGAATTGTCACGCATTGATATCATTAAATGCATACAGTCTGAGAGGGTCAGATTTCGTGGAATCAATCTCTCTGGCCTCGATCTTTCTAAATTGGTAATATTATCTCACTGAATGACTTTCTGTAATAATTTGGTGTACTGAGATTCTTACGTTAGTGATTATGTTGTTTTAAGCTCATGCATCTTTTCGTGAATGTTACCTGTAGTAAGAGAATTGTGATATTATACTTGGGAGTGTATTAATAGGTGCCTCTGCTGCAGCAGATTTCAAAAGAACTGAAATGCGGGTTTATATCATTATATTTTTTGTATTGTTCCTTTTTGGTGGAGTTCTATTGCATTAATATGAGATGAAATATCAGGTTTATTATTCTGAGAATATTCTGTAATAAACACAATGTTATTTATATGCTCCTTTTTAGTTTCTTTTATGCAACTTTTCTTGTTAATTTTTCTGATACCACCTCATTGTTTTCCTTTAATTCTGTTTTTGTTTGAAAAGTTCCACTCTAGGGAGTTCATTCGAACATGATTGGAATTTTTTTTTAAGATTGCTAACACAAATGGGTCAAAAATAGTTTGTTTACCTACAATGCTACACCTGTTAACAAATTTGACTTGAGTTTTGCATTAAATTCCTTCTTAATTGTGATCACTCGTTGCATTTCATGTCCAAAAATTGCAGGACCTGTCATTTGTGGACTTTAGTTATGCATGTCTGAAGAATGTATTCTTTTCACGTGCTAATCTTCAATGTGCGAAGTTCAAGGTGAGTATCCTTACTCGTCCAAGGAGAAAATGTGTCTTTATTGGCTTTTATTTTATGGGACCAACTGTAACTATTAATCACCTAGGAGCATTCTTTCTTCTCCACAGGATGCAGATGCTGAAGCTTCCATATTTCACAATGCTATTTTGCGAGAGTAAGTTTATGCAGCTTTGTCTTCTAATAGAATTCTTACACAATATGTTTTGGGATTCTCTTGGAACGTTTAATGAGTATCTGCTGTCCTCGCCTCCTTGAACTATCATAAATTTGTTTAACTTCTATATTCGGTCTTGTTTGTCATTTTTAATGAATTGGTTTGGCCTAGGGAAGATGTGAGTTTACTGGGGCTAATCTTCGTGGAGCTTTGTTAGCTGGTGCCAGCCTCCAGAGTGCAAATCTACAAGGCAAATTCTTCTCTATTTGGATTGCAAAGTAACTATATCATTAATGTTGTACTATGAGCATATAATTTTTTGAATATAATTGGAAAAGAAAGGAAGTTGACTCATCGAAATAGGAATCTTGGTTCCATAACCAGTGAAAAAATTGTATCAACTAATGGCACTCTGAAATTTAACAAAAGATTTGTAGGCAAGTGTCTACAAGCATTCTCATACATGCATATATGCATGTATTTCTATGTAAATAAATTATTTCTAGTTACTCATTGGCATTTCTATTACTATAAAGAGACACATGTTGATAAATGGCATCATACTTGAAGGCCTTCCTTCTTTAATTGCCCCAACACTAACATCAGAAATTATATTTTGATTTTGTTTCTTGCTTAGTTCTTTAAACTGTTCAATCGCTACTTAATCGGGCATAGTTTTCATATCTGCAGCTATCATATTATTATTTTAGTTTGCTTGATTTCCAGTAAAAATTCTTTCTCTCCTCTTTGATTTATTGTATATCAGTCTAAAAAACTTTAATGCTATTATTTTATGTGATTACTGCTGTTAGGTCACTTTTCAGTTTATGTAAAGTATTTGCTATTTTCTCCATGTTTTGATCTTGGAAGCAATGGCTAATTATGTTACTGTATGTTCACAAGAATCATCTTCAAATCACAGATGCTTGTTTGGTGGACTGCAGCCTTTGCGGTGCAGATCTGCGCTCTGCTCACCTGCAGGTTCAGCATGCATAAATACTGCATTTAATTATTTAATTAACCTATGATTTTTCCTTTTCCTCATGACCCTTTCATACTTGTACCACTTTAAATCTTTTTTATCAAACAGTTAGGAAGTGTAACTGCCCATCGGTTTTCAATTTACCGGTGTGGCCAATTTTTGTATTTAAATTTTAGAAAATGCGTAATCTTTTTTTGGCCTCTTTACGAATTTCACTAATTCTCTGGAACAATTTATAGGGTGCCGATCTTACAAATGCCAACTTGGAAGGGGCTATTCTTGAAGGAGCCAATTTGAAGGTAAGAATTTCTGGATCCTTCTTAAGTATACTTACTTAATTAGAAATTCAGTTCACTTACTTAGTTTTTATGTTGGGCAGAGAATACAGCTCGTTACCTTAGTGCCGTTATCTTTCCTGTTTAGAGTTTTTTTGTTTGTTTTTTTATATATCGTCGACATGCAGTTGCATTGGTTTAGAGAACAGAGATTTATTTGGTTGTGTGGAAGTTGCTTTAGTTCCTCTTTTCTGATGACAGTGAGAAGGTAGTTTTTATATCCAACATAGTATTATATCAGCCACATATCTTCTGATTGATGAATTTTAACGTGTATTGGTGGCCCCACCTTGTTTACACTATATAAAAAATCGCGGATATAAACTATTTGTGCGCATATGAAAGGCCAGTGAGTTTGAGAGAATCGGAATATTTTATCCGACACTACATGCATGTGTACATGCTTGATTGCATTCCCATTAGTGAAACACATCAAAAGGCAATTGATTTGATTAATGTCAAAATTTACTGATGTAGACGCTCAATTTATCTGAAATTACATTCATGTCCTCATCTCCTTTATACTCTTCCTTCAGGGTGCAAAGTTAACTAATGCAAATTTGAAAGGAGCAAATCTCCAAAGAGCATATCTGAGGCATGTAAATCTTCGGGATACAGTAAGTAACCTAAACATCCAATATTGAAGAAAATTTTATATCTATGGTCATCAACTTAGATTTGGACTGTGGGGAGAACTATGTTATCTTCATTCAGGTGTAGTAACGTTACTTATTTTTGACTGCTTGTGTATGGACTAAATAGTGTGAAAATATTCACATCGTGATATTTTTTCCTTTCTGGCCGTATCTTTTCCTTCTTTTTTTTTTGTTTTTAAATCCTTTTTTTTTTTGTGTCGATATATTTTGAGCAAGAAATGTTATTATATTTTTTAATTTTCAATATTGGAGTTCTTTTTACTTTTGTGTCGATATATTTTACTTTTTCCTGTGCGCTGTTTGATTTCATCAGTTCCACCTCGTTTCTTTACAGGATCTGGAAGGCGCGAGACTTGATGGGGCGAATTTATTAGGTGCAATCAGGTGATGAACAATGTTCAACTTGGGGTTTTTCTGTTCATGACATTTGCCTGTTCTCTGTCTTAATTTAACTTTTAGTGATACCCATGCTTACCCTGTCAAATGCAAATATTTTCCCAGTTGACTTATTACAGTGTTGTGGCTGTTATTTTGGTTTTAATATGTGTAAATACTTGATTTTCATCAAATCTTTCAAGTTGTAAGGTTGTTTAATAGCAAATGTTTTCTGAAACTCCTTTTTTTATGAAATACACACAGTTTCCCCATGCGACCATGCAATTGTAAGTCATCTAACTTAGAGCCCATTTGGCTAAGCTTATTTAATACTACCTCCGTCCCGGAGGAACTTGCCCAGTTACTGTTTTCGCGCGTTCTACCGAACGAAGTTTTTATTAGTATTTAAAATGATAAAGTAATTTTAAAGTTACTTAATAATAGAGGAGATATAGATCTATCATACCCTACTTTAAAAGTCACTTTACCATTTCAAATATTAAAAAACAACTCGTTTGCTAAAACACGAAAATAAAGGTAATGTGCAAGTTCCTCCGGGACGGAGGGAATGCATCTTATAAGCTCTAACATCTTATAAGCTGATTTAAGAGCTTATAAGATGTAATTTTTAAGTAGTTTATAAGTTACTAGAGTGTTTGGCTAATACAACTTATAAGATCTTTGAATATTTATAATAAAAAAAAATTAAATTTAAATATAAAATAATACTTTTTTTATTTTGTGTATTGATATAGAGGTGGGTGAGGGCGGGTGAGGGGTGGGGTGGTTCCAGAGGTGGGTGGGTTGTTGGGGATGGAGGTGGGTAAAAAAGTAAGTTGGGATTTCCCAACTTATTTTTTAACAACTTATAAATATAAATCGTTAAGAACTTATTTTATGATCTTATAAGCTGTTAAACATCTTATTTTGTCAAACATATTGATATTGTTTATAAGCTCTTAGACAACTTATAAGATGTTTTAAGGAGCTTATAAGCTTAGTTAAACACCTTCTTAGGTGAAATGACTGTTATTATTTTTAATTGTGTGATCTTCTTTTTGAAGGTGAATCAGCGACACATATAATATATATAAGAAAAGAAAATTGATGATGAAGCTGATGTCTTTCTTATTTAAGTTCAAACATAAATTACTTGAATCCGTGTACGGGAACAGAAAATAATATAAGGTGGAGCAATGAATAGAGTTTAGAGGGGTAATTTTGTAATTTTCTTTATGTATAAAGTAAAAAAAAAATTGAATTGGGTGTATGTGAAGATTTAAAAGTAATGATAGCTTGTGTATATTTGTGGATATTATGAGGATGGAGTTTATGAAGAGTGTTCTATCTTTGTGGTGTGAATTTTTCAGAGAACTTTGGAAAAAAAAGGAAAATGTGAAAATAATTTTAGGTTATAGATGATTTGTAGTATTATTTTATTAGTAAATTGGTTCCATAGGAATATTCAATAATGAATTTTATATAATTATAGATTTATTTATTTTTTTATCAGAATTTTATATAATTATAGATATAATGTGTTAAAAGTTCCTAAATTATTAACTTTTGTTTTGAAAGACTTTTGAACTATTTTTAGTTTTAATTTATTTTAAACTATATAATTTTTATTTCATTAGGTCCTTGATAACGGAACCTCACGGATTTTGTTATGTTAGTTAATATTTTCCATTTAAATATGACGAATTGACCAATATTATTGTTATTAAGATTAAATTCCAACAAAAAAAAAAGTATGTGCCTAACGAACTGTTAAAAAATGGTCTTATGAAAAAAAAAATGTATACTTTTTAAGGGCTTTTCAAAACAAATACATAAGTAGACGTAAACAAGAATAACTTGGAGCAACCGTCACAACTCTAAAACTCTCTTTCAACATATTCACCGCTTGATTTTGGCTCAAGAGGGTGTTGCCGCCATAGTATGTCTTTATCCGATCTACTGGTCTCTATCATATCCATTTGCGATCACTGAGAATTGACTGTGATCAGTTTTATTTCTCTCCTGCGTTGAGAGTTTCTGTCCTCTCTTGCGTTGAAAGTCTTGTTTTGTTTAGATACACTTAGTGTTTTGCCGGTTGCCATGGCTATATTACAAAATATTGTTATTACATGCTTCATTTTATTCGTAGAAATGTCAGTGATTTGGCATAATCGTTTTGTTAGGGCATCTAGATCTTTGTCACGTTCTCATTATTGGGTTGAACTCTTAACTATTGTGAATGGTCTTGTCGATAGCTTTTGCTTGCTTTCTCTAAATTATAAAAGTGTTTTTTGTTTTGAAAAAATAGTTTAGGGACCTTATGAAATAAGATTGATATATTTTAAAAGATTTTTAAAACAAAAATTACTCTAAGGACCTTTTGAAACAAATGTTAATAGTTCAAGAATTTTTTTAATGCATCATGAAAGGATAAACAGATTTCTATAGTTTGGAAACGTAGGGGGAGTTTGGTAAAGAGATAATGAGAGTGAAGAATGATAATGAAATCAAAGTAGTGTTTGGTATATGGTGCAGAGGAATGATCTCTTTGATTCTTTATAATGAAACCAATTTACTTTCCAGTCCTAGTCATTATACTACTGTGACACATCATTCAATTTAATAAATACATAATACGTATAAATTAATAGTTTTAGTGTGCACCCAAATGCATTTTATGCACTTGAATTTTAAAAATTATTTTGCAAAAAGTATGAAAAAACACACAATTCGCCTTGAACTGCATTTTTGAATGAACAAAACTCCAAACAATAATCAACAATACCCCAAAAAGTAATCAACAATACTCCAAACAATAATCAGTAATATCACGAGCAATAATCAACAAATACTCTAAGTGGTAATTTTTTGGTTTTGCGATTTTTTTTTTTTTGCCTTTATATTTTGCCTTTGGCACTTTTTTTTTTTTTTGGAAAGACTGCTTGACTCAGTCCGATTCAGTCAGGATCCGGAGATATTTTAGTTTTACCTATATTTTACATATCCTTGACCTGTGAAGGTTTTATAGAGTAGGTCTTTTGAGACCCTCTCATACCATGAGACGGTGAGATAAAATATAAATTGAACATGACGCATTAACAATTTGATAGTGGTGTGTGTTAATATATGTTGTCCATATTATGAGACAATCTCACCCAATTTTTATCATTTTTGTATGCGTGTTTGTCTTCAAAATAATATAAAAACAATTTTATGTGTAAAACATTTACTGACAATTTTCACTTTCATAGAGATAACCTTTTCATTTAAAAATAACGAGATTGATATAGTGCCCACCGGTGGGCACAATATTCGTGCCCAGCGTCTATGTGGCAATCTATGTAGCAATGACACATAATAATCTTCCATTTTTACCTTTTATTTCCAAATATATGTATTTTTAGATTATTTTTTTTCAGATTTGATTAGTAATATTTTTTAAATTTTATATCAAAAATCAAATATTATTTTTTCCAAATTAATTGGAAAGTTAATCATCTCTCTAAACATGCCAAACATTAATCTTTTCTCCCGGTCGTCGTTGCACATGATTTTCTCTCACGTAGGTCGCCAGAAGATGAAATTGGTAATGCTTCTATAGAAGAATGTTAAAAACAAGTAGATGTATTCATTTATTTATCACGCATTCTCAACTTACAAGTTTCTTCTATTCAAATACAACTCAAGAATACTGAAAAAAAAAAAACAGGCATGGAGGTAAAGAAAATAGAACTTTTCTAAAATTTAATATTTGAGCGTGGGTAATTAGCTTCCAGGGACAAGCAACAAATGTTTATATTTTTGCGTGTTTAGAGAGAATGATGATTAATTATTTCTATTAATTTGGAAAAAAGAATATTTGAGTAAAATTTAAAAGATATTACTAATCAAATATGAAATAATTTAAAAATATATATATTCGGAGATAAAATGTAAAAATGAAAAATTATTATGTGTGATTGCCACATAGATGGTGGGCACAAATATTGTGCCCACCGGTGAACACTATATCATTCCCCTTAAAAATAATGCAAGGATTTTGTATGATATTATTTCATAGTGAAGCGATATCTTTACTTATTATTATGATATTTATATTTTAAAAGTATCACAAAAATTTGCAGAAGTATTACATTTATAATTGAGATCGTCTTTTATAAATTTTTTATAAGATACTCGTTTTTTTCTTTACGAATATTTTATATGATCATTTCACATGTATTTTGATGATACTTTATAAAAAAAAGTTGGTCAAGTACCAGCAAGTGATTGACAACCAACACACGAAAGTTCCATAAATTTAGCGACTAGAATTATAATTTAAGGCAAATCAATCAATTTGTATTAGTTTTAATGCAATAGCATATAAATAGTTTGCAATTTTTATTGCAAGAATCGAATTGTATAGGTCAAAACAAATTAAAGTGATTTTAGATTATTTTTCGTAGAGAAGGAACATAGTATTACAAATTTGATGGATAAATTTTGACAAAGTATAGTGTGAAAATGGTTCATACATGAATCATTGAAGGATATTAGTTGTTTACACTAAATAATATTATTTGTTTTCACTGAAAAATAATACTGCCGCCGTCCCAAAATATTCTTTACACTACCTTTATTTTCGTGTTTTAGCTAGCAAGTTGTTTCTTAATATTTAAAATGATAAAAATAACTTTTAAAAAGTGTTATTATATATAGATCTACCTCTCCTCTAATTATAAAGTGATTTAAAAATTATTTTATCATTTTAAATACTAATAAAAAACTCGCTCGCTAAAACACGTGAAAATAGTAAACGTGAAGAAAGATGTGGGACGGATGAGGTAGTTGTTTATTGAAAACAAACTAAAATTTTTTATTGTAAACAACTAATACTGTTAAAAGAAATAACTAATACTTTTAATAATTCATATATTAATCAATTTCATTCTATACATGTTCATAATCTTTTTTTTCAAAGTTGAGGGAAGGGTATGAAGTAGATATTTAATTCAACCAAAATAATATAATTGTTGTGAAAGCAAAACACAATTTAATTATTCTAAAAGGTTTTTCAAACGCTCCCCCACCCCCACCCTCCCCTAAAAAGAAGAAAAAGAAAAACTCAATGCTACATTAGTTAAATGTCTAATAGTATCACTTCCCCATTAAGTTACCCTCTCATCTACTATTCAAGTAATTAATTTTCTTGGGACCACACGTTAATTTCTAGCATTTTTAAAATATCAAGCACCGTCCAAAAATTTCAAATGGATAAGTTTGTTTTAGCATTGACATTTTATTTATATACAATGAGGCATCGATTTTCAAATTAGTTGTTCAGGTAAAATAATTTTATTATACTCAATATTCAATTCTTTATGAAGGGTGGTGCAACATAAACTCCTATTCTATTAATATTACAAACTGCAAGTAATATGTGTTAAAAGAATAATATTGTGATCATGTCAAAACTATATCATCACGATTTATGTGACATCGTCCAACATTTTTGTGTAAAAAGAAATCAAGTAAAAAACAATATCCCCTTTGAAAAATATTGTATTATAAAAAAAAGTATAGAGTGAACAAATTTCACCGTAAATAAATTTGAAAGTATTAATTTTCTTCAAATTTTATTTTATGATTAATGATATTAATTGTTTCACTAAAAAATATTAGTCGGTTTCATTAAAAAATAGTTTTACTTAGTTGTTTCATCGAATGGTATGAGTAAACCATTTATTTTCTCTTTATACATTTTCACACTTTCATTTTAAAAAAATTCCATATTATTTTTCACATTCCTAATAAAACCATTTCACATCATCAATTTTGTTTTAAAATATTCTTTGTTATTTAATTGAAAAATCAATAATTTTTTTTTTTTTTTTTAAAGTGTGTAGTGGACGGTGGGAATAGTACATGCAAAATATTCGTTCTTACATATAAATTTTTACCATGTACTTGAGAAGTTACTATGCATGCACCTGGACATATTTTCCTATAATGCATCTTGAACCGTACACGTGGCGAAAGATCGTACGGTATTAAGATGAAACTTTGGATATTGTGATTTTGTCGGCAAAGTCTTCTAGAATATTAATATTAAGAAGATGTGTGTCCACACTCAACATCTAGCTTCTCGAACTTCCCCCTAATTCATGTGTGTGTTCTTAATTTCTCTGACTAAAAAAGCCTATACCAAAACCAAATTTCAATGACTCACCTTTATTCTTTCTCACCCATCACATTTATAAAGAAAAAAACAAATTCGAATGAAATTAAATGAAATGAATTCGTCTTTAATTTCCTTTTCTCTTCGGCTAAAATATGCCACATGGTCCTTTGACGTGGATTCTGGAATTAGTTCGTTTCTTATCCGTTAATTTAATGTCACATTCAGCCTTCCATCTCATCCACCAAAACTCTCCCATAAAACTGTTTGCAAATTTTATTATGCAAGAAAGAGTCTATATCTCACATTAAAATTAAGCTAAACACAATTCACATACATTTATGCCAATTTTTGGTCTAGATTGATTCACGGTTAGAAAACGTTTTTTTTTTTATAAGTGAATTTTTTATAGAGAGATAAATGAGGTACAAGTCGTACCACATCTTGTACCTCATTACAAGAGTTTTACAATGAACAACCTAAAACCATTCTAGGATTGTACAACAAATTGTCAAAGGAAGAATTTAAACTAGTTTGACCATGTACATACATCCAACACCAAAGTCTAGCGTTAATTTCCTCAACAAGTTTAGAATGCGAGAAAACAACATAAATTTTTTACTATCTACTTTTTTTATTTGAACGTCCACTAAAATTGTATTTATTCCTTAAATGATAATAATCTCTTTATCTCCACACTCTACTTTATTTATATAGATCCATAATATTTTTAATTAATTTATTTTTTCCTTCAAATATGTGTCCAAACAATTAGGCACGGTTTTGATGGATGGCGAGAGTAATATTTATATTTAAAAAGTAGACAAAGTATAACGTGAAAATGATTCATGCATAAATCAAGGAAGAATATTAATTGTTATCACTAAAGTATATTAGTAGTTTTCACTGAAGATTATTAACTGTATTCACTGAAGAGTATTAGTTGTTTACTGAAAATAAACTAAGAGGTGTGTATTCAATTGAGATTCTATTAGATTTTTTTGGACTTTAAAAAGTCTGTGGATTTAGAAAATCTATAGACTCCATGCAGAGTTTGACCGACTTTTTTTATTGATTTACTTGGATTTTCATAGATTTTACAGGATTGTGGAATACTTTTTTTTATTGATTTACATGGATTTCCATAGACTCCGACGCTGGAACCATTGATGCAAATATATATGTGACACACTTGTATATAAAAAAAAAAGTTATCCAAATTATTTAGAAAAAACAAAAATAAAAATACATTATTATTTTATCTTCATTTCCATCACTGTTATACCTCGCCCTCATTGGAAGTCTCAGGTTGTTAGAAGAGATTTTGGAGAGTAAAATTTATTTAGGGGACGCTTGGTTAACAACTCTTCAATAGTAATGAGAATGAGATTGAAAATTAGTGTAATTAGCATGGTTCATGAGAACAAAATCACTACCTCTCCTCCTAAATAAGGTAATTGACTTGAACCGAAAATACTAACTTTCTACTAGTAGTTTCCCCGCAAGAGTACGTGTTTCACTGTAGTATGAGCAAGTATAGGGACCAAGTATTATCGAACCCAAGGGAAGGAATATATGCGAATAGATCCCTGAAGATCTACGCGTCGTAATTTTTTTTTTTTTTTTTGATCGGTAAATGTTAGTTGTTAGTAGTTAGATTAGTTCACCAAGTCCCCAAATACACCCAGAAATCTCCAAGCCCTCCTTATAACTCCCATAATTCGTTCCCAGAGGGAATCGAACCCGGGTCACTCACTAGAGTGAGGAACCCGGTGGCCAGGTGGGCTAAGCCACCTGGTTCTACGCGTCGTAATTAATATGAGTGTATGTTTTTGAGTTTTTTGAAAAGCAAATATAATCTAAACTAAATTACTCTAGGTATGCAAAAAGGAAAACTAAACTAAAAACGTAGAAGTGTGTTTTCGAATATGAGATGGAGATGCTCAGGATAGGAATCCCCACGTATACTAACGGAGCAGGTATATAATCAAAATAATTGTGACGTGCAAGAAATAACCTAAGTAAAAGATTGTAAGATGAAAGCTCAAGAATTTAAACCCTAATACTTTATCCTAACAATCGACTTCACTAATCCACTAACAAGTTAATAGATAGTGCTTAATTAACGAGACCCTAATTTAACTAAGGTGGTGCGGTCGTCCTCCCTAGATAAACCAGTAGATTAATTAACCATTTCTAAACCCTCTCGTTAAGTCTACTAGTTGTTAAAGAGTGATAAGATCGTCCTCTCTCTAACACTTTTCGAACGAAATTCAAAAGTAAAGTTAAGATTGATTTTAAGAATTCATTAATTAAGAGAATTAAAACTAAACGTCACGAATTACCCTAATTACGTACCCACATCCTACTTCTACAAGTTCATCATATCCCAAGCATGCAAGGGTTTTAGCTAGACATGGTTTTAACGGTAACAAAAACAATTGAAGAAGTAACGAACATAAACATGATGATTTTAACTAAGAAATTATTAAACATAAACTAGGGTTTTAAGAAATAAATGCTAAGAACTGAAATTGAATTGATAAAAATAAAGTCTCAAGTGTTTAACGTCAACGAACGAACGAAAATAAATGAAAATCTAAACTGAAACAAGAATTCGTAAAGTAAAACCTCGATTACACGCAAAAATAAAGCTTGCTCGAACTCCCGGTGCTCCTCTCTCTCCAAAAACTATTCTAAAAGTGATATGGTTTGAAGTCGGCTGTGATGTGGTGTGTTGTGATCATCAAAATCGTGTTCGGGACGAGTATATATAAGCGTCGGGCCGAATCGGAAACTCATGGGCCGAAAAACGAATTCGGAAGCAAAAATATGAAAGTGCTCGAGCAGCACCCGCTCGAGCGGGGGCGAGCTGTGTAGGTCGAATGCATCAAGGGCTCGAGCACTAGCGCTCGAGCTGGTTGAGTGAGCAAATATTTTTGTAAGTTTTTTGGCGTTCGAGCAACATGCTCGAGCGGAGGCGCTCGAGCTGGTCGAGTGAGCGAAACTCTCTGGACGATTTCGGTGCTCGAGCAACATGCTCGAGCAGTGGCGCTCGAGTGCTCTTGCTCGAGCACTTTTCAGCAGCAGTACACTTGTTCGTAAAATCTTCATATCTCCTCAACCGGAAGTCCGTTTTGGCCGATTCAAAGTCCTACGTACTCCTCTTTTCGCCCTCTATCCATCTATGGGCATCAAAGAGATAAATTCATCAATGTGTAGAAATAGTACTCAATTGACTCTAAACACTCAACAAAATCGACCAAAACTAGGACATTTCTAGCTACGAATCATGACAATTTCACGCCTAATCAGTAATCACTCCTCCATTTTGATTACCCTATTTTCTTCCTACAATCATCCTCCTCAATCACTCCCCTCTTCCTCCACCAACAATCATTTGTTGTCTACTTCTATTTCAAGATTGGGGCATGACACTAGCAATGGTGTCACCATTGAAACACTTATTCCCCTAACATATCATTTTTATTATGAGGGCATAGATAGAAATACATTTTCATTCCCATTACTATTGAAGAATGGCTAACCAAGCGCCCCCTTACATTTTTGAAAAGTAGACTTGACAAAGGGGCGAGTAATCTCCAAAGCAAACAGGGGCGGATAATTTTTTTACCCCGTAAGCGGAGACTGGATAGTAGTCTCAGCCCGGGGGATCCCCGTCTCGTTCTCCGAGGGGAGCCGTATTATTTTTTATATAATTAATATATTTATATATAATTTTAATGTTAAAGTAAATTACAAATAAATATTTCATAGTTTCCTACTCAATTAACTATTTATTAAAAATTACATTTTTTTATTTAAAATTATGTTATTAGTTCCAAATTATATTTTTTTCACTTTAGTATATATGTTAATTAAAAATATTAGTATTAGAGGTTTTTCAAATTGTTTAAATTAGTTTTTTTAACACCAAATTAAAGTAACTGTTGTGTATTATCAAATTTTTTAATTTAATTTTTTTTTATATTTTAAAAATGAGATAAAAAAAATTAGGTGGGGAACGGGGAATCCCCGCGAGACGGGATCCCCGGAGCGAGGCGGGGATGGGGGGAAAATTTTTCCCATTTATTTTGCAGGGACGGAGATGGGGAATGACCCCCCATCCCCGCACTGCCCCGTTGACATCCCAATGGAAGAGAATCAATGAAAGTCCATAGATTGTTGAATACCTAAAGACTTTTTAAAATCCGTAGAAATCTCTGGTTATTAGAAGAGATTTTGGAGAGTGAAATCTATTCATATTTTGGAAGGAAAATCTAAGAAAATCTGTGGAGTATTAAAATTCATAGACTGTTGAATACCTAAAGATTTTTTAAGACTTTTTAAAATCTGTATTGAATACCTTAGGATTTTTAAAGACTTTTGAAAATCTAGATTAAATACCCCCAGACTTTAAAAGTCTAAAAAAATCCTACAGACTATATAACCAATGCACCCCTCTAAGATTCTTCAGTAAAAACAACTGATACATCAATACATAATGTATGAATCAATTTCACTCTCTACATACTCAAAAAAATATCTTAAAAATATAATGAAAATGTCGCCGATCTCAATTGCTGAATTTACTCGTCTAAATTAGTTTCGGATAGTTTGTTTTTGTCTGTGAAATTTATTTGTATCGAGTCATTTGAATTTATTTTCAAAATCCTCTTAGGAAGTAAACCCTTCGACCTGCATATAAGTCAAAATCCATAAGAAGTGGTCCAATCAATTAATCTACTCCATTTAATAGTCAATTACTTTACTTGCTCCATTATTGACATCACTATGTACAATATGTGTCCCCTTATTTCATTTTTGATCATATTTGTTGAAATATATAGGCCTTTTCAATCATGTCGACTCACGAGACACATGGAGATACGTACTTCCCTCCATTAACATACAATTTTAATCTAAACATATATTGGACATAAAAAATTGCACGGGACTATTTTTCTTTATATTTTTGTGACACTTCAAAAATATTATAAAATTTCATAATATTTTCTATCTGCAGGAATTTCCGATTATCTATTTATTAATTTCAATCTGTCACCAGCCAAAGTTCAATTAACTTCAAGGCGCTTGGTTTAAAATTACCAATGAAAATAAATATGAGATAATTACAGGCGATTAATCCGAATAAAAGGAAATTAACTCGACTTCATCATATTTTTTACAGGATGATATATGAGGCACAAAATAAGTTACTTTTGATTTTACACGGAATTTAATGCGAAAATTAAATTGTAGTATTAAATGAATAAAATAGTTATTTGTGAGATGAATTTTAAAAAAATGAGTGCACTTTATTTCAATTTTGAAAAATAGAAAAATAAAATTGGAACGAACTTTTTTGACAAAATAAAACTGGAACGGAGTAGTAATAATTATCTCATTTTGATTATTACCCCACCTCTTAATTATTACTATCATTTATCCATAATCATTATACTATTCAATCCTCCACCAATAATCTAAAAGTATGGTTAGATTATACTGTAAATTTTATATTGAAAATCGATTGTTAGCGTAATCTAACCATACTTTTCAGTGTAATCAAATCATACTTTTCAATATAAATAATTTCAACTGTTGAGTGAATGCACCATACATCAAGTGAAAAAAGAATTACTCTATTATCATTAATGAAACAATCATTCTTTTAATATATCGCTTTTATCATGGGCCATAGAGGAAAAAAAAAATTATTACCTTTTTCATTGATTTTTTTTTTTTCTGAATAAAAAGCTTTCTTTCGTATTATCCACGTAAGATTAGACCTATGATGCACAGATTCTTCTAAAAATATAACTATGCAGTATCGAATTCGCACCCGCCCCCTAAAAAGGGTGCGATTCTTGAATCCGCGAATCAGATTCTCCACGTGGCGAATTCAGCTGCCACGTGGCGAATCCACTAACGGATACTCGAATCCTTCTCGCGAATCCTATTTATTAAGCATTTTTCAATTGAAATTTATTATATAATATAATTTAAATTGATAATGTGACACTTGTTTTATATTGAAATCACTCTTATGACGTATAAATTGGGCTAACGGAACTTTAATTAATTTTTGGTTACTTAATTATATTAAATTATTGAATATGTTTAAGTGTTGGGTCAGAGATAATATGAATTATACACATTCAATTTACAAAATTTCAAAATATATTTATTTTTTAAGTATTATATATAATAAAATATAAATAAACAGACGTATCCTTGACGAATCGCACTCTAAGTTTTTTGAAAAATCGTATCTCCATACCCGTATCGTATCGCCCCCGCGCTCCCGCACCCGCACCTGCACCTGTGCAACATAGGGTTAGACCAATTTCAAGCCCTCCTCGTATTATCCGCCTAAAGTTGGACAAATTTCAAGCCCGTCTTGTTGTTGTTGATGATGGTCTATATATTCTATAATTTTTTTAGGCCATCAACATGATGGCATGCATATATTTCTTAGAAAAAAAAAAGTTAGAATAAAATAGCAGACATAATGAATAATCTTAATTATGTGATTTACTTTAAACATATTCAATCGATTTTATTCTGAAAAAATAGAGAAGTTTAATTTGGAAAGATTCGCGATAAGATGAGGGGCAATAATGGCATATATTACACGAGCCATGATGCCGCGTGCATTGATAGGATTGGGGGCCATACACCTTTAATAAACTCTAAATTTTTGTTGAGAATTAAAGATGTCGACTGCAAAACGACAAGGAAAATACTATTACTCCATTTCGCAAAAAGTGATTTTTTAGAATTTAAAGTTTAGTCATTAATTTTATTTCTCTTTTAATTTCTTTTAAATTTACTCCACCTAAATAATCTTTTAGTATTGATCAAAGACATTTTCTATTTTTATCTTATTAGCTTTTA
The DNA here is from genome assembly GCA_947034835.1 of Ballota nigra. Lineage (NCBI taxonomy): Eukaryota > Viridiplantae > Streptophyta > Magnoliopsida > Lamiales > Lamiaceae > Ballota > Ballota nigra. Next base: position 4,652,735 of record OX344720.1, on the reverse strand, counting down.
CTTTTTTAATTATCCCGCATATCTTTTACATACTATAAATATTTTTTCTTTAATTGATTGAGGGTAAAATTTTCTAAATTTTATGTTTCTTAATGAATTTAATTGTAAATCTCTACAAAAAGATTTATTACGAAACAACGATATTAAAATACTTTAATTTTTGCTTTGCGATTTGTTGTGATTTGAAATATATGAATAGTAGTATAGATATTTGAATTTTATACATGTATGAGAGTATGCTTTTGTAATATAAGATTTTAAATGATAATATTATTATATTGTGAAAAGAATGAGAGGAATTGTAGGATAAAATACATATACATACATCCATGTAATAATTATAATAATCATATAGTGGATGAGAAATTATGTTTTCAAAATATTAGATTTATATATTATTATAAAATGAAGTAGAATTTTATGAAATTTTGAAGCACCATATACAATATCCAATTTGACAAACAAGAATTTAAAAATCTCAAACATATATATTCCCTTTAGTTAAAAATGATCAACTTTTCTAAAATGACAATATATATTTTACACTATCAACTTGCAATTTTCAATATTTTATATGACAAAGTATTAGTATATGAAAATAATTTATGATAAACTTATCATGAACCTGATTAAAATATCAAATATTTGATTAGGAATATCGATAATCTCATTAGGAATATCATTAAACTGGGTCAATGATATTATATTATAATTTTTGTAAATTTTCTTGAACCCAAATTAATGATACTCTTGATGATATTATTTGTTGTGGACATTGGAGGAAGCATAAACTAAGACTTCACATTTTCATCATATACTTTATTTTTTATAGTACTACTTTAACTATCACTTTGCACTTAAAAAAGAAAAAAAACTTTTCTATATTTTGTGAGATGGTCCACAACATACTTGTTAATTACTAGTATACAATTTAAACCATATCATAATCTATCCTCCCTTAATAAATTAATACACTATATCCAAAAAAATAAAATAAAATAAAAATCAAGTCATTAAGACTCTATAAATTGGGCACGTACGCTCCCATATCTCTCCACAATCAATACCAAATCTCACACTTCACAAACACATTTTCTAAGAGAGAAAAAAATGGCAGGAATCATCCACAAGATCGAGGAGAAGTTGGGCATGGGAGGCAACAAGGAAGGCGACAAGAAGCACGACGAACACAAGCCCGAATCCCACGGCTACGGCGACCACAAGAAGCCCGAACACGGCGACTCCCATGGCTACGGCGAGCACAAGAAGCCCGAACACGGCTACGGCGAGCCCGAACACAAGGAAGGCCTGGTCGACAAGATCAAGGACAAGCTCCCCGGCGGCGCCGGCCACGACGGAGACAAGAAGAAAAAGAAGAAGGAGAAGAAGAAACACGGCGACGAGGGGTACAAGAAGGGCGACAGCAGCAGCAGCGACAGCGATTAATTTATTTATTTAATTAATTGGATTTCTGGTTGCGAAAACGTGTTTTACATATCACGTTTTTACTCCTGCAGCGTGCGTTTCTGTTTGCTATAATAATTGAATAAATTAGAAAATCACAAAAAAAGAAAAAGGTTTGTTTTATGTACTTGTGAATCTGTGATATTGTGGATTTTATTGTAATTGGGTTTACTTTGCTTCTTGTTGAATATCGATGATGCTTTGATATTTACCTATTGATGTTTTAATACTTATTTTTTGTCTGACATAAATTCGTAATAATATAGAATTGGCACAGCTAAATAAACCCTTTTGAAATAAATCATGATAATAGAAAAATACCAAACAACTTTTTACAGATTTATACAAAATAATTGAACAAATGAAAAAAAAAAAAATGTAAGAACATATTTATTTTAACATTGTATTATATTGTAAATAGCAGTTTGTAAACTCCCCCTTTTTTACACACCCCAACTGTTAAATATACCCCAGTTAAAAATAAGAATTATGAAAACAACTCATTAAATATACCCTATATTTTGACTATTATATATCCTTCCCATCTAAAATCAAATAAAAACATCATCTCTCAAAATTATGGTAGTTGTGCAGCAAAGGACAAATTAAAATTTTAGAAGGAAAGAATGAAAATGATTAAATATATTCAATTACTTTGCTTTATCAAACAAGAAAGAACTTGAGGTTAATCGATTAAAGGGAAAAAATGAATTTTATGAATTAAGAATGGTGGGAGAGATGATTGATGGAAAAGACGAGACGAAGGATAAATGAACTAATTAATTTTATTTTAGAGATTTTTCCTGTTGTGTTTGGATTATTGCAATTAAGTTTTTTTTTTGTTATTGATGTTTTAATTTTGGTCGTCATAAATTCGTAATATTATTAAATATCTTTTAGCAATTCAAGGAAGTAATAAGGAATTTCAAATTTAAAAAAAAAAAAAAAATTTAAGCTAAATTTGGAAGAAATGAGGAAAAATAGTTAAACTAAAAAGGACCATTATTGTGAAATGGGGTAGGTATTAACATTTTGTCAGGATTGAACTCAAATTTTTGTTAATGGAAAATATTGTTTTGATGGAAAAAAGAATCAATTCTTTGAATATCAATGGAAATAAATATATCATTTACAATGCGAATTGCAAATCAATATACGATCAATTTAAGGGTGTGATACTCATAATCATGCCTTAAATACAAAAATTTTATTATTAAAAAATTGTCATATCATTTTATTATAATTTTCTTTTTTCACATACCCCATTCAAAATAAAAGGGAAAACTTCCTCTCCATCAAGGGACAGGGAATAATTCTTTTCAGAAAATTTGAATTGGAGCGAAAAGTTCATTCTTTAATGGTGCTAATTATATATATCTGCATACTAGTTAGTCTTGAATTAAAAAAACACAAAATGTTGTATGAGATATTTCATACATAAAATATGATACTTTTTGTTGTAAATAAGTGCGTAAAATAAAAGACGAGATTTGTTCACCCAGTTCGTCGAGAACGACTACGTCTGGGGGCGAGCCAAGCCAGGAGTTTCACTAATGTTCTTATGTATGAGCAATTGCAATTATGAGTACAATGATATATTTATAAGAGTAAAACCCTAGTATAAGATATGAAGCTCATTGGGTTATTGGTCCATTAGTAATGTCCACACCAAATCTTCTAGATTTGGAATAATAAATCTTCTAGATTTACAACACTCCCCATTGGACATTACGACATAACATAAATGTCTTGTCATAAAAACTACACGTGCTAGGTATCGGCCAAATAATAAGTTAGGGAGGAATGTAATCAATCTTCTAGATCAAATCTTCTAGACTTGCTTCGGGGTTACCGCTTCCTCTGAAGACAACAACACTTTGAGTCTTTGCATCCCAATACCATGAACGTACTTTTCAAAAGTAGACGTAGGTAAGGACTTAGTGAACAGATCTGCTAGATTGTTACTAGATTGCACCTTTTGAATGGTAATCACGTCACTCTTCTAGAGTTCGTATGGGTAGAAAAACTTAGGTGAAATATATTTCGTCAGGTTTTTCTTGACGTACCCATTACTCATTTGTGCAATGCAAGCTGCGTTGTCTTCAAATATAACGGTGGGAGGTGTATCGCCTTTAGCGATACCACACGAGTCACCAATGTGTTTTACAAATGACCTTAATCAAACACATTCTCGTGCGACTTCAAATAAAGCTATTACCTCTGAGTGGTTTGAAGACGTGGTAACCATAGTTTGTTTAACCGATCTCCATGAGATCACGGTACCACCACAGAGAAAAACGTAACCAGTCTGGGATATGACGTTGTGGGGATCAGACAAATAGCCAGCATCCGCATAACCTACTAAGGTTTTGTCTTGGCTCTTACGGTAAAATAGTCCAAGATCTTGAGACCCTTGGAGGTACCGTAGGACATGCTTAACACCATTCCAATGTCTCCTTGTAGGAGAAGCGCTATGTCTCGCAAGCAAATTGACAGCAAATGCAATGTCCGACCGAGTGCAATTTGCGAGATAGAGCAATGCTCCGACATCACTAAGATAAGGAACTTCTGGCCCCAAAATTTCTTCTGAATCTTCTCTTGGCCTAAATGGGTCCTTATCCACTTCGAGGGATCGGACAACCATAGGGGTGCTAAGTGGATGAGATTTATCCATGTGAAATCTCTCCAATACTTTCTTCACGTAGGTCGACTGTTGTATAAGAATTCCTTCTGGGAGATGCTCGATTTGTAGGCCGAGGTAGTACTTGATTTTACCCAAGGCTTTCATTTCGAATTCGGCTTTCAAGATTGAACTGACTTCTTCAATCTCTTTGCATGTTCCGATTATGTTCAGGTCATCAACATAGACGGATATGATGCAAAGACCATTTTGCGATTTCTTCGTGAATACGCATGGGAAAGCTTTATCGAATGTGTATTCCTTCTTCTGAAGAAATTCACTAAGTCGGTTGTACCACATGAGGCCCAATTGCTTCAGGCCATACAACGACTTCTGCAGTTTTATGCTATACATACTGCGATTTTCACCATCCCTCATCTGAGGAATGTCAAATCCATTGGGGATTTTCATATAAATGTCGATATCTAGTGATCCGTATAAGTATGCGGTTACTACGTCCATTATCTCATTTGGAGATTCATTTTAACTGCCAAAAATATAAAGTAGCGGAACGTTATAGAGTTCATGACGGGAGAATAAGTTTGATCGAAATCAATCCCGGGTCTCTGCGAAAATCCTTGAGCTACAAGCCTCGCTTTATATCTCTCCACAGTATTGTTCTCATTTCGTTTTTGTACAAAAACCCATTTATATCCTATAGGGATAGCGCGCGCGGGTGTACAACAAAAGAGCCAAATACTTGTCTTTTGTTAAGCGATGCGAGCTCTGCTTCAATTGCCCCTTTCCATTTTACCCAATCGGAGCGCTTCCGGCACTCAACAATAGTTTTGGATTCTGGATCCGGATCGTTAATGGAAAGAGCAATTGTCGCTGCAAATGTATCGTCGACGACAGTAATATTTCTATTATATGTTTCTCCCGTATCTATGAAATTCATAGAGACTTCAACGTTTTACGTCAACCAGACCTTCCTCATTTCCCAGTGTATCTGGGTCTGGTCGTTCCGTGGTCCTAGTGCATTGAATATTTTGTGCACGTGCTTCATCACTAGGACGCTCGTCTCCTAGAGACTTTGAGTTATCTAGACGAATCTCTTATAGAGATTTTACATTCGGCTGACCAGATTTGCTAGCTTTTCGTTTAGGTGTATTACTATCTCTTGAGGGTCCTTTACGCTTCTGGCGTGTGGGGGCATGCGTGTTAGTGTTAGTGTCCTAGAGACAATCCATCGAAAGGACATAATACTAAGATAATATTCAGATTTAGTTTAATATTATTATTGGTTTAATATTAAATGTATGGCGTTACACTTATCTGAATATGATGTTTGATTATTTGCATATATTCTTATCCGTGTTCCCATGAATCACTACTGTCATTGAGTGAGTGAGAACTCAGATGACTTAAGTATGATTCTCAAATAGCCCCGATCAAGGATCATCAAGAATGGGATATTGATGATGCAATTGAGATTGGTGTGCGATCTGCATCATACTCTTAGAGAGTGTAGTAAGATCTCACTTACTACGAGATACCGGGTATCTCATGATGGATGCACAGATACCTTAGAGGGTATTGGTATACCCATCCGAGAAACCGTTTGATGTAATTTTACATAATGTGTCTACGAGTGTCTCGGTTAATGGGAGCGATGTGATACTCCTTTGACTTGAGGTCAATACGCACGACATGTGTGGAATGATGAACTTTGAACATGATCGACGCTTGCACCCTTCCACGGGTAGATATGACATGGATTGGGTTCATAACGAAATACATGTGCGTGGTAGTTGAGCCAAGAATATGATTCATTCCTCAATGTGGATTTAGAGAGAATACTCGTCTTCTCATCATAATTGGATCTAACGCACATCAACTTAGACTTTGTGGCTAAGTGTGATATACTTGATCAATTAGTGATTTGAGATAATATGATTAAGTTATTTGAATAGACACTTCATCATGTTCAAGACTTAATCGGGTATTCGCGAATGAAAGGAAGATATCACAATAGCCCACAGTATTACAGGTAGTTGCAGATTTCCCCGCAACGTACCTCGTATATTGAGAATGTCTGATTTATTGTCTAGGGTTCAATTAAGACCGTTAGTTTGACTAATCGCTCGATATACGAGGGCCTATGAGTCACACAACAAGTAATGACAATTTACCAATTATAGTTGGTTGATTAAATTTTGTATTGAATATAATATTTAATTTATGAAGAATATAATAATTATTATATTTGGAATTAATTATTATTATTATTTAATTAAATTAGATTTAATTAAATATAAAATCCCAATAATAATATTATGAATATTATTATACAAGAATAATAGATATGGTAAAGATATTATTCGTAGGAACATATCTAGGGAAATATAATCCGTAGAGATTATATTACGGGCTAGGCCCGATATCTTGCTTAGAAATTAAGCCAAGTTAATCCCTATAAATATGTGTCTTATGGGAATTCCGAAATAGACACAAGAAATATAATTTCTCCATAAAATCTCCAGTCATAATTTTTCTAGCAAATTCATCTCGAGATTCAACGCTAGCATATCGGTACGGGTTGGTAGAAAGCCGTTACGTGGATACCATAGTTGAGGATTCCACGTACAAATTGTTGTAAGGATTTATATATCGTTATTTATCCTTTATGTTTTATGTTATACAACCATGTTTCAGATTCGTTGTTAGTGAATCGTGTTCTTCCGCTGCGCCGAACATGGTGTTCGTGTCTCTAAAACCCAACAGTGGTATCAGAGCTTCAGGCTCTTTTATTGGTTGTATACATAATTTTGTGTATTAATTTGTAGCCAAAATTATGTGCGATTTTTCAATTCTGTTTTGCCCAAATTCGAGTTCAAATTTATTTGGAATACATTTGACTTGTATTAGTATTTTGAGTTTTGAAATCAATTAATTGTCCCGTCGGTGCATGTCTTTTGGAAAATATTACCCGAATATCCATCATGATGTTTTCTATGTTTTAAAAAGCGGGTTGGACCGGCCGGTCGGACCGCTACTCGGCAAGCTTAACGAACGGTTCAACGACATTGGGCCGGTCTCCTCCCAAAGCGGCTGCGAACCGGCCAAAAGCGGCAAAACCGGGTTGGACCGGTCACCAGTCGGACCGGTCAACCCAGCGGTTCATTAGATTTTCAGAAAAAAAAAATTAGGGCCTTTTTTGCAATTTTTTTAGTGAAGCCTTAATTGAATTATTGGCATCAATTTTTTTCTCCCTCATATTTTCTTGCCGTTTTTGCTTCTCCTTCTATGGTTCTGCCGGTTTCTCCACCTTCGGCGAGCACATTCCTTCCGGCGAGGTGCGCGCGACTGCTTCTCTATTTAATCCCAAAGATTTTTTTTAATTAAATTCTTGATTAAGTAATGGACTAAATAAAATCCAGTAAGCTTGATTGTCGTAATGTTCCTCTACTGAAATTCAGTAAGCTTGATTGTTGTAAAGGATTATTGCAAAACCTTTTTTTTTTCAGTAGGCTTTTGGCATCTCCATCTTTACCATCTTAATTAATATAATTTCTTATTAGATGAATATTATTTGATTTTCGTCATAATTTGTACATATGATTTATTATTACAAGGAAAAAATATTTATATATTTATAAATTTTATATTTAATTATAAATTATATAATTATGACGTCATCCGGCTCAACCGCTTTACTAACGGTCAGACCCCGATCCGACCGGTCCGACCAAAAGCGCTGAGGCTGTCCGGTTCAATTTCCGCTTCCGCTTTAAAAATGTTGATGACCTTTTTATAATCAAGATGATTAATGGCTGTCTTTACCCAATGAAGATCATCAAACAAGAACTATGTTCATGGAATTTAACTAAGTAATGCTTAAGGAATAATTTGGCAAGAGTTTTGCTATGTTATTGAATTGTCCTCCTCTTTTTCATGCATATGAAGGGAGTATTTATAGACATACAAGGAGACCACATGTCACCATCTTGGTGGCTTAACCATTGGATCTTTGCCAAGTGTTAGGACACTTGTACAACATCTACACTATTGCTCATTGGATGGGTGCCAAGTGTTAAGACACTTGGACCATATCTAAGTTAGTGACTCTTGGAGTTCCCAATGTTGTACTTGGTCTTTGGCACTACTGAGATGCTCTCGATGGTGACCGGTTGCTCGCTTGTACGTCTTCGTCGGATGTGATCCTTTGCATTCCAAGTTGTTCACTCCTTGCTTGGGATCGTTTACAATGTTGTTCGTCTCATAACGAATCTGTTCGCCTGAATTGCTCTTGGTTTGAACCGTTTTGCAACTCTGCTCGCCCAATCCTGCTTGCCATATTGAAGCTTCTTGCTAACCTGCTCGCCCAACGGAGTTGCTAGCTCTTTTTCTTTACCATCCTGTTACCAAGTCTAATAATCTCTTTTTTGTTTATTAATTACTTACTTGTTCGCCACCCAACAATTGCCCCCTAACTTGGTCTCACGTTGGGCATGGATTGACCAATTGAGACCAAGCTACAATCTCTTCGAAAACTGGGCGAGCAAAAAGGGAACATGGCTGTTTATATGGGCGAGCATCCGAGTAGTAGGCGAACAAACGAGCATGGAAACTCATTCGCGCGACCAGCAGCGAATGCCCTTTCGTGTCGCGACGGTTGGATTCCCGAGGCGCGGAATGCGAGGCATCGCGTCAGTCACACGCGTTTCCCCTTTTGCTCATAGGGGCCTACAATATTTTTAAGAAATTGCATTTTTACCCCCGTTTTAACCTTATAAATAGGTGACTTTTCCTTCATTCTTCATTTTTTCGGACTTCCGCCATTGACACCTTCTCAAGCTTTTTCCTCTTGCAATTCTTGTGCTCGAATCTCCTTGTGTCCTTTAGCTTCTTGTTCTTCGAAGGTAATTTATCTTATATTTCTTTTTCTCCTTTCAATTTCGTAAAAAAATTTTTCTCTTTTTTTCGCATTTCTTGCAACTGTGATTGTAATTCCAGCCGTGGACTGCCGTTGCGCCGCCGTCCTGTTGATACCGCCGCCTTGATTCCGTCGTCGGTGCCACTGTAGAACTTTCCCAAAATAAGCCAAACTTTTCCATTTTTATTTTGAATGGAGTTTTCCCCCTCAAGTTCCTCTCAATCCGGACCTGGACGAAACTCGAAAAAAAGACCCGTAGATCCATCTCCTCCGCGCAGATCTGTTCGCCAAGCGCTGGCGAACAACCCGCGCACATTATTGGTGGACTAAGGCACGGATTCAGACGCGAGCTCCGTTGTTCGCTCAGTAGAGATGTACGCTGCTGATCGCTCTGGCGAGCAAGAAGAGATCCACCCTCTTGCTCGTGAACCCGAAACTTCTTCCGACCTAGGGGAAGACTCTACAGAAGTGGCCGCTGAAATTGAGGGTTCCGTTGATCAAGAAGGCGAGCAGCTTGGCATTGCTGGCGAGCAGCAGGGTGGTGAGCAGCAAGGTCCCACTCTCACTTGGGAGTTTTTAAGGGAGATCAATTTTCCCATCCCCCAAACTACACCAGAATCTCGGATCTCGGAAGGTGTTGTTCGCGATGACGAGTGGGCGGACTACTCTGCTCGCTACTCGGAGACTTTTGTCCCCACGTCGAGGGTAATTATGAAGACCCAGGGCGGGGACTTTGTAGCGAGCAACATTGCTAGTGTGCTTGTGGAGGACGATCTGGCGAACATCCGTGCAACATACAAGATCCCTTATGATATATTCATGTATGCGCCGAAGAAAGAAGAGACCGTTGATCGCCCTCCTCCTGGTTGCACGGCGATCAACTTGGATGTGCTCAATACGGGTTTCCCGCTCCCTGTTCATCCGCTCATTGGCCGTTTCTTGTCCGACGTGAACCTGCCGATCACTCAAATTACTCCAAATGGTTGGAGCACTCTTTTAGCCTTCATGACTCTTTTTGGTCTTGAGGGCTATAAGAATAAAATAACAACTGCGGAGCTCCTTTACGCCTTAACTATTTCTGCTCAGCAAGAGGACGGTGCTGGCTGGTATTATCTTAAGGCGAAGATCGGAGTGAAACTCATTGAAGGCGTTCCCAATAAAATCAAGGGTTGGCATCGTCAATTCTTCTATATTGGTGGTGATTGGCGAGCAACTGAGGGGTTCGCTGGCGGGCAGACGCACATCATGTCACCCGAAGGCTTTGGAATCATCAAACGTAGGGTTAACTTTGTCTTACTAATTCATAAGTAGGACTAATTTTAATCCTCTTTGTTGTTTTGTAGGTCCGAGAATTTTGAAGTGGGGGCATCCCGATCTTAGTGACGAATACCTCTTCACACTTGCCGTCATTTCTCTTCGCGACGCTGCTAGTCGCGATTTGGATCATCTTTCAAAAGCTCACTGCCGCAAGCTTGCTGGCTTGATTACGAGTCCCCACCACCTTGAAGCTCAGGCTGCTATCCCTGAAGGTAATTTTCTTTATTCTTGTTCTTGTTGCTCGCCTATTTTTTCTTGCTCGCCTAAACTCCTTGTACTTGTTAGATCAACGAGTCACCGTTGCTATCCCGTCTGTGCCTGAATCATACTACCTGCTCACCAGACGAGTTAAACAGATGGCCGAGGCTTCGAGAAGGAAAATGGACCCTCCTCTTGCCATCATGCGCCTCCGAGCAGGGGAGAACCCTTCTGGTCGCCCAGTTGCCAGAGCTGGTCGCCGTAAGCAGGGAGCCAAAGTTTTTTCTTCTCCTCGGGGTATAAGGAAGGAGAGAGAGAGTGATCGGGAGAAAGAGAAAAGGAAAGCGCCGCGGGGCGATGATGCTCGCGGCATTCGTACTGATGATCGCGCTTCGAAGCGGTCAAAAACTGTTGGAGGAGCGAGCAACATTGCTCCAAGATCCCCTGCTTCGAAATCCACCTCGCTGGAAGTAGTGGACGAACAGCAGGTGGTCGCCAGTTTGGTGGCGACTAAGAAAGGGGACAATCCCAAAGATACTTCTTACTTGGGTTGGGATCCCATTAAAATCAAAGAGTGAGTCAATCGTCCCCGACTTGCTTGTTGTTCACTGCCTAATACCATGTTGCTCGCTTACTAACACTTGCTTTTTGTTTGTTAGGTATAACCCAAGGCTTTACCCTGGCCGAGGGGCAACACTCCACCATCTCTCCGTTGTTAAAAACGCCCCCTCCTCGCTTCGTGACATCCCTGATCTCCCTGTTCGTCGGGCAACTGAGATGGTCCCAAGGGCCTGGACAAAATCGGCGAACACCCTTGTTGCTAACCAATCTGCTAGTGACAATGCTCGCCTGGTGGCGTACAATGCTAGCCATCAGTTGGTCCAGTCTCAAGTGCTGCTCGACCAAGTCATGGAGCTCGAGCGAACAAACTGCGATCTGGGCCGTTGCGTGGAGAAGATGGACGAAGAGAAGACCTCCGCCATCAATGAGTGCAAGGCCGAGCATGCTAAGGAGCTGGCTTTGATGGAGAGGAAAATGGAGGCCTCCTTGGCCGGCGAAAAGAGTGCCTTGGACAAGGCTGAAAAGATGATGCTGGAGGTAAAGTCTTCAGATCTAAGAGCCGAAAGGGCTGAAAAAGAGCGAGCAGACTTAGCTGCTCGCCTGCTCGCCGCCGAAGAGCATATCAAGAGGTTGGAGGAGGAGCGCAAAGGCATGATCGACTATGAAGTCCACGAGCAAGAGGTGTTGGACAAGACCAACTTTGGGTACATCTGTGCCTTTGCTGAATGCTTGAGGTCTGTCCACTTCGCCTATGATCACAATCAAGATATTTGTGGCGCGGTGAAGGCGGACTTCATCGAGTACGTGAAGAATTATCCTCCTGCTCCTGGTTCAACCTTGTTCGTCTCCGATTTAGCCGCTCTCGGCTTCCCTCTAGACGTCTTCGGCGAGGAGGTCGACATCGCTGCTCCAACCTATGGCGGCCAGCCTGATCCCACCCCAGCGGCGACCAGCGCAGCGGCCACTGATGAAGTCTTTGAGGGGTTGCCTTCGCTTCCCTTAACTCCTATAGATGGGGCTGGTACAAGTGCCCCGGGCGAGCAGACTAGTGCTCAGGCGACCAGCGCTGCAGATGTTCTCCTTCTTGAAGGATTTAGCTTTTTACTTACAATAGGATGTCTCTTTTTGTACTTATCGAATCATTCCTATTGTAAACATATTTTGACAATGAAATGAAAACTTTTGCTAATCTACAAATTTACGCCTCTTTGTTTGTCTTACTCAGTTGCTCGCCTATTACTTTTGCATGTCTAAATGTTCCTTTCTTCTTAAGGTAAACACTTAGTGAAAATTTTAAGTTGATCGTTTGGTTCTTATAGAACTTGACCTTTAATTGTTTGGGCCTTTTTGGTCGCTTGTGGACTTGGCCTTGCATTAATGTGGGCTATTGGTCCATTAGGGACTTAGCCTTATTTTGCCTTTGTTAAGCTCAGTTGTTCGTCTTGTTACAGACTTGCATTTTGTAATTTTTTGGGCGAGCAACCGAGTAATCTGGACTTAAAAAGGCTAAAAAATTTCAAAGAAAGCAAGACAAAAGATAAATACAATTCTGCTCGCCTAGTAACTGCACAACTGCTCGCTTTTATATAAACTTGCGCAAAAAAGTTTCAAAATTACAAAAAGTTATTTGTAAAACTTCTAAGACTTACATGACTTTATTGATAGTACTTCTTGAGTAAAGTAGTATTCCAGGAGTATTGGGACGACTTGCCTTCCATGTCTTCAAGGTCGTATGTGTCACTGTGCCACTTATTCGTCACCTTGTATGGGCCCTCCCAAGTCGGGCCGAATACTCCTGGTGGTATCAAAACTTTTCGAAGTACCAAGTCCCCAATTTCGAATTCTCTTGCTTTTACTTGAGAATTGTAGTACTTCGCCGCTCTTTTCTTATAAATTGCATTTTTCAATTCTGCTGTTATTCTTTTTTCTTCAAGCAAGTCCAACTCTGCTGCCAATGCGGAGTTATTTTCCTCTTCGTCAAACGCAGTTGTTCGGCCTGTCGGGATTTTTAGCTCAATTGGTATTACTGCTTCCGTCCCGAATGCCATTGTGAAGGGTGTTTCACCTGTACTTGTTCTGTGTGATACTCGGTATGCCCACAACACCTCCGGCAGCTCCTCAGACCATTTCCCCTGTTTGTCGGCTAAACGGATCTTCAAAATATATTTGATTATTTTGTTCACTGCTTCTACTTGGCCATTTGACTGGGGGTGGTACGGTGTTGAAAAATGTTTCTTCATTCCCCACTTCTCACAAAAATCTCTTATCTTTTTCCCTTCGAACTGTTTTCCGTTGTCCGTCACGATCGCTTGAGGCACCCCGAAGCGACAAACAATGTTTCTCCATATGAAGTTGATCATTTTCTCCTGTGTGATTTGCACAAGCGTTTCTGCCTCAGCCCACTTCGTGTAATAGTCTACTGCCACTACTGCGAATCGAACATTTCCTTTTCCCGGCGGAAAAGGTCCGATGAGGTCAATTCCCATTTCGCAAATGGCCACGGACTATTGACTGAGATTAGTTCGTGTGGGGGCTTGTGGATATTCGGGGCGAACAACTGGCACCTGTGGCAAGTTCGGGCAACTTTGATTGCGTCCTGGAGGAGGGTCGGCCAATAATATCCTTGTCTTACGGTCTTGTATGCTAATGCTCGTCCTCCAGCGTGATTTCCGCATATGCCTTCATGGATTTCCTTCAATACTGCTTGCCCTTGCCCCCTAGCCAAGCATTTCAGAAGTGGGAGTGAAATTCCTCTCTTGTACAACTGTCCATCCATCATGGTGTATCTTGCTGCTCTCTTAACCAACTTGTTAGCTTCAGACGGGTTGTCTGGCTTTTTGTCGTTTTGTAAATACTCAATGATTGGTATCCTCCAGTCGTCCTTTTCGAAATCTTCGTTGACTTGATATATCTTGTAGTCTTCAGTTGACGGCTTGGACATTTTTGTTAGCGTAACTCCTGTCAACTCTGCTGGTCCTGTGCTAGTTGCTAGCCTGGCTAATGCATCTGCTTGAGCATCATTGTCTCTTGGTATCTGTTCGATGTATATTTGTTCGAACAAGGAGGCCAGGTGAGCAACAATCTTTTGATACAAAGCCATGTTCTCGTCCTTTGCCTCATACTCCCCTCGAACTTGGTTGACAATCAATTGTGAATCCTCGAAAATCTGCAGCTTTCTTACTCCAACTGCTAATGCTAAGCGTAATCCAGCGATCACAACTTCGTACTCTGCTTCATTATTTGTCGCCATGAACTCGAACCGGATTGTTGAAGTAAAAACTTGCCTATCTGGGCTTATCAAGACTATACCTGCCCCCGATGCTGTATTAGTTGATGATCCGTCAACATACATGTGCCAGGGATGGCTATGTCCTCTCGTTGGATCCTGGGGGAAAGTCAATTCGACTATAAAGTCTGCTAAGGCTTGCCCCTTGATCGCTGTTCGAGGAGCATATGAAATCCCGAACTGACTGATTTCCAATGACCATTTTAGGAGGCGTCCAGCCGCATCGGGTCTGTGCAGTATTTGCTTGAGCGGGAACGTTGTCAACACTTCCACCTGGTGGTCGAAAAAATATGGACGAAGTTTCCTGACGCTCATCACCAGTGCATATGCTAACTTCTCTGTTGGTGAATATCTGAGTTCTGCTTCGTGTAAAGCTTGACTCACATAGTAGATGGGCAGGTGGGACTTTCCTTCTGCTCGAACGAGTACTGAGCTGATTGCTACTTCTGAAGCTGCCAGGTACAAGTATAACTTCTCCCCTGGGATCGGCTTGGCAAGAATTTTCGTATCACCAAGATATTCTTTCAGTTGCTCGAACGCTTGTTGACAGACGTCAGTCCATTGAAACTTTCCCTTCTTGATCGCCTCGAAGAACGGCCTGCACTTATCTCCGGATCTTGAGACGAACCTGTTCAAAGCTGCTAGGCATCCGGTTAGCCGTTGGACCTCTTTAACCGATCTGGGTGGCTGCATTTCCATGATCGTTTTCACTTTTACGGGATTTGCTTCAATTCCTCTTTGACTGACTAGATGTCCCAAGAACTTCCCGGAGTGGACCCCAAAACTGCTTTTCTTAGGGTTCAATTTCATGTTGTATGTTCGAAGTATCTCAAATGTTTGAGCTAAATGCTGCAAGTGATCTTCCTTTTTGGAGCTCTTGACAATATGTCATCTACGTATACTTCCATCGTCTTCCCGATGTGATCATCAAACATCTTATTGACCAATCTCCGATATGTAGCTCTAGCGTTGATTAACCCACATGGCATTCTCTTCCAGCACAACAAGTTTTTGTTGGTGTAGAATACCGTATGCTCTTGATCATCGGGATGCATCGCTATTTGATGATATCCTGCGAATGCATCCATGAACGTGAGAAGTTCATGTCCAGCGGTGCTATCAACTAGTTGATCGATGTGAGGCAATGGAAAATTATCTTTTGGGCAGGCGGCGTTGAGATCTGTGAAGTCGATGCAGAGTCTCCACGCTCCAGTCGCTTTTCTGACCAATACTGGATTCGCCACCCATTGTGGGCATAACGCTTGTTTGATTAAGTCGTTATCCAACAACTTTTTAACCTCCACGTCGAGCGCCTCGTATTTGTCGGGCCCAAATTTTCTCCTCTTCTGATGGATTGGCTTCTTCCTTGGGTCGATGTTGAGTTTGTGGCAGACATGTTCGGGGCTGATGCCCACCATGTCTGCATGCGACCATGCGAACACATCGAGGTTTGCTTTAAGAAACTCAATCATGTTGGTCCTGTACGGCTCTGGTAGCTCGGACCCTATGAAGAGTTCTAAGCCCTCTTGGTTCGGGTCGACTCTTACAGTCTCCAACTCTTCAATCGGGGTAGCCCTTCGTTTCTGGCCTTTCCATCTGGGGTCAATAGTGGGCCCTTCTGCCTTTAGCTCATCTTCGATCTCCATCGGTTCTGCTCCCAGTCGTGGCTCGATATCCTCTGCGTCGACGTCCGTTGCCATTGTCTGTTTTTCTTCGGTGTTGGTTGCAGCAGCTTCTCTATCTCTTGTTTGGACAAACTGTCCGTCCTCGCGTTCCTGTTCGTCTCCGTCCAACTGTGCGCCTACGCACAGCTGCTCGTCAATGCGCGGCTATTCGTCTGCGCACAGCTGCTCGTCGACTTCCATTATTTCAGTATTGATGGAAGTCATGGCCTCGCTATCGCCTCCGTCCTTGTCTGAGTACCCGTCTATCATGTTGACTTGGTGATCCTTCAGTTGTATCTGCAAAAGACATGTACGAGCCTTCTTTTGGTCTCCCTTGACTGTACCTGCACCTTTCTTTGTTGGGAATTTTAAACAATAATAGTACGTTGAAACAGCTGCTTTGAATTCATGCAAGAAAGGACGGCCGAGGAACCCGTTATAGGTGGATTGTTGGTCTACAACTAGAAAGTCTACCATCCTATTCAGTTTCCTTTCCGGGTCCTCGACCGATACAAGCTCGACTGCCAACGTAACCATTCCTAGCGGGGTGGTCACAGCATTCCCGAATCCTACAATTTTGTGATCACAGTCCTTGATGTACTCGGCGCAATCTCCTAGCTGGTCCACCGTGCTTTTGAACAGGATGTTCGTATAGGAACCAATATCGACAAGTAGACGGTGCACTTTTGTCCCCATAATATTGGCGCAAATGATCAACGAGTCATTGTGAGGAGTGAATACCCCGTCTAAGTCTTTTTCTGAGAAAGTCAGGTCCCCTGTTCGTCTGGTCGATGGGTTCACACCCACTTCCATCACTTGATCCACTGCTCTCAGTTCCGCTTTCCTCTTTCTTTTTGACATAGGTGGTCTCCCATCGGAACAACCACCTACTGGTCCAGTGGGTTCCAGCATTAAGATCTCCGGGATATGCCTTGCTGGGACCTTCCTTCCTCTCTTACCAGTTTTGCTTGGTTGTTCATCACTGTCTCCATCATCCGAACTGGATGGTACTGGTGCCCTTGGTCTTTTACCTGGTTCCTTTTTCACGAACTCGGACAGCTTTCCTTCCTCATAGAACCTCCACAACTGCTTCAATAAATCTCGGCACTCGCTTGTAAAGTGGCCGATGTTTTGATGATATGCGCAGTATTTGTTCGGGTTCAATTTTCCTTTCTCTTGCCTTATCCTCCGCGGTTCTGACAACATCTCCCTGTCTTTAACGTTGTCGTACACAGCGTCCACGGACATGGTAAGGACTTGATTCAACTTTTGTTTCAACTCAGCTCCCTCGTTGAACGACTTCATATTCTTCGGAGCTTTGTAGTCACTCCCTCCAGACTTCTTGCCAAACTTCTTTGGATCAGATTTGTCTCCCATCTCTCTGTGTAGGGCCTCTTGCATCGATACGTGGATTCCTGCTTTGTGTCTGAATTCCGCGTATGTTTTTGGGCAGGTCAAATGCATCTCCTTCCATAGATCGGCTCCTTTCTTCAATCCAGCCATCACTGCCACTATCTTCGTATCCCCACTCACCATTTCGCCTTCCAACAAAACTTTATCAAATCTTTCCAGAAATTGCTTATCAGACTCCTCGTCTCCTTGCCTGATATCTGCCAAACGGTGTCTGTGGGTCAAGTAGGACCCAGCAGTTGAGAAATGAGATAAAAACTCTTTGCTTAGTTGGGCGAAAGAGTTGATGGAGCCTGGAGTTATTGCCGAGAACCATCTGTGCGGGCCGTCTCCAAGGGTGAGTGGAAAATTTCGGCATTGTGTGGCGTCGGTTGCCCCCATTGAGATCATGAAATCCGAATATTTCGTTACATGAATCCGAGGGTCCGACGTTCCTTCATACAAATTGATGGCTGTAAATTGTATCTTCTTCTGGATTGGTGCATTGAGGACAGACGAAGATAACGGTGAAGAAGGGAGAACCGTCGATCCGACACCTCCCTGAGATTCCAACTGTCTCTGCAATTCCTCGATTGCCTTTCTCATTTCCTGCAATTCATTTGGGGGAGTCCTCCCGTTGGAAGGCTGTTCATCGTGATTGGGTTCAGCGACCTCTTCACGATGCAGTCCCTTGCCAACGGGACGTTTCTCATGAGTCGTCTTCCTAGCAGCGTTGCTAGCTCCATTTGGCCCTAGTCTGCCAAAAGCTGATCTCCGAATTCGGTCATGCACTGATGGGCGAGCAGGAGGGCGTGATTGCTCCTCATTTTTCTGGGATAGTTCCCTCCTATTTTCGTTCCTTGTTCCTAGTTTTTCCAAAGCACTTGTTCGAGAAGTACTTTTGCTTGACTCATCTGCTCGACTTGGTGATGACTCTCCTCTGCTCCCCAAACGTTCACTTAGGGGAGTTTTCTCTTTATTTTTACGAGCTTCCTCGCTGTCGGCCTCGTCCCGACGTGCATCTTCTCTCATTTTACTTCTTTGTTCGCCCGTTCGCTCCTGCTCGTCTGCTCGATTGGTCGTCACAGGTGCTCTTGACGGTCCTGCTGCTTGTCGATTTTGTAATGATTGAAGGACAGCGATCGTCTTTGCTAACTCCTCCGGGTTTTGAGCAAGTGCTTCTACTTCTGGTGGGATTGTATCAATGGTGACCTGAATGTTTCTTTGCGAAGTTGCTCTCACCGTTCGGGCATGTCCTTCGGTGGAAGAAACCCTAGTTCTTGACCTAGGATTCGGAGATGCACTCGAGGTTCGATCTTCTTGTGATCTTATCATTTTGGTTATCAAGATATGAGTGATAAGCAAAAGAATGTTGTGATCCAACTTGTAACAAATACTTTTCTTAAGAGTTACTAGCCTTGAGTGTATGATTATGAAGGTTCACAAACCCTAGTTTATACACACATACATTTAAACCCTCAGATTAGTATTTATGCAAGCAGCCTTGCACGAAAGAGTATGAATATTTTAACTCCGGCGATCTCTTCTCGGATTCCAGCGAGATTTTGCAGATTCCGGTGGAAGTTTTCAAATTTTCTTCGAACTTTTCATAACTGGAGGTTCGACACCCTCCTTCTAGTGCCAATTGTTGATGACCTTTTTATAATCAAGATGATTAATGGCTGTCTTTACCCAATGAAGATCATCAAACAAGAACTATGTTCATGGAATTTAACTAAGTAATGCTTAAGGAATAATTTGGCAAGAGTTTTGCTATGTTATTGAATTGTCCTCCTCTTTTTCATGCATATGAAGGGAGTATTTATAGACATACAAGGAGACCACATGTCACCATCTTGGTGGCTTAACCATTGGATCTTTGCCAAGTGTTAGGACACTTGTACAACATCTACACTATTGCTCATTGGATGTGTGCCAAGTGTTAAGACACTTGGACCATATCTAAGTTAGTGACTCTTGGAGTTCCCAATGTTGTACTTGGTCTTTGGCACTACTGAGATGCTCTCGATGGTGACCGGTTGCTCGCTTGTACGTCTTCGTCGGATGTGATCCTTTGCATTCCAAGTTGTTCGCTCCTTGCTTGGGATCGTTTACAATGTTGTTCGTCTCATAACGAATATGTTCGCCTGAATTGCTCTTGGTTTGAACCGTTTTGCAACTCTGCTCGCCCAATCCTGCTTGCCATATTGAAGCTTCTTGCTAACCTGCTCGCCCAACGGAGTTGCTAGCTCTTTTTCTTTACCATCCTGTTACCAAGTCTAATAATCTCTTTTTTGTTTATTAATTACTTACTTGTTCGCCACCCAACAAAAAACACAGGATGTTTTCAAGAATAAGAATTCACTTTTATTCACTGATCCGTTCTTTTGTCCTTCATTAAAAATTGGATTAAAAAAAAAACGGGAATTCTATTCACTGTTAACTGGTTTCCAAAAGAGTGAAACTATTTGCATCGATACCAGAAATCCATCTGTGTCAAACACAGCGATCAGAATACCACGATTCGGTGTTCGTCAAAGCGGCGAACGAGGATCAGACAGGGTTGACGTTCGCCGGCGGCGACAATAGATCGGACGAATGGGGTCTCGATCGGACGGATGGCCGTGTATCGATTGGCGGTCCGCGACTGACACGGTGGCGTCTCGTTTCAAGCCGCTGACTACCGGAATCACAGGCTCGCTAGGCGAGCACGATTTTCGATGGTCGACGTGGACTGATTTCACTATTGGTTATGTTGATCGAAATCAATGGCACTAGTTGTAGAAATCGCGACGGCTGCTGTGATTTTACGGCCAAGTGGCGGCGGCGGCTTCTGGAGTTGGCCTGCGATGGCGGTTTTGATACCGGGAGTGGCCAATATACACGATGGGATTTAGAATCCCTGTTTCTGCGTGAATAATCAAGGACCGTGATTTGAGAATTTGATTCTCATTAGGGACTTGTATACAACAAAGAAAATATCAGAAATTTAAGGCCATGTTTGCTAACTGAACTGTGGAAAATATAAGGCTTTATTTGTTTGGATTAATTTTGGAAGTTATGATAGATTACAAATAAAGAATTCTTTGGTTGGACCAAAATTCCAAATTCTGAAAAATGACATAAGGGTGTGTTTGTTGGACTAAATTTCTGATAATTTGATAAAATGATATTTTGGGCAAAACAAAATTGAAAATGACTTTAGAAAGTTGACCGAGAGCTTGAAATTTGTTGGTATTTCTAATTTTAGCAATAATTTTATCTATGAATAATAATTGTTAAGCACGTTTATTTGATTTACGTGTTATTTTGTAAATATTGATTATTTATAAATATTAAATATTTTGCATGTTTATTTGATTTGTATGCTAAATATTTATTAGATGCTTTATTTATGCAAATTTAATTTTTGAAATAAAGCATGAGAACTTGATTAGTTGCTCCCCACTTGTATAACTGCTTATGTGAATCGAAATTTACATTATTAGCTATATAGCCCGCATTAAATTGTTTGGGTAGGCGACACCCAATATTTGTCGGACCGTATTATATGTTTGGGTAGACGGCGCCCTATATGTGTTTGTCCGCAAATGTTATGTTTGGGTAGGCGACGCCCAATAATTGCTCAAATGTGACGTAGTTATCATATTGGATCTCAATTAAGCAATTAATACCCCGCTTTTTAAAAATGATCCTCACTAAAATATGGTTTTTCATTAAATTGAATGATGTCTTCCATTAAAATTAAAAGTAAACCGGAGATTTCGTTCCAATGAGTATTTAAGGCCCAAGTCTTTTGCTCGGATCTACATCTAACGGGACTTTTATAGGGACATGTTTGTCGCCCCTTAATGGTTGTAAACTAACTTAATTTTGTTTCACCAGCCCAAGCAGGGAAACGAGAATTAGGTGATATCCGATTGAACTAGGTTCAATCAACTAGGAATTGCGTGAGACAATTGGTTTAGAGACCTACCAGTTCTGCTGTTGCATTGTTCAGCCCAAGCAGTCATTGTAATAGTAGGAATGTGGATCCTAGTCCATTACAATTTATATTAGATATAAATCCGTACTCTTCCGATGAGGTCATTGAGTATGTGAAAATAATGGAGATAAAATAAATTAAAAGGTCATGTTTATTTTGATTGCTGAATATTGATCATAGGAATTATGTGTTTGATTCCCGTTTTAATTTATTTCTCTAGAATTGTTGAAATGAATAACTTGTCATTGAGAAATATTCTGGAAACGAACAAATTGGTTGGGCCAAATTTTCTGGACTGGCACTGAAACGTGTGTTTGGTGCTAAGGCAAGAAGATATTGAGTACGTGTTAGACACGACAATCCCTTTACCCATGAGGCTGGTTCAGTTGAGGCTGCAACGTTTGACGTTACGGCTCAAAGAAGCATCAAGATGATGCTTCTCAGCTCTATGTTATGATTTCTCGGCTTGACTCCGAAATCGCAAAGACAAACATGAGAAAATGGATCCCTTCGAGATGCTTAAGCGTCTGAAGGATTTCTTTGATTCTAGATCTCATTTGAGATTTATGAAGTGATGAGAGATCTGTTCAGATGTCGATTAGCGAAAGGAGGGAAGATTTCACCTCATGTGCTATCCTCAAGTCGCTCCCTGATTCATATTCTAGTTTCGTAGTAAATTTAATATGAAGAAGACGGAAGCGACAATACCAGAGCCTCATAACATGCTTAAAACTTTGAGTCTTCCACTGCTAAGGAAGCCCAGCTTCCTGAAGGCGAAAGGTGGAGTTCAAAAGTAAGAGCGGGTTGATAAGGATGTGTGCCCCACTGCAATAGAAAGGGGCATTGGAAGAAGGACTGTAAGGTTCTAGCAAGCGAGAAGAAAACACAATGTGTTTTAGCTGCTAGAACAAGTATGGTTGTTATAAGATAAACATGTTCACTAATAGTTCAAATTGCTAGGCATTTGTTGAGTTATGGACATGATGTTCTTAATATACAAAGTAGGATGACTCAAGCTTAGTAATCATGAAAACCCGACTTACTTGTGGCATTGTAGATTTGGTCATGCAAACGAGAAAAGAATCGCAAGGTTAAGAAAGTTGGACTACTTAACCTCATTTGACTTAGAGTCTTATGGTGATTGTGAATCTTGTATCATGGGCAAGATGATCAATAAACCATTTTCCGGGAAAGGGGTGCGTGCCAAAGAAGTTCTAGAGTTGGTTCGCAGCGATGTTTGTGGACCATTGCCCACTCTAGCTAGGGGTCAATTCGATTAACTTGGAGTTTTCACTCAAGAGTTGTTTGGTTTCATCTTGAAGACAGAAACTTGCTTCTTGCAACCTTGAGAAATCAATCATCAATTGTTCCAAGGCGGACTGAAGATTGAGTTCCTCAGTTGACTCTGAGCTTAGCTCAGGTGTGTGTTCTAGAGAAATGTATGATTTAGATTGTACCTCTGGTTCTTCTCTTGCCATGAGGCACATGTCATCATCACTGCTATCAGAGAACAGTCCATCAGATGACTCCAGATTTTCATCAACATCCTCAGCCACCATGGCTTTCCTTTCTCCATATCTTCTGTCTCTTTTGGCTTGCCTTTCCTTTCTTTCTTTTGTGCTCAGTTGAGGACAATCATATTGAAAGTGCCCTATCTTCTTGCACTGGAAACATCTGTTGGCATCATCATTCTTTTCCTCGGTAGACTCTCTGGTCTTTGATGATGATCCTTCAGCCTTGGTGTAATTCTTGTATTCTTTCTTCTTTTCCAGCTCAGGTGAGCTTTTCTCTCCTTCTCTGGTGGTCTTTTGTGGATAACTTCTGCCTTCCCTGTTATCCCTGTAAACTCTTTTATACTTGCCAAACCGGCTGTTAAGTTGTTCAAACCTTCTAGCCATCAGGCTGAGTTCCTCCTGCATCTCAGCCTTGCTTTGAGATTTGCTTGCCTTTGTACTCTTCTGAGGCTTTGGGGATTTTGGCTCAGACTCCTTAGCTTTGAAGGCAACTCCCTTCTCAGCTGAGGTCTCATCAGGAGCCCTTTTCCTGTTCAGATCAAACTCATAAGCCTTAAGTTCAGAGAATACCTGTTGCATAGACATGCTGGATAGATCCTTGGTATTCTGCATCATCACAGAGTACACATCCCATCTTGAGGTTAGACCTCTCAGGATCTTTAAGGCAACTTTCCTTTTGGTATAGACTTTTCCCAGAGAGTTTATTTCATTCATGATGTCAGTGAACCTCCCATCAAGCTGGCCAATAGTCTCAGTGGGCTCCATGGTGAACTGCTCATACTTTTGAACAACTACTGAAAGCTTGTTCTCCTTTATCTTGTCAGTTCCTTCACACATGAGAGCAAAAGTGTCCCATAGTTCCTTTGCAGTCTTGCAGTGGATCACTCTTCCCATTACAGAGTCTGGAATGGTGGTGTAGAGAATGTTCATGGCTATGAAGTTGAGGTTGTTTCTCATCCTCTCATCTGCAGTGAAGTTATCTTCATCCTTGGGCCATTCTTCTCTAGGATCTGCAATAGTCTCAGCTGTAGTTCTAGGGTTAGGTGTCATAAAAATAAATGGACCTTTAGTAATAACCCTTAGCATTTCATCATGTACACAGGCAAGATGAGCTCTCATTCTGATCTTCCAGAAGTCATAGTTTTCCACTGAGAATTGTGGAAGCTTGTGATGAGACATGTGGTTCAAGGGATTAACTCCCATGTTGTTCTCTGCTGGTGGTGCTACCCTAGCTGCATTGTCAGCCATAGTATATAAATAAGTTTATCAAAAGATCAATTCAGGTGACCTTGAAAATACCTTTAAGCACAAGGTATACCTAGAACAATGGTCTATTGAACCACTGCTCTGATACCAATTGTTGGTCCCGAAACGAGTAAACAGGTGTATGGGGGGGGGGGGGAATACACCTGTGATTACAAATTAAAACTTCTTGTAAAACTTATCAGGTTACTTAAGACAGTAGCTCGTTAGTGGACTTGAGGTCTGCTGAGAGTTACTTGTGAAAGCTTACTGAGATAATACATCCACTGAAAGCTCAAGACTTTCAGTTGAACTACTATCTAATTAGCTTTCAGATGCGGATTAGTGAGCCCTTTAGAAAACTCGTTTTACTTTGATAAACTTTGAGATTAACACACACTTAGGAAAGCAGAGAATAAGTACACAAGATATAAAGTGGTTCAGAGATGAATCTCCTACATCCACTGTCCTGATCAAACAGGAGAATTCCTTTCACTTGGAATTCCTTGTGTTATAGTGCCAAGGTGCACTGATCAACTAATTCTCTCTTAGGATGATTGATCACTAGGAAATTCCAGGTCCTAGTTCCCAAAAATAAACCAGCTTTCAGACTGATACAACAATCAGCTTACTAACACCACTTAACACTAGCTCTCAACCTAAACACTGAGTAGAGTTTTGAGTAGGGTTTTGGTTCCAACTATTTTGAGATAATCCTTACAAGTTTAGCTCAAGGCTTAGGATTGTATTATCTCTTTCTAAGATTTGGATATAGCTTTTAAGCTTGGTTACAGAAGGTTTGTTAGGCTCTCTACAAAAGTGAAACACTTGGGAAACAATGGTAATTTCGAGTGTTTCTAGTTGTTATGAATGTAGAGATAACTTTGATCTTGTGAGTTTCCCGTGCATAGAAATGAGCACGTCCTTCTGTATTTATAGGCTTCCTTGAAAATCTTCCCGTTGGATTTGAATCTTCTCAAGTAAGTCTTCTTGTATCTGATTGGTTCAAACGACTCTATTTGAAGCTTTAAGTCTTGTCAAGAAATGACTGAAAGACCATGCCTGTTCACCAACTTTCTGTAGATAGCTAGGGAAAGACTTTTGGTACTTGTCAGTCCGGAGCAGGTCGGCTGTCAGTAAAGTACATTGACGTGTCATCTTCTCATTGGACCTTTAGTCTGTATGCCCAGATTCTTGTCTTGTTTTAAGGTGGAACTCCTCTGAGAGAACCTTATTATTCCTTCATTTATTGTAAGCTTCACTGTAATTCGTTTTACCTTGTTCCAACCAGATTAACTAACAGCTTTTAATATGTTTAGCATTGAATGTGCTTTGTTAGTTCTCATCAGTGGACCTTGGTCCTCTCCTGATGGTTTTAGTCTTAGTGAGAATGTACTTAGAAAACATTCAAGACTTAAACTTTTTCTCAGATCACTTGTCTTCAGTGGACTTCATCTTCAGCAGACTTTGACTTCAGCAGACTTCATTCTTAAATACACTCTAGAAATTACTAACTGTACTTCAGTTCCTTAATAATTGAACTGATTAACTAAGCACTAACTCTACTGAATAATTTACTTACAAATCAACTTAGAAGGAACATTTTGGCATCTAATCAAAACTTAAGTCTTATACATTTTCCCAACAAAATTTTAAAAAAAAGTTGGATGAAGTAAGCCAACAAGAAGCCGGCCACCCTGAACTTGTACGAATATATATTATATTTATTGAAACCATCACAAACTTTTTATGCACAAATAGTACTGTACACTCCTTTCAAGTGATATTATTCATTTTATTGACTTATATTATTCGAAAACCAGCTGCACTATGCACACCAATTTAATAATGTTACTTGTTCTATTGAATAGTATTACTCGAAAATAGTTGCACAATTGGTTCACACAAGTATTACTCATTTAATTATATATTGAAACTAATTTTTTTTTTAGAAATTATTTTCGTTTGTCATTTTCTAGTTTGTTTTGCATGTAAAAGTGACTTGCTCCTCAAGGTCAACATCAATTGTTTCGGACTTTATTGGCATTTGTCGAAAAGATAAAACACCTACGCGCTACAATGTTGTTTAATAACTAAAATACTGTTTCCTAGAAGTAGTCATCATAACTAATCACAACAAAAATTTGATCATCTCCCCCAAGTATAGCACCCCTAAAAGTTAAGTTTTCTTACATGAACATGCAATGGTTGAAAACCACACACAAGAATTAGGCGCCATGGAGACCATCGATTCATCGAACGATACATTTAAGAGCGCGTGGGAAATAACTAGCAATTTTTTTAGCTAAATAAATATATAATCAGGTAAAGAATTATGGTATTCATTTTTATTATATTTTTGGAGACTACCTTCATATAAATTTCTAAAAAAATTCACATCTATTTAGAATAATTTTAAAAAGTGTTTAGAATATATATAGAATATTATACAATTGTAAAAAATAACAATCACCATTCATTGGGAGGAGTAAGTTAGTATAAATAATAGTGTTATTATTTGTATGAAGTTGAAATATTGTGAAACTTAATAAGATGTAAATAGACATTAAATAAGTATTTTTTTTTAAAGGGACATTAAATAAGCGAGCTGGTAATTATGAGTATATTGTGAACCTAGACTATATATTTACCATTCATCTTTTACATTTCTCTTCAATATCAAATGACCATGATTGTAGGGTTTGCAAGTAATGAAAAAAAGTTACCAATATGGCTGAGGATATACAGGTGAAATTCCTCTTTTTTTTCATCAAATAATCAACAATTTTCACACCAAAGAAATAAGAGTTTCTATCTATATTTTCACTAAGCTCACAAATCCTCAAAATTGTCTCCCATTAATGACCGAATTATGATATAATTGAAAAAAAAACAATAAAAGTAATACAAAAAAAGAAAAAGATTCGATTGATCAGTTATCCCAATTAATCTCATATAACTTTATTTTTCTATCCCTCCTGACAAACAATTTGTCCAAAATTAAGAAGTTGAATGTTGCACCTCTTGAATAATTAGTATGAAGTTTACCAACTAAATCAATTCGATTTACTTATATATTTTGGAAACTAATTTATTTAATTTCAATCTATAAAAGTGTACTGTATATTTGTTGTCGTCGTATCAAGTTATATTTTATCTTATTACATTTGAAGAAGTTCAATATTTATGATATATTAGTTTGTGAATAATTTGAACAAGTAAATTAAATAAATTTATCATTGATGAATAATTAATCAAAATTTTAAAAAATTAATTATGTGGAATTCAATATTTAAATAATTTATTCTTAATTATTGTCTCAATACATCACTATTTATTTAACCTTTCCTACTAATAAAAAACGATAGTCACTTTTAACAGAAAGTATTATCATTTTTTAAAATTTAAGTTATCACTTTTTTAAAGGCCTAATTACGCATAAAATCACCACCTTTTTGTTTTGGATTTTGGTAAATAAATCCAATCTTTAATTTTTTTTTTGCAATTCGAACTCACGTGCAGAAAATCTCCTTGACTAAAATAACGTGACATCGTACCTAAAATAATAAACGACGTCGTTCCGCCTATTAAAATTAAAATGATGTTGTTCCGAGTTTAAAAATAAAATAAAAAATTTTGGTTTCAGGTCAGGAGCTCTTATGCTCATGAGCTCGAATCGCAAAAGATTGTTAAATTGATATTTTATTTACCAAAATTCAAAAATTGATATTAGATTATGAGAAGATGGTGATTTTATCCGCAATTTAGCTTTTTTTTTTTTTTTTAAGTGAAACATTTTCAAATGAAAAATGATTCATTTTTAAGTGAAATGTGATTACTTTATATGTTTATCAAATACTGTCAACACATTAGCAAAAGTCCCAATTTTTCTTCATTTTTTATTTTTTTTGTAATTCTTCTCTAAATGACTTGAATATCGAGAGGGTTGGAAGACAGAGTAGTATAATAATTGTTTTATTTCTCAATTTATCTTAACTATGTGCATAATTTATATTAAATTGGTTGATTACATTTAAATGAGAAAAATAACGTGTTGTTATTTTTATAGATAAAATAATTTTTCTAAAAACAAAATATCAGACTAAATAAAATGAGGAACCAAATGTGAAAAAAAAAAGAATTAATAATTGGATTTTTATAATTTTTTTTTGAGAACAAATGATTTCACCCCCAAAATTTGATTGTTCACCGGACGTTTCAGTTTACCGGGAATGATATAGTGCCCACTTGTGTGCCCATCGCCTACGTGGCTGCCTACATGGAAATGCCAAATAATATAATCTTTATTTCTCACCAAATATATATTTTTAGATTAGATTTAACTGTATCTTTTAAATTTTATTTCACAAATTTAATATTTTTTTCCAGATTAATAGGATATTATTCCATAAAACCATCAGCTTCAACAACCTCTCAAACTCTAATATAGACGCCTAAAATTTCTGGTGTTACGTTCTCTTCTTTCGTTTCTATCTCCAAAATCCTGAGATTTATTTTCCTCTGTAAAAGAACTCTCATGCAGGCACAGATAGATATGCTCACCGGACGTTTCAGTTTACCGGGAATGATATAGTTCCCACCTGTGTGCCCACCGCCTACATGGCTGCCTACATGGAAATGCCATATAATATAATCTTTATTTCTCACCAAATATATATTTTTAGATTAGATTTAACTGTATCTTTTAAATTTTATTTCACAAATTTAATACTTTTTTCCAGATTAATAGGATATTATTCCATAAAACCATCAGCTTCAACAACCTCTCAAACTCTAATATAGACGCCTAAAATTTCTGGTGTTACGTCCTCTTCTTTCGTTTCTATCTCCAAAATCCTGAGATTTATTTTCCTCTGTAAAAGAACTCTCATGCAGACGCAAATAGATATGCTAACAGAAATAAAAATGAGGTCTTAGTCAGTCCTATTTTTTAGATAATTTGATTCGTTTAAAGAAACCAAAATACTGCTGATGAAGACAAGAAGATATTGAGGCCAAAAGAAAACTTGAATTTGAATTTTCTAAGGCACGTTGAGAGAGAACGAAGAGAGAGTTTTAGAAGTTTAGGGTGAATCTAGGATTTCGTCTCTTGGATTGACAATTTTTTTAAGAATGTCCTTGGAAATAAATAGCAAGAAAAAAATTACTATGACCAAATAGATTTCTTGAAATTTTGATGATTAGCATACACTCTACTGGGATTATGTATTGCAGTATTGTTGAAAAATCTCAAAGTAGAATTCAAAAGAGATGATGGTAAGAGCAGTGCAGATGAAGCAAATGGTATTATGTGTTTATGGCTTTACATTAATATTTTTTTTTACAAGGTTTATGACTTTACATTAATAATTGTTCTTCTTTTCCCCTTTGATATTGTGGTTCACGTTTTGCAACTAATTTTTTTTCTCTGTGAAACATGAGCTCTTTTATTGTGTCTTTGAATTTCTACTTCTTACTAATAACATTTTACGATGAGATAAGGCTGAAAATTTAGTTGAAGAAAGCTTAATTCTTCGACGGAATAGGGGAGGAAAAGAAGAAAGGGAAAGGGGGAATCGGGGAGGAGAATATAATACCATAAATTTCTTGGGCGGTTTTATGGAATGATGTCTTATTAATTTGGAAAAAAATATTAAATATGTATAAAATTAAAAAGATGTAGTCAAATCCAATCTTAAAATATATATATGGAGAATAAAAGGAAGGTTTGTATGTGGCATTGTCATGTAGTCAGCCATGTAGACGGTGGACATAAATATGGTGCCCACAGGTGGGCACTATATCATTATCGTTCAGTTCACTACCCAAATTTTCAGTTCACCCCCAACAAATTACCTACATAACCCTTCCTTCTCAACATATTCTTTCATTTGCATTCTCACCCCCTCTTTCCAAATTGTTATTTCTCGTTTCGTCTCCCCTCCCCATTGTTCCATGGATAAAGGAAGTTTTCGTCACATATTTATTCTCTTTTGGTTTACCAAACAATGGATGGATATTTTCGTGATCTACTCAAACTTTTAAGTTATGTTTGATAAAAATATAAGAACAAATGCTCGATTTTTTTTTAACATTACTTAAATGTTCTACATTCCCATTCAAACAATTCTCAAATGTTCGAAAAACCAGTCTTGAACAAAATTAAAAACGATGACACGATAATAAAACACGAGAAACATGTATGACCAACATATTTTCGTTGTTATTACATTTTAACTACTCACACAACACTTGTATAAATAAAATACTACAAATAAACACAAATATATCAAACTCTAACATAACATTACAAAAAAAAATCACATATGCATATTGAGAATCTAGGGTTTCTAACATTGAGAATAAAAAAACAAAAGTTCTTTCAAAACTCACTTATGTATATCGAGGAAGGACATTTGGAATCTTAGGGGGGGGGGGGGTTGTTTTAGTAAAATATTGCAAAATGATAGTCTAATTTTTGAGTATGTATAGAGTGAAATTGATTTATATATGAATCACTGAAGGGTATTAGTTGTTTTCACTGAAGAGTATTAGTTGTTTTTACTGAAGAGTATTACTGGTTAACACTGAAGAGTTTTAGTTCATTTTCACTGAACAACTAAAACTCTTTAGTGTAAATCAATAATACTCTTCAGTAAATACAACTAATACTATTCAATAAAAACAACTAATACCCTTCAATGATTTATGTATAAATCAGTTTTCACTCTATACTTTGTCCTAATTTTTCTACTTGTGAATTAAAAAAAAAAAAAAAGAGAACAGTGAACAATCAAACTTTGGATAAATATCACTACCTTTTTTTTTTTTTTTTAAGGAAATTGAGGCACAAAAAAATCCAAAGCCCATTTGTTAGCCATTAGCCCAACCAGCTATAATTAATGAAAATTGGGTCGTCTTCTCATTGAGATTTGGTCGTGGATTCTCCAACTTCGACAAGCTGCTGTCTTCAATTGAAAAGCTCTAAATCGAAGTTTCTTCAACGGCCCAGGTTATATGAACCACATTTGTTTGTAGTACATCCACTAGATGAGTACACACACCCTAAAATTGGTACACCACCAATAAAGTACCAGTTTTACCCCCTTAAAAAACCCTAGTTATTTTTCAACCCCCTCTCCTCCTCTCCAGTCCTCACGCCCTCTTCCTCCTCCCACCCTCATCTCTCTCCTTAGTCCTCCCCTGCCTCCATATTGTTCACAGCCCCCTCTTCAATTTTTTGTTTTACTCCTCACCAAACCTCCATTCTCGCCGTCGGAGCCATCAACAGCAGGTTTGGTATATTTCTTTTCCTTTTTTCACCTTTTCTCCGAAACTGCTTTCATGAAAAATTATAAGGTTTTCGAAAAAAAAAACCGAAACTTTGTCTAATTTCGAAAATTTCTGACGAATTTTTTCCTTTGGATTCTTTTTACGAATTATGTTTTTGTTTTCGATTTTCTTTTCGAAAAGTTTAGTTCTTTACAAAAAAATATAATTGATTAAAAAAACTATTTTCTCATTTTTGCCTAATTGATTCATTTATTAATTTGTTGTACACCCTAAGCTTCTGGCAATATATCTAGGTTCTTTAGCAAAATTTTTTTTTTGGTTAATTTTAGTTTTTGGGCCAAATAATAATTTGGAGAAGAGTACAATCAATGTTACTTTATATTTGTCGTCCCTGGTTATCTGCATCCCGGTTCTCTTTTTTTACCCTCTACTTTGATTGATTTGGGATTTTTATTTTGAACACTCACATCGGAAGTTTATTTGCAGAAACGTTGGGGTGGGTGCATGTATTGTGAAAGAGTGATGAGGGCATTTGTGTCATTTCATACATATTGAAAAGTAATAAGATTGCAAAGTGGGGGTACTGCATAAAGACGTGGGTGCAGATAACCTGGGCCTTCTTCAACTCGTTTCCTTGCACACAAAACCCATATCGGATTCGAGGTAATGTTATCAGCAATCAGTTTATAGAGATAACATTTCATAGAATCTCTGCAACAATACGTTTTTTTTTTTATCGGATTTTTAGTGGTTGGTAGCTCCAAGATTTATATCACAATTAGTGACTTTGTCGACTATCGATGATAAATCAGATATTTAGGTATGCAAGAAGAAATGCTTTAAATAGGAAAGATAGCTCGATTGCTATAACGGTATGCGATTGTTTGCCTCAATTGCGACGTTCTTTTACTGATGGCCAAGTTAAGAATTCTAGAAAAAGAGTTGTTTTATTGTTTCATTTCCGTGAATTACCTTTTTCCACTTATTCACATCTGGGTTCATCGAAAAATCCACCAAAACCTGACATTACTTACACCCCTGATAACCCCATTCTTGAATCAAGAAAAGGGCTCGACCTTATCTACCTTAAGAAAGAGCCTGTGGATAGCCAAACACATGATCGTGATGATTTTTCTGCTGACGTTGAGAAGGTATATAGAATTCTGAGAAAATTCCATTCTAGGGTCCCCAAATTGGAACTTGCTCTGCAGGAATCTGGTGTTTTGGTTAGGGCTGGGTTGACAGAAAGAGTGCTTAACCGCTGTGGTGATGCTGGGAATTTAGGATACAGATTCTTCATATGGGCGTCGAAACAACCTAATTATAAGCATAGTTATGATGCCTATAAATCAATGGTAAAGATTTTAGGGAAAATGAGGCAATTTGGTGTTGTTTGGGCTCTTATCGAGGAGATGAGGAAGGAATATCCACGGCTTCTATCACCCGAGGTTTTCGTTGTTCTAATGAGGAGATTTGCGTCTGCAAGAATGGTGAAAAAGGCAATTGAAGTGTTGGACAAGATGCCTAAGTATGGGTGCGAGCCTGATGAATATGTTTTCGGGTGTCTGTTGGATGCTTTGTGTAAAAACGGCAGTGTGAAGGAAGCTTCTTCGCTTTTTGAAGAGATGAGGTTTCGATTTTCGCCTACGATAAAACATTTCACGTCGCTATTGCACGGTTGGTGTAAAGAAGGAAAGCTGATGGAAGCTAAAGTGGTGTTGGTTAAAATGAGGGAAGCTGGTTTTGAGCCCGATATTGTGGTTTATAACAATTTGTTTAACGGGTATTCGGTGGCTGGTAAAATGGCGGATGCTTTTCATCTTTTGGAGGAGATGAGGAGGAACCACTGCGAGCCAAATGCAGCTTCGTATACCACCATGATTCAAGCTCTTTGTGGTAGAGAAAAAATGTAAGAGGCTATGAGAGTATTTAGTGATATGGAACAAAACGGGTGTGAAGCCGATATTGTTACGTATACCACTTTGATAAGTGGATTTTGTAAGTGGGGTAAGACTGTGAAAGGGCATGAGCTTTTAGATACTATGTTACAGAAAGGGCACACTCCTAATACAACAACTTATATGTACCTCATGTTAGCGCATGAGAAGAAAGAAGAGCTGGAGGAGTGCCTAGAACTTATGGAGGAGATGCGGAAAATTGGTGTGTGGCCCGACTTAAGCATATACAACACTATCATCCGTTTGGCTTGCAAATTAGGGGAGACTAAAGATGGTATGAG
Organism: Ballota nigra; assembly: GCA_947034835.1. Taxonomy (NCBI): domain Eukaryota; kingdom Viridiplantae; phylum Streptophyta; class Magnoliopsida; order Lamiales; family Lamiaceae; genus Ballota; species Ballota nigra. Next base: position 4,619,027 of record OX344720.1, on the reverse strand, counting down.
AATGATGAATGAGTTAGAAGCAAATAGTCTCAGTCCAGGAGTTGATACCTTTGTTATCATGATTACCGGGCTTGTTGAGAATGGATGTCTGGTACAAGCTTGTGAGTACTTCAACGAAATGGTGGGCAGAGGTCTTTTAGCTGCTCCACAATATGGTATTATGAAGGATTTGTTGAATTCTCTGTTGAGAGATGATAAGCTGGAATTGGCTAAAGATGTATGGAGTTGTATAGTAGCTAAAGGGTGTGAGCTTAATGTGTATGCATGGACAATTTGGATTCACAGTCTCTTTTCGAACGGGCATGTGAAGGATGCTTGCTCTTACTGTTTGGAAATGATGGATGCTGGGGTGATGCCGCAGCCTGATACCTTTGCTAAGCTTATGCGAGGTCTAAGAAAGCTGTATAGTCGGGAAATTGCAGCAGAGATTACAGAGAAGTTAAGGAAAATGGCTGAAGAGAGACAGATGACTTTCAAGATGTACAAAAGGCGCGGTGAAAGGGACTTAAAAGAGAAAGCTAAGGCAAAGGAGGATGGAAGAAAGAGGAGAGCACGCCAGCGTCGTTGGGGAAGTAGAAATAAGAAAGCTGATGATATCTGAGTGTATGCTGATTCTGCAAACTGGATTTGTTCACTTAAGGGGTAAACTGTATTTCTTTCTGTAGGAAATGGGGTTTTAGTTTTTCTTTTTTCTTTCGATATTATGTTTTCAGTAATCTGGTGATTCGTAGTGTTTAGTTCCACTAAGATGGATCATGATCAAGATTTAGGAGATATTTATATGAAAAGATGGATTTACAAATTGAATATAAACGAGGCTGTGAGCGGAGTTCCTAAACGAAGCAACCGAAGATTTTTTATTTATGTTAAAGAAAGCGAATACGAAGAAAATGTGAGGGTTGATTCGGATACTTGGAATCTAATGATCTATGGAGATGGAATGAACAAAAGTGTAGTTTCTGAAAGCTTGAATTATGCAGATGGAGTTTCCACTTTCGACAGTGGAACATTCAGTAAGTTTTGGAATAGTGTTTCATCTTCTATAACTAAGGGCGTGATTGGTTCAAAATTCTTCAACTAATTACAGTGCTTAATAAAAAAAAAGAAGATCAATTCAACTTTATAGACTCAAAATAGGTTTATTATTGTGATTAATTGCATCTCCTTCCTCAATCATTTAAATTTTTTTAAATTCCACTTATTCCAAAATTATTACTAAACAATAACAATGTAATTATCATTCTCATTATAATTCACTATGCAATGATTCTCATAGAAGAACCCTAATTTACATCTCAAACGTGTGTTAAAAGCAACAATTTTTTTTTTTTGACGAGTAGGTATTATGTGCACCTTATTTATCGTACAGTACTAGACTATATTAGTGTTTACCTGCACAAAATAATTTGTTTTATTTGAACAGTGGAGTTATAACATGTAGTTGATTGAAAAACATGCAGTAGCAGAAGGGAGAGGCTTCATTGCACAAGACATTGGATTCAAGAACCGGGCTGGGCCGAAAAAGCTCCAAGCAGTAGCCGTTCGGATCAATCGATTTTTCATCGATGCAGCTTCGACGGATACCAGGACACTCTCTACACACACACGAATCGACAGTATTATCACAAATGCGTAATTACAGGGACCATCGATTTCATCTTCGGAAATGCAGCTGCAGTTTTTCATAACTGCACCATCCAGCCACGGCAACCAGGGCCGGGCCAGTACAACATAGTCACGGCCCAAAGCAAATCGGACCCGAATCAGAACACAGGTATTTCAATCCAGCAATGTAGGATAAGCCCATTTGGCAATCTGACGGCCCGAACATTTAGGGGGAGGCCCTGGAATATATACTCAACCACTGTTATCATGGAGACTGAGATTCAGGGGATCATTGATCCTCAAGGGTGGACCCCATGGGAGCTTAATGGTGAAGCACCTGATACAATATTCTATGCAGAGTACAATAATATCGGGCCGGGTTCCGTTCTTGACGGGAGAGTTACTTGGCCCGGTTACCGCCCCGGACGAGGAAGCTGAAATGTTTTCTATAGAGAAGTTTATCCAGGGAAGCAAATGGCTCAAAGGATATAATTTGTGATTGACACATCATATTACTCAATTTAATTCAGCTTGATTACGGGTTGAATCTCAACGGATTGTAGCAACATGCTGCTTACAACACTCTTAATTTGCATATTTTTCACTTGTGCCATGAAATTTAGCTGAGAATTTTTTATTTTATTTTTTTGTGATTTTTTTATGGAAAATTTTATCCAATCGAATAAGCTCTTTTTTTTATTTAATGAGCAAGTCTCTTGCGCCCCATGCAAATAGTTTCCACAATTCAAGTTTTGTGCATATAATTGTAATCATTCAATAAAAAAAATTATAATTATTTAAAAATGTACTTGAATTGTACAGTGCATCTGATGCATACAAATTTATTTTTTCCCACATAAATCCTATTTCTTTTTATCAAATAAGTTCTTATTAATTGGAGTTTGGTATTTCTTTAGTTAATGGATAACTATCAACTCATCGAAAAAAAAATGGAAATTTATTGATTTTATGTGGATGAAACTCGGAATTTCTTGTTTCTCAAATTGCCAAATCTCAGAAATTCGAAACAACCATAAAAACAAGAATTCAGAAAACTCAAATTACTACAATGCAGCAAACCTCCTTTCTCGAGGACACAAAAACACAAGACTTGTGCTTATATTTAAACCATCAATACAACAAATATATTTGATTCTACTGGTTCGGCGAAAACTCAAAAAAATTGGCACACAATAGTACACACTCAAAGCGAGGAACTACATAATCAATTATCAGCTAAAACTTTAGATGTTCTGCTTCCATTAAGTAAATAAAATTTTAAAAGGATTTCTTTAAGAAGTTTTAATGGTAAATTGCAAGGACAAGCCTAAGATTTTTTTTTTAAAATTATTTCATTATTTTTTAAATTTATTTTGCATTTTTATCTAATTACTAGTTATATAACAGGTGGCTTGCACGTTATATATAAATAATTATTGTAAAATTGTAGTAATTATTTTTATCAAACATCATTTTATATAGAGGCCCTGCAAAATTGGCAAAAACTTCTATAAATTGAATAACACAATTATACAGAGGTGGGGGTCGAAATTTTCACTATACTATACCAAAAAATATCGAATTTATTGAAAATTTCGATAAGGTATGATATCGTACAAAAGAAAATTACGGTAACAATAAGAAAATTTAAAACTCAGGTATTTCGGTATATACCGTACATAAAATATATATTTTAATTTTATACCTAAGTTACTATTCCCTTCGTTCACAAATCTTTTACCCATTTACTCTTCAACATGATATTTAATGAAACATATTAAAATATTAAAAAAAAATATAAAATATCTACAATAAACTGAAACTAGAATTTGCAATTAATCATTCCCTCCATTTCAGAATGGAGGGAATTTCAAATACTTTTTTGTCTAGATTTATAGTTGTTCATCAGTATTAATTACAAATGTTGACCGATGGGATTAAAAACAAATTTCCCCACAAATCCAAAATTTAAGTTTAGGTTGGGGGGAATAGCCACAGAACATATACTGATGGTGATGAGGGCAACGCATATAGGGAAAGCCCAATTGTTACGGGAATGAAGGCAGAAGAGATTTGTACTCTTGGGAAGAAATTGGGAGTTATTAGCACGGAAAATGAAGATCTGGTGCTCAGAAGAATCCAAGAAATGGAGGCACTGGCGAGTGGAGGGAAGAATGTCGGAGAACTAATCGTTTCCTAATGAAGATTTTGTCCTATAATATTCGGGGAGTAGGTGGAAGAGTGAAGAAGCAGGAAATTCGCGGGCTCATCTGTAAGTTTCGTCCAGATTTTGTGTGTGTTCAAGAAACAAAGTGTAGTGATCATTCGAGCTTAAACCCGTATTCCGTATGGGACGAGGGTGTGAGGGTAGAATGGGCAGCTGTAGATTCAGTGGGTCAGTCGGGGGGAATATGGAGTCTATGGAATTGTGAAAAAATTGAGGTAGGGTTTGTGTGGGCAATTGAGGGGGCAGTAGGGGTGGAGGGAAAATGGAGAGCCTCGGGGAAATGGGTTGGGGTGGTAAACATCTATGGGCCAAGAGAGATAAGGGGTAAGATTAGGCTGTGGGAAACATTATTGGAAAAAATGCAAAGTAGTCAGATAGATTGTTGGTGTTTGATTGGGGATTTTAATGAGGTAAGGAGCTGTAGTGACAGGAAAGGAAGAAACATGTATTTCTTGGGTTCAAATTCCAGAAGATTCGAGGAGTTCATCATGGAAGCAAGTCTCACTGAAGTAGGATTGGTAGGGAGAAAGTTCACATGGTCGAGACTTGATGGTAGGTGTTGTAGCCGAATCGACCGGGCCTTAGTCTCTAATGAGTGTCTCTCTGAATGGGGGGCGTGTAAACTTCGAGGCTTGACAAAAGAAAGTTCAGATCACTGCCCAATCTTTCTACATTATTGTGACCAGAACTGGGGTCCGAAACCTTTCCGTTTCTTCAACGTCTGGTTAAAGCATCCTGACTTGGTAAAATTTGTAGAAGAAAAATGGGCTGGGTATGTTTGTCAAGGCTGGAGCAGTTTTGTGCTCAAAGAGAAACTGAAACTTCTGAAGGGTGATATCAAAACATGGAGTTTGGAAAAGTTTGGGGAAATTGAGAAGAGAATTACTGAAGCAAGTGCAGATTTCGATAAATGGGACAAACTACAGGAGAGCCGGGACCTATCGATGGAAGAGTGCAAAAAAATGAAAGAAGCAAAAGCGAGGTTGTGGCAACTGAAGAAGGTTAAAGATGGGTACACGTTTCAAAAAGCCAGAGTCCAATGGATTCGCGAAGGGGATGCGAATTCATCTTACTTCCATAATAGTGTCAACAAAAGAAGATGGTCCAATGCAATTGATGGACTAACCATTGATGGAGTGTGGGTTGAAGAGGTAGTGAAGGTAAAAGATGAGGTTTATCGATTCTTCAAGGATCACTTCTTGAGAACCCAATCTGGTTTCGTGTCATTGTCCAGTTTGATAACAAAGAAGGTGTCGGATTCAGATAATGCTTCACTTATAGAGCCGTTCATGGAAGAAGAGGTGTGGGCAGCAGTTTGGAACTGTGGGGGTAACAAAAGCCCAGGGCCAGATGGGTCTACATTTAAATTCATTAAGAAGATGTGGTCGATTCTGAAAACCGATATGATGGCGGTCATGACTGATTTTCACATGAATGGGAGGATTGTCAAGGGTGGAATCCATCTTTTGTTACACTTATTCCCAAGAAAGCGGAAGCCACTGGCCTATCTGATTATCGACCAATCTCGCTGATTGGGTGTATGTACAAAATAGTGGCAAAAGTGTTAGCAAACAGAATGGCCAAAATGGTGAATTCGGTAATTTCAGAGTTCCAGACAGCATTCGTGGGGAATAAACAGATCTTGGACAACATCCTAGTTCTCAATGAAGCCATAAATTATGTGAAAAAGGAGAAGAAGAAAAGTTTCGTGTTCAAGGTGGACTTTGAGAAGGCATATGACTCGATATTGTGGGATTTTCTCGACGACATGATGCGGGGAATAAACTTTCATTGGAAATAGAGAAAGTGGATTCGGGGTTGTGTATCGTCTGCATCAATGTCGGTCCTGGTTAATGGAAGCACCACAGGTGAATTCCAATTACAGAAAGGTATCAGGCAGGGGGACCCATTGTCTCCATTCTTATTTCTGGTTGCGGCCGAAGGACTAAGCTGTTTGATGAGGAAAGCGGTAGAGCTGAAGGCGTTTGATGGGATTGAAGTAGGGAGAAACAAGATATTACCCAGTCATTTACAGTTTGCGGATGATACAGTTCTGATTGGCAAAACTTCATTAAAGAATGCCAGGTGTTTGAAAGGAATCCTTCGTCTCTTCGAGTTGGCGTCTGGGCTGAGGGTTAATTTTCACAAAAGCTCTATTCATGGAGTTAGCTTGAGATCTCAGGAAGTTACAATGTTTGCAGACGTGTTGAGTTGTAAGATTGGCAAACTTCCTTTCTCCTATCTTGGCCTTCCTATTGGTGCCAATTATAGGAAGAAGGAGGTTTGACAACCATTAGTGGACAAGTTTCGTAAGAAACTATCGGGTTGGGAAAGACGGTATCTATCATTTGGAGGTCGACTTGTGCTACTAAACTCGGTATTATCTGCTTTACCTGTGTACTACCTCTTTTTTTTAAAGCCCCTGAGTGTGTAATTAAAACCCTGATCAAACTTCAACGGGAATTTTTGTGGTGAGGGAAAGGGTCAAGTCGGAAAATAGCTTGGGTTAAGTGGGAGTCAGTATGTCGGGGAAGAGGTAGTGGTGGTCTAGGTGTTAGAGATATAAAGTCGTTTAATGAGGCTCTTCTGTGTAAATGGTTGTGGCGCTGGGTAGCTGGTGAGAAATCGTTATGGGTCTGTATCCTCGAGTCTAAGTATGGGTTATTTCAGTGGGTGTCTAATGTGAGTTTAGTTGAGAATAAGTGGTCACTCTGGTGGAAAGACTTATACGAGCTATGGTGGGGTCGGGTGGGGAGTCTTTTTAGGGATAGATTAAGGTTGTCTTTAGGTGATGGTCGTAGAGTTAGGTTCTGGGAAGACCCGTGGATTGAGGGATGTAGTCGGCTGTCGGTTAGGTATCCATTGCTGTTTAATCTGTCTTGTCAGAGGGGAGAGTCAGTGTGTAACTTTTGGGACGATGGGAGTGAGTCTTGGGCATTTGAGTGGGTCAGAGTATTTAACACTAATGAATTTATGGAATATTTGGATCTTTGGCATTGCATTTATCGTTACAGGATTCGGAGGAACGAGGCGGATCCGTGGCGTTGGCAAGCATCGTCTAACGGACGATTTTCATCCAAAGAGATGTACGATATCGTTTTGGAGGATGCTCTTGGAAACCAGGTGGACCCCTTCCCTTGGTCGAAGTTATGGTGGAAAGCCATCCCAACTAAAGTGGCGGCTTTTTTGTTGAAGGTCATCCGGGAAAGACTGGCTACTAAGGATAATCTTCTCAAACGGGGCATCGCTGTTGGTAGTGGTGATGGTGAGTGTTCGTTTTGTTTAGGCACTACTGAGTCTTCAAACCACCTCTTGTTCACTTGCCCGGTAGCTCTTCTCACTTGGCAAGCAGTGGTGTTATGGCTCGACAAGTCTATGCTATACTCTACATCGGCCCGTGATCATTTTGTGGAATTCGTGGAGACTGCAAGAGGTATTACTAGGAAAAAAGTGCTTGGTTTAATTTGGCAAGCTACTATTTGGAAAATCTGGAAAGTCCGTAATGAGTTCATTTTCAAGGCAAGCTCATACACATTGGATGAACTCATTGAAGGAAAAAAATTTTGCTCGTGGAAATGGATTCGCGCTCATTATCCTATATATTTTATGGCTCCGTTACATATGTGGGAGAATCACCCTTTGGATTGTATACCCCTAAAATTGTGAGTGGCTAATACGTATCATGTAAACCTGTAACTGTTGGGATTGAGTACCCCTTGTACTCTTATCTATTGATTCATTTTTATCATTCAAAAAAAAAAACTTACACTTGACAATTATGGTAAGTTATTTATTTATTTATTTAAGAAATAAAATACTGTGAATTGTATTAGATGCAATTTGGGGGAAATTTAAATGATGTTTACAATCTTATCTAAGTTAAACTACTTTTATGGAGAAAATAAGATTTTAAAATCTTTTCACAAGACCAAAAAACTCACAAAATCCTAACAATTCGGTCAAATTAAAAAGAATTGTAAATTTCAAACCAATTTAATTCCAAATAAAAAAATCCTGAATCTGCCTAACATGTATTAACTCCCCAGTTAAACCCCCTAACAATCCAATTTGACTAGATCTTTCGACTTCCTATAAAAAAATCCCGCACGATTTTCTTTTCATTTTTAGTTAAAAAAATTGTCTTTCTATAAAAATAAAAATATTCGACAATTTTTTTTATTAAATTGAAGAAAAATGCATTATCTCCTCCACTCATCTACAAAAAAATAGCCGTTTGAATAATGAGACTAAACACTAATTTGCTGGTTTTTCTTTTCTTTTTTTTTGAAAAATAACCGTTTGATAATGGAAGAGTAATTCTGTCATTAATTATATTTTGAGAATGTCAAAGATCACTTTGGGAGAAGCAAAATAACGCAGCATGCATATTGAAGTGGAGGGAATGGATGGAGGCAAAATAGGGAGGGAAGTTAGTGGATAGAGGGAAATTAGGCGCCTAAAACTAATAGTAATTATCTAATTTAATTAATATTTAATTATTATTTTTTGGGTTCTGCCCTGGGCTGAGTCTGCCCATTTAGCATCACCCTTGATTTAATTTAGACTAATTACCTTGCACAGAGTGTATGATACCTTTAAATTGAGAATTTTCATTTTAAGTGTGGTTGCTTATTTCAAGGAAGAGGGGAGGGAAGGCCATTCGGGCATGTACTTCTCCAAATGATAGCATTTAAGCCTAAGATAATCTTTCCAGTGATTAATGATATCCTTATCTACATTAAAACTCGTGGATAATCGTGTAGTTCTGTATGGATTATCGGAATATAATTTAATTTTTTCGTCACCTGGTAATTTGAAAAATTCATGAGTCACGTTTACTACTTTTTCGATTGCCTCCTTTGATACTCCATGGTTGATCACTTGATCAAATTTGTAAAATTGTTAATTAATTAGCTAGCTAGAATTAATTAAGCTCAAAATTATGGTGATACAAACTGCATATTTTGTGGCAAGGAAGAAGAGAGCATACCTCACATATTCTTTACTTGTGACCTTGCACGTTCGGTGTGGAACTGCTGCTATGTATGGACGTCGACAATGATGGCACCACATATTGAGCCTAGCCAACATTTGTTGCAACACGGAGATTTGCTTGGAAATTCGAGGAATCTAAAAATTTCCTCAACCCTTTGGGTAGCAATCATTTTGTTAGGATAAAAGTTGTATAATTTTGATGAGTTAAAACAAAACCAGAAGATGTAATAGGACCATCTGGACCTGTTAGCCAGATGAGGAACTAGATTAGGACTTAGTCTAGGGGGAACTGCCAGACCAGAAGACTTCACCAGAGGACTCCACCAGAAGACTTCATTAGAGGAGACTGACCAGAGGCAGAGGACCTTCCTCAGACCAGATGAGTCTGGTGAAACAAAAGATGCTCAGAATCATCTCTAGATTCTACTGAGTACTTTGGTTCTTAACCAACTCTGGACCAGAAGACACCGAGGTTGCCTGGTGTCTAGTCCTGCCTTCTCTGGAGAGAATTAGAGTTAGGCATTGGAAGCATTTGACCGTTGGTGTTTCAAATCAAGTCAAACAAGATCGGATTGGAAAGTTATGAAGTCAATCAATCCAAGGATCTCACCAACTCAATCAATCAATTAGGGAATTGATTGATTGAAGCTTCCTTAAATAGAGATCTGATTAGATTAGCTCTCCAACGGCTAAACCCTAATCACCTCTATAAATGCAAGAGTGCAGTTTTGAAGAAAGGCTCTAGAAACTCTCACACGCACGAAGTCATATCCAAGCCTTAGTTCTTATCACGCTAAAAGCACTCTTATCTTGTTCATACTTTATATTTACTCATTAAGGAGTAGTTGGATCTCAACCTGTTCATCTGTTAATATAAGGTTGAAGGCTGTAAGCTTTAGATCGAGTTAGATCTAAAGGTGGTTGTAAGAAGGAACTGGTACTTCACAATTCCAGTACGCAAGTTTGTTGGTTGGTTGGTAGTGAGGCCCCTTGAAAAAAGGGAGAGTGGACGTAGGATATTTAAATCCGAACCACTATATATCCGGTCCATTTACTGCTTTCTTTATACTTATTATCTTGTCTAAATCTGCTCTTATATAAAAGACTTTGTTAAGACATATCTTTAAAGCTTCCGCAATTAATCTATCGAGTGGGACCAACAAGTGGTATCAGAGCAGTGTGTCCTAGACCACTGCTTTGAAAAGCTTTTGGTGGTCACCGGGCAGATCCATTGCTCTTTATTGTTTTTGGTCAAATTCTTGTTAAATCTTTTGTTTTAGTAAAAATATCTTCAAAATCTGCATATAAGAGCCGTAAATTACCAGAATTCTCTTTTGAGGATTATAGCCACTGGAGCTTCATGATGAGTAATCATCTTGGAGCTATCCACCACCGCATGTTAGATGTGGTAGAAAGTGACCCAATTCAATTTTACTGGACTCCTATTGATGATGGCAGGTCAGAGTCCAGAGAAGAAACAAGTGAAACTGGCCAGAAAGCTGCTGAGGACAGAGTTCCCAGATAAAAGATCCTCAAGAAAAGAGACGAGCTCAATAATGATGAGAGGAAACTCTACAACTTGGACCAGGTGGCGAGGACTGAAATCATCAATACCCTTACAAAGGAGGTGATTGAAAAGGTCAGAACATGTGCCACGGCCAAGGAGATATGGGACAAATTGGCATTGCTCTGTGAGGGAACAGAGAAGATTAAGGACAACAAACTCCAAGCTGTTCAACACTCATTTGACACCTTCAAAATGAAACCAGACGAGACCATTGACCAGCTGGATATGCGTCTCACAAATCTCCTCAACAAGGCTAGTGCCTTAGGTAAGACCTATTCTGAAAAGGAGATTAATAGTAAAATATTACGTTCACTAACCAGCAGGTGGAGAATCAAAGTGACTGTGATTAAAGACAACAAGGATCTCAACACTCTGGATCATCATCTTCTGTTGTCTGATCTCAAAGCATACGAGTATGATCTCCAAGAGGAGGATCAAACAGAAGAGGTTTCCTCTTCTGGTCAGAAAGGAGTTGCTTTCTCCTCAACTATCAAGTCAGATGACAAGCCCAAGGAGTCTGCTGCAGATGACTTAAGTCTCAAGGAGCAGGTAGCACTCCTAACCCGTAAACTTGATAAGATGAGTTCTAAGTATGGCAGGTACAAGAAGCATTGGAAGGAAACTACCAGAGACAGGAAGAGTTCCTTCAAGCCTGCAGATAAGGAAAAGACATCTGGAGACTCAAGGGAGACTAGATTCAGAACCCCAGAGAGGAGGATAGATGGCAGCTCTGGCAGATCAGATTACCAGAGGAGAGATGGCAGTTCTGGCAGACCTGAGTACCAGAGGAGAGAAAGTAGTCCAGCCAGATCAGAATACAATCAGAGGAGGAGAGATCCAAGTCCCAGTACCAGAGGAGACAACACTTGCTACACTTGTAACAAGCCAGACCACTACAACTATGATTGTCCTCAGTTGACTCCTAGAGAAAGAGAAGAGAAAAGACTCAAGAGAGATAGGAGATATGCTGATAAGAGAGCTCTACTGGCAGAAGCAGAAGCAGAAGCAGAGGATACTAGTTCCAGTTCTTCTTCTTCTTCTGATTTTGGATCTGATGATGATGTATGTCTTATGGCAGACATCACTGAGGTAAATGAAACTACCTTATGCTTATCTAATTCCAAATATACTGAATCCTCTAATTCTTCTGGTAACTCCAGAGAGTCTGATATGCAACAAATGCTATCAGATCTCCAAAATTGTGTACAACTTTGTCAAAAACTTGAGAAAGAAAATGGTAGGCTCAGAGCAGAAGTTCATTCATTATCTCATGAGCAAAAATCCACCAGAGAACTCATGAAAGATCATTCCAAAGAAGTCTCTGAACTTCAGGAAAAGGTCACACAAAGAGATACTCTGGTAGATCAACTCATGAAATAAAATAATTCTCAGGAAGATAAGTTCAATGAACTGAGAGCCAAATACCAATCTCTTATCAAGGGAAAGCAAGTTGTGGATACTGTTGAGGAGATACCTATGCCCAGAGAAGCTCCAAAGATACCATCTGTTGTATCTATCATATCAGAGTCTTCTCAGCGCATTAATGATAAGAGTGGTTTAGGATATTCTGGAATTACCACCAAATCTCATAAATATCTTTGCAACAAAGACAAGTCTGTAAGAACTGGTGAATTAGTAGAAATCTGGGATGAAAAAGACTCAACTGGTAATGGTTACAAAGTGGTTCACAATCCTGGATGGAAAAGGAACCACTCTGCTAATCTCATAGAATATAGTCCAGAAGAGTTGACTGTTCTGGAAGAGAAAGTCTTAGAGACTAAACGTCAACAAGAGGAACCAATGAAAATTAATGGATCTGTTGACATTAAACCTCAAAGAGTAGGACCTACTCAGAATGGAAGACCCCAGAGGAATCCTCAAAGAGTGAAACCTAACTTGATTAGGGGATCTCAGATGAGATACTCAACTAGGGGGAATTCTAATCAGAATAGGAACTCTCAGAGATGGACTAATGAACATCAGAACCATCACCAGAATCAGGGATCCCAGAGATGGTCCTCCCAGAGGAATCAATTCCAGAACAAATATACTCGGAGGAACTATAATCACCAGAGAAGATCTAGTTTTCATCAGAACCAAAAACCCATCTATAGAAAACCAACTGATTTGGGTAGTTATGACACCAGAGATGGTTCTTCTAGGATGTATCCTTATAACCAGACCTTTAAGACCATGTCTTTGAAGCAGGCCATTCCAAAGGCCAGATTTGAGAAAAGATACACCAGACCTGTTTATAGGAAAGGTGTTCTTATCAGACCAGTAGCTCAATATGTCATTGTCAGAGGACATATACTGGTAGATAGATTTGGAAGGAAGATAAGATCTCCTCATCCAGCAAGGGATGATCTTTATCTTTGGATTCCTACAAAACCTGCAACTAACCAATCAGGACCCAGCTCTAGTTAGGGACCTAATTGATTTCTCTGCAGGAGGACAAGAGCCCATTGGAGAAAGGACTTTCAAGCAACCATGTCTGGTACATTGATAGTGGATGTTCCAAGCACATGACATTCCAGAAAGATAATCTCCAAGATTTCAAGCCATTAAGTGGGCCAAGAGTGATGTTTGGTGACAACAATTATGGAGTCACCAGAGGAGTTGAAAAGTTGACCTTTAATGGTGTATCTGTAGATGAAGTCTACTATGTTGAAGGACTCAAGCATAATCTGCTTTCAGTATCCCAATTCTGTGACAAGGGATACTCAGTAAAGTTTTCTAGTGATTCATGCACTGTCTTTTCTTCTGATTATAATGATATCTTGCTTATAGGCTTGAGGAAGGGTAATATTTATCTTACAGATTTTAGCAGTTGCCCAAGAAATGCTTGCCTGGTTGCTAAGGGATCTGCAGAGAACAACTGGATTTGGCACAAGAGACTGAGCCATCTTAACTTCAAAGCACTGAACAAGATTGCCAGAAAAGGTCTAATTCGAGGTCTTCCTAATGAAGTGTTTAAGAAGGATCAGGTTTGTGGTTCATGTCAGAAGGGTAAACAACCCAAGACCTCCTTTAAGGATGTCCAGAGCACAACCACAACCAGAGTACTTCAACTACTTCACATGGACCTGTTTGGACTTGTTTCTCCTCTTAGTTTCAGTGAAAGAAAGTACACCTTGGTGATAGTAGATGACTTTTCAAGATACACTTGGGTAGTGTTCTTGTTTAAGAAAAATGAAACTATCACTAAGCTGCCAGAGTTCTTCAAGCAGATTCAGAATGAGCAGAACCAGAGCATAGTCAGGATCAGAAGTGACAAAGGGACAAAGTTTTTGAATTCACACATTGCAGAGTATTGCAAGGACCATGGGATTTTTCATGAGACATCTGCTGCCAGAACACCCCAACAGAATGAAGTAGCAAAAAGGAGGAACAAAACACTCAAAGAAGCTGCAAGGACACTTCTGTTAGAATACAACACTCCACATAGATTTTGGGCAGAAGCTATCAACACAGCCTGTTACACCCAAAATAGATGCCTTATTGCCCAGAGACATAGTAAGACTCCATATGAGGTATGAAAATGTAAAATCCCATCTGTTTCTTATTTTCATGTTTTTGGATGTAAGTGTTTCATCCAGGACAATGGAAAATCTAAATTAAAAACTTTTGATGCTAAAGTGGCAGATGGAATTTTTTAGGATATTCCAGCACCAGTAAAGCATTTAGAGTTTTTAATAAGAATTCACTTTGTGTGGAGGAAACACCTCATGTTGTGTTTGATGAATCTGCTTTTGAGTGCAAGGTGGACCTAAAGTCTTCTGATGAGACACAGAATCAGACTACTCCCAGAGTAATCAAGGTCAATCCACCTATTCTTGACTCAGATCCAGATTCAGACTCAGATGGTGGCCCATCTTCTGATTCTCTGGAGCAGAAGTCTCCACAAGGAGCAGAACCAGAAGAAGTTGAAACTCCTGTAGGGGGAAGCTCTCCTGCAGTTGGTGATAATCACCAAGGTACTGCAGTTGATGATCAATCAGGCAAGGCCAAGGGAAGGAGGACCCTGGTTGATCACCCCAATGACCTGATAATAGGAGATCCAGCTAAGGGTGTCCAGACTAGGAGAACTCTCAACTTAGCTGCCTTATTCAGTTGCCATGTATCCTTGATTGAGCCCAAGAACATCAAGGAAGCACTGAAAGATTCAAATTGGATTGTTGCTATGCAGGAGGAGTTAAATCAATTCACCAGATAGGATGTTTGGGAGCTGGTAGACAGACCAAGACATCAAAAGACGATAGGCACTAAGTGGGTCTTCAAGAATAAGAAAGATGAGAATTATGTCATTACTAGGAACAAGGCAAGGCTAGTGGCTCAGGGCTATTCTCAGTCTGAAGGAATAGACTATGATGAGACATTTGCTCCTGTTACCAGACTAGAAGCCATCAAATTGTTCTTAGCATATGCTGCTCACATGAAGTTCAAAGTATACCAGATGGATGTGAAATATGCCTTTCTCAATGGAATTCTCATTGAGGAAGTGTATGTGGAACAACCTCCTGGTTTTGAACAAGGTGATCAGGTGTATAAGCTTAAGAAGGCTCTTTATGGGCTGAAGCAGGCACCCAGAGCATGGTATGACACTCTATCTCAGTTTCTTCTGGACAATGGTTTTACTAAGGGAAAGATTGATAGGACCTTGTTTAGGAAAGAAGAAGGAAATGACATCCTTCTGGTCCAAATATATGTTGATGACATTATATTTGAATCCCCTAACAAGAAGCTGTGTGAGAAGTTTGGAGATCTCATGCAGAGCCAGTTTGAAATGTCTATGATGGGTGAGATGAATTATTTCTTAGGTTTGCAGGTAAAGCAATCAGAGAAGGGAATCTTTATCAATCAAGCAAAGTACATCAGAAACATGTTAGAGAAATTTGGAGTAGGATCTAGCAAAGCAGCCAAGATTCCTATGATGACAAATTTCAACATGGATCCAGATGAGTCTGGAGAGAGTGTGGACCAGACTCAGTACAGGGCACTTATTGGTTTTCTTCTGTACCTGACTGCAAACAGACCAGATATAACCTTTGCCGTAGGAGTATGTGCCAGATTTCAAGCTAATCCTAAGAAAAGTCATTTGGAAGCAGCTAGGAAGATATTGAAATATCTTAAGGGAATAATGAATTTGGGATTATGGTATCCTGCAGATGACAACTTAGAGTTAAGTGGTTATTCGGATTCAGATTATGGTGGGTGCAGAATAGATAGGAAGTCTACAAGTGGAACATGCCAATTTTTAGGGAATAAATTGGTATCTTGGTTTTCAAAGAAGCAGACTTCAGTTGCTACATCAACAACAGAAGCAGAGTACATGGCTGCAGGTAGCTGTTGTTCACAACTACTCTGGATTAGTCAACAACTTAGGGACTACCAGATTAGGGCTATGGATATTCCAATATTTTGTGATAGCAACAGTGCAATTGCAATCACCCAGAATCCAGTTCTTCATACCAGATGCAAGCATGTTGATATAAGGCATCATTTTATCAGAGACCATGTTGAGAAGAGAGATATAAGGATGGAAAAGATTGCAACAGAGAAGCAGAGAGCAGATATTCTGACTAAGCCTTTGGCTGAAACCAGATTCAGAGAGTTAGCTTTTGAGTTAGGTTTATTGGATCCAGAGACAGAATTGGTTTAGGGGGAACAGAGGAAAAGTATCCTTTATTTCAATTTTACATACTTAATTATTTTTTTATATATATACTAACATGTCTACAAGTTAGATATACCAGGAGAGTTACATCTCCATATGAGGTATGTACCAGATGCGGTATATACCAGATGAGGTCTATCCAGATGAGGTATGTACCAGATGCGGTATATACCAGATGAGGTGCAGAGTCAGATTCCAGAGAAATCCGGAGTTAACTCTGACTAGAACCAGGTGGGTTTCCATCAGATGAGATGTAACACCAGTCTACTTGAGGTATCATCTGGTTACAATACCAGGTGACAGATATGTATTTACTTCTCTGGCCTCTGATCATTGCGATACACTTTTCAAATTACTAAATACACCCAAAACGTTTCAACTTCAGAGTGTATTTAAGACTAGGGCTTAGGGTCTAGGCAATCATTTCACTTTTTACCTTGACTGCCACAAAACCCCTTTGAACCCAGTCCCAATGACCATGCCTACGCACCAGATTAAATCTGTATTTTGCCTTTTAATCCTGGCCGTCAGATTTAATTATCGTGCAATATGTCAATCAATTCATAAATTGACTTTGTTCCCTAAATTAAATTCTAAATTACACGCGTTCACACTTTATTAATTTTCAAAGCCACGCGTCTTTTCTTATTTAAACCAAATTTTTTTCAATCTGTCTTTTCATTGTTCTTATTTTCAAAACCCTAACTTCTCTCTGCAAGTTTCTCTCTCTCACTTAAAATTTTCAGACATGGCTCCTAAGTGCAATTTCAATCATGTGTATGTGATGACGAAATTGAAGTCAGAGATGGTGGTTGATTTTTACACCACCAAGAACCCGGTGGCGTTGGCCATTCTGGAGTTGCTCCGAAAATCAGGGGTGGAGAAGTTGATTTCGACTGTTCCTAAGAACTTTAGGACTTTGGATGGATATGCAGCCCAGTTCCTGGTTCGTATGAAGATTCATGATGATTACATCTCTTCCAAGATAGACCAGGATGATATGGTATTCTCAAAGCATGACTTTTGCGCTCTCTTTGAGAATATCTCGGCTGAAGGAGTAGATCCGTTGACATACAAGGAGGATGAGACGGTTGAGTCATTCAAGCTTTTTGCCAGAAATTCATGCCAGAATCTGACCAAGGGATTTCTGGATAAGCATTTAAGACAGAAATACAAGGTCTTGTTTGATATTGTGGTCAAGATCTTGATGTGCAAAAACCATAGCACATATGCCATTTTCACTGGCAGGCTCTGTGTTATGAGGGCTTTGTATGATGGAGTTAAGTGTAATTGGGCTTTGGGGCGTTTTGAGGAAGAATAGAGCAAAAGTGAAGAAGGAGGAATGCCCTTCAAAACCTGGGGAATTGCAGTTTTGTTTGACTGCAAATATTTCGTTGGGAACGAAACTGACTTTGATTTTGGACTCTTTGCTTCCAGAGAAGACGTGGAAGGACTCTTGGTGCAAGGGATTTCACAAGTCCAAGATCCTGTTATCCAAGGATGGCCCTCTCCATGGCCATGCCGACTCTGATGGAGAACAAGCCATCCCTGCCTCTCCTCTCCAAGCAGTGCCTTCACCTGCTAAGGGGCAGAAGACCAAGAAGAGCCAAGCTAAGAAGCAGACTGAAGCTACTGGTTCTTCTACAGTGGTATTTTCTGGCTCATCAGATGATGACCAGATTCCTCTTCAAGCTGCTTTGAAGAAGAAGGGTGATGGAGATGTGGCTGCGCAGAAGGCAAGAGCAGCCAAGAAGAGGTAGAGACAAGACCGTGATGCTAGAAAAGCCTCTGCCAAGAAGCCAAGGACTTCAAAAAGGGCTTCAAAGCGAACTCTTCTGGTGGATGAACCAGAAGACGAAGAGGAAGAAGTAGGAGAGGTTGAACCTCTAAAGAGGAAGCCCAAAGCCAAGAGAGCCATTCTGCAAGACCAAGACTCTGGCTCTGAACTGGGAGATGCCTTGGAGCAGGCGATTGAAGAAGCCTCTCAAATTATGCAAGAATCAACTGCTCCAGTCCCATCTGTTGAGGTAAACCCACCTATCCCACCTTCTCCCCCCATTAACCTTGTTACCCCCACTACATCTCCCCTAGACATCCATTCACAAAACCCTCCCTCTGCTCCAGGTGCCCCCATTCCTTCACCAGAGCAGACTTTACCCAATACCCCCATATACTCCACCTCTACCATTCCCTCACAAACTCCATCTCCCCCTTCACCTCATATACCTCTTCCCACAGATCCCTCTCCCCCAGCCCCTGTACCAGAGGTTCCTTCAACCTCCTCTGGTGCAGAACAACCCATTCCTTCCTCATCTACCTCACAAATCCCTACCCCTCCCCAATCTCATACAGAACAGAACCACTCTATCTCTATGGCAGTGGGATTTCCTGCCCCTCCCCCTTCTCCCACTTGCCTGTCTAGCGATGATAGTGAAGATGAGGATGCTTCACTTGAGCCGGAGGTCTTAGCACCATCCTCCTCTGCCTCTGGGCCCAAACCCATTACCTTCTCATCTGCAGACATGGGTCCCATCAGGCAGAGTATGAGTGTAAGTGCTCAGCTCTGGCTAAGAGAGCATTTCCCTATCCTGTTGGAGCACTTACCACTTCTGGCGGATCTGACTGACGCCAAAGTCTGGAGCAAAGCTAAACTTGAGGATGTAGAGGACCTGATGCTGTTATTGGAAGAAATGTCTCCCTCTACATTCACTACCTGGGAGATTAAACTCAAGAAGAAGCTCAACATCCAGAATCCTGCTGAACTTGAAACCCCAGAAGCAGCGAATGTGTTGATCCGCACCTTGCTGATCCAGAGAGGAGTGATGATCTCTCCTGAGGGCCCCTCTTACAAGTTTGGTCCTCACTTCACCTTTCCTCCAGAGCTCTACTCTGATGAAGAAGACTTTGATGTCACTCCTGCCGTGCTGCAAAAGATGAAGAAGTTCTTTAATAAATAGATTATGCAGATTGGACGTTTCTCAAAGGCCATCCAGCATATGGCCCCTGCTATGATTGAGCACCAGATTAAGCAGGAGATGAGGATTTTCCTGAAGAAAATCAAGTCCACTTTTGCTGCTGCCAAAGCATCTTTTAAGGCAAATGAACTCTTTGTGAAACTTGATGTGATGCATAGCCAGAGACAGCTCCAGGAGCATGTGCTGGACCAGCTGAGACCAGTCTCTGTGTTGAAGGTGGAGATGGCTTCTCAGATGCTGGAGACTGCAAAGCTTAAGGATTCACTCTAGGAGATGTTAGCGAAGTAGGAGAGACTTTTGGCTGAGTCTAAAGCTTACCTGGAGGAGGCCAAGCAGCTGCGTGATCTTCACTCTTCCTCCACCACTGCGTTGCCTGATCTCATTCGGCAGGTGGTGCAGCCCCTTATTGATGAAGTTAAAAAGGGGGAAGAGAAGGCCAGAACTGATCTGGTGTCGATCACAAATGAAACCCTCTTCAACCATGGTGCTCGTCTGGATCTGCTAGAGAACACCTTGGCTCAGGCTGAGCTACAGAAGAAGAAGAAAGAAGAGTTAAAGTCTCTTACCATGGCAAAGCAGCTAGCAGCAGAAGAGGAGTTTTTTTGAGGCAGAGCAGGATCCAGTCTCTATTCCTAGCCCTGCCAAGAGGAAGATAAGGAAGGTGAAGAAGAGCTTCCTTGAAGATGTTGTTAAGGAAGAGACTCTAGAAGAGAGGCAAGCACAGATTAAGAAGAACATAGATGAAGAGCAGAGGCTCAGATATGTTAGGAGGCAGAACAAGAAGACCAGAGGAGCTGGAATATCTTCTGGTGCCAGTGGGTCGAGCCAGAAGAAGAAAGGTCCTGTTGAAGTGATGGATATTTTGCCACTCAGGATAGAAGGGTCTTTTGACTCTACTGTGCCCGTTCCCTTGATTGAAAGGTGGAGAGAGGCAAAGACTCTTTGGTTCATTCAACACTACATCCAGAGGCCCCCGCCAGAGGATGACGCGCTTATCAACAGAACCTTCCACTCCTGGATGAAGGCATATGATGCAGAGCTCTACAAGCAACTTATGGATTCCACAATAGAGTTCAACCTGGAAGTGACTGCCCCAGAATTCCATTATCTCAACACACCTATGATCGGGGACCAGGTTGATTGGGCAGAACTGAAGAAGCTGTACAAGACCAAGGTGTTGGTGAATTTCACCCCAACATCTTCTGCTGAGCTGAAGGCCGTTCAAGACAGATTCCTTGAATGGTTTCTGGTGCCTAAAGAGAACAGAAGATATGCATAGACTAGGACTCTGATATTCAATGTAATCTGTAATCTTTTGTCCTCTGTTATTAATGAAAGTCATATCTATTCTGTCTTAAAGACAACTTCTTGTTGTCTTCTTGTTTGCCTGATAAGATCTATTCTAAGGTCTTATCCTCTTATTGTTATCATGCTTATGTGTTTTCTTTTTGATCAGTTCTGGTAGTGTTTTAACTCCATCAAAAAGGGGGAAATTGTTAGGATAAAAGTTGTATAGTTTTGATGAGTTAAAACAAACCAGAAGATGTAATAGGACCATATGGACCTGTTAGCCAGATGAGGAACTAGATTAGGACTTAGTCTAGGGGGAACTGCCAGACCAGAAGAGTCACCAGAAGACCCCACCAGAGGACTTCACCAGAGGATTCCACCAGAAGACTTCATCAGAGGAGACTGACCAGAGGTAGAGGACCTTCCTCAGACCAGATGAGTCCACACCAGACGAGTCTGGTGAAACAAAAGAT
Organism: Ballota nigra; assembly: GCA_947034835.1. Lineage (NCBI taxonomy): Eukaryota > Viridiplantae > Streptophyta > Magnoliopsida > Lamiales > Lamiaceae > Ballota > Ballota nigra. Next base: position 4,598,218 of record OX344720.1, on the reverse strand, counting down.
GCTCAGAATCATCTCTAGATTCTACTGAGTACTCTGGTTCTTAACCGACTCTGGACCAGAAGACACCGAGGTTGCCTGGTGTCTGGTCCTGCCTTCTCTGGAGAGAACCAGAGTTAGGCATTGGAAGCATTTGACCGTTGGTGTTTCAAATCAAGTCTAACAAGATCGGATTGGAAAGTTATGAAGTCAATCAATCCAAGGATCTCACCAACTCAATCAATCAATTAGGGAATTGATTGATTGAAGCTTCCTTAAATAGAGATCTGATTAGATTAGCTTTCCAACGGCTAAACCCTAATCACCTCTATAAATACAAGAGTGCAGTTTTGAAGAAAGGCTCTGGAAACTCTCACACGCACGAAGTCATATCCAAGCCTTAGTTCTTATCACGCTAAAAGCACTCTTATCTTGTTCATACTTTATATTTACTCATTAAGGAGTAGTTGGATCTCAACCTGTTCATCTGTTAAGATAAGGTTGAAGGCTGTAAGCTTTAGATCGAGTTAGATCTAAAGGTAGTTGTAAGAAGGAACTGGTACTTCACAATTCCAGTACGCAAGTTTGTTGGTTGGTTGGTAGTGAGGCCCTTTGAAAAAGGGAGAGTGGACGTAGGATATTTAAATCCGAACCACTATATATCCGGTCCATTTACTGCTTTCTTTATACTTATTATCTTGTCTAAATCTGCTCTTATATAAAAGACTTTGTTAAGACATATCTTTAAAGCTTCCGCAATTAATCTATCGAGTGAGACCAACACATTTGGTCGATATGGAACGAGAGGAACGAAGTAATTTTCAATGAGAAGAATCCAAGTGTGAAGAAGCTTTTTTCGGATATCAAAGCAAGGGTGTGTTCATGGTTAGTTGTTAAGGATAATCTCCTATGTAATAATTCTTATTTTGATTGGAATAGAGATCCTAGGACTTGCTGTCGAAGTGTGTGAAGTGCAAGGATTTGAGTCCGAAAACTTTAATTTATTGTAAGGGTTGGAGCACAACTTGTTCTCCAATTTTTATAATAAAATTTGATTTACTGTTCTAAAAAAAAAATTAAGCTCAAAATTAAAAAAGTAGTATAGTAAAGTTGAATTAATTTTTACAACCTGGAAGAATCCACAATCTGCACATGCATAACCAATTAGTTTGATTATTACGCATCGATCTTCACAAATCAAATCGACAACCGGAATATTATTGCACTCACTAACTTCACGCATATTCGATTTCTCAGTTTCGGGTCGGATGTAACTGGCGAGTAGGCTTGAGAATTTGACTCCACTTATGATCAATTTGTTTATTATAGAATTTGCCGTACTATTTTTCAAAAATTTGTCGCAAGACTCTAAATTGATGAGAGGCAAAAAAGATTTACACAAACATTGATGCGAAATATCGTTTTCGATGAAAGCTTCGACATGCATATTAATGTGTGTGATTCTTTTATTTTGTTGTGGAACAGTTAAAAAGATAACAGATTAATAAAAGTAATTACAAATTCAATGCTTGCAACTAAACATGGCAAGATCATAATATACAAATATATATTTTATTTTAATAATATATATTAATGAATGGCAAGATACTAATATATATGTATATGTATTTTCTCTAAACTGTACAGTAAAATAACCTATATACTAGTGTGTACCCCCGCGAATTTCGCAGACTGAAATTTTTTACAGTTTCAAATTGTATTTTGCAGTTATAATTTTATTATAAAATGTGTGTGTTACAATTTGTTATTGATGGTAAAATATTACATGGTGACAATATTTTTTGGGAATCATATGATATCTCAGTGACAATATATTTTCCGAAATATTTTAATTTACTTCTACAAATTTCACATCTATCAAGATTTTGCAAAAATAAATTCCAAAAATATCTAAAAAAAGAAATCGTTCAACTGTGAAAAAAGATTTTCTTGCATTAATTTAATGTTTAGAATAATCTTATTATACGTAAATATTTTATTTCCATTGATTAAAATATATTCATAATTATTGTATTTTAGAGTAAGATATTTTTTAAAGTAATAATACTTAAATTGATAGTAAAGAAACTTAGTGTTCTTTTTGGCCAACACTATAATTTTTTAACCATGAAAAATTTATTCCACATATTTTTTTTAGAAATATACATTAATTATATAACATTCTTTTACTTATTTATCATTTAAAATACTAATTTAATATTTTCATGTTAAAACAATATAAAAGAAAAATCGAAATCATAGTCTAAAAAAGAATATATGTATTTTACAGTTTATGGTTTATTTTGGCGGTAAAATTTTATCCAAAAATAAGCTTTTGTATTACAATCTATTATTCAAGGCAAGATATTATATTTAGTGACAATTTATTTTTATTTTTTTTGGTATCATACACTATTTCGGTGACAATATCTTTTTTCTTAAATATTTCAATTTCCTCCTACAAATTTCACATCTATCAATACTTTACAAAAATAACTTTCATAAATATCTAAGCAAAGAAATTGTTCAACTGTGAAAAAAGATATGCTTGCATTAATATAATGTTTAAAATTATATTTCATATTTTACATAGATATTTTGTTTATTGAATGCAAGATATTATATTTGGTGACAGTAATTTTTTTGGTATCATACACTATTTCGGTGACAATATCTTTTGTGAAATATTTCAACTCTCTCCTAGAAAAAATCCACATCTATCAATATTTTGCAAAAATAACTTCCAAAATATCTAAGAAGAGAAATTATTCAACCATGAAAAAATACTTGCTTGCATTAATATAATGTTTAAAATAATATTTCATATTATGCGTAAATATTTTATTTTCATTAGTAAAAAAAGTTTCTTTTTTGTCATCACTATAATTACTAACCCATAAAAATTTATTCCACATATTTTAAGAAAAAATATATACATTAATTATATAAGATTTAACAATCTTTTACTTATTTATCAATTACAATACTCTTTTAATATTTGTATGTTAAAAAATATTAAAAAAAATCAAAATCCTAGTTTATAAAAGAATATCTGTATTTTGCAATTAATAATCTATTTTGGCCGTATAATTTTATCTAAAAATAAACTTTTGTATTACAATCTATTATTGAAGGCAAGTTGGTTGCAATATTTTTTTAGTATCATACGCTATTTCGGTGAAAATATCTTTTCCAAAATATTTCAAATTATCTCCTACAAATTTCACATATAACAATATGTTGCAAAAAAAAAAAAAAAAAAAAAAAAATCCTAAAAAACAAAAAAAAAATCATCCAACAATGAAAAAAGAATTGCTTGCATTACATTATTGTTTAAAAGAATATTTCATATTATACATAAATATTTTGTTTACACTAATTAAATTTTATTAAGATTTATAGTATACTATAAAGAAATAACAACTCAGTAGTAACAACTCTAAATTTTACAAATAATTATTTCATAAAAAAAACTAAAAAAAAAAAAAAATTACATCCGTCGATTTCCAAATTATCCCAATAAACTGGGGCCGTGAGACTGTTTTTGTTACGGTGATGCTCCGGGTTTGGATCGTCATACCAAGCATTTATCCATATTTATACAAGAAAAAAAAATGACGATTCAATTAGATTAAAATAAAATTGATCTCTTACCCGATGTGGTGGTGTGCGGTATTCCGATGCGGTTTAAGGCTGCGGTGATTCGAGGGAAAAATCCATGAGGAGGCGGCGGTTCGTGAATAACCTGCGAGAAGAGAGACGACATCGTGAGAGAAGAAGAGGAGAAAAAAAATAATATTATACCTATAAAGAAAAATCAAACAATGAATGAGAAAATAAATAGAAGAGAAGAGAAGATGATTAGGGTTGTAAATCCGAATGAAAACTAAAGTGAGATTTGACATTTATAGAAAATGTTAAATGAAATGTACGGTTGAGATTAAAAGTATAAAACTCATGGTGTAGATTAAGTTTTAATATGATTTAAAATATACCTAAAATAACTTTTAAGGAGAATGCAGAATTTTGAAATAAAATGATTTGAGAGGTGCCACGTCACTTTAAGAGAAATGTGGTGCTGACACATCATCTTGGAGAGGTTTGGAAATATAGTATAATAAGATACTATATTGAAAAAGGAATGAAGATCTCCTACAATAATCAGCATAAGAAAAATTATACCTATTCCTAGTAATTGTCTAAAAATATCAGGATCTAAATAATCTAATTAATTAAATTTACAAAATACTACAAACTTAGATTGTGGAGATTTCTACAGAATGTCCGCAAAAAATTATACCAACTTATTGGTATCAACTAACAGGTCTGGAAACATATTATTTGATAAAAAAATATTTCTCATATCCACTTTTGGATATACATTATTCAAATGCACAGACAAATATCTACTATTAAAGAAGCTCCATAACACACCCAAAATTATATATTAGTGATTTTATATAAATAATTATGAGAAAAAAATTAACTTTCTAAATTTATATGAAAATATGTCAATTGTCTACTGTAATGTATGATTTGCGCAGTAGTTTTAATTCACAATAAAGAATAATTGAATAAGTATTATTAATGATATTTGTTCAATGAATACATACTTCTATCGGCAGAGTGAAAGTAAAATTGAGACTATATCCAGTCACGTTACATACAGAAACCTAATAAATTCCAGTTGATGATCCTTTCTAATCACCAGGATTAATGGCTGGTTTGGGTTGCTAATTAGATCATCAAACAATTACGTGTGATTGATCACTAACATAATTAATGAATACGAAAAATGGATAAATTAGAAATAAATACGTGTATCGATTACGTATTTAATTCGTATGTTTGAGAATCGAGGTGCTTTAGGTGTATAATCGAAGTTTGGACGTGTATATTAATTTGTGCTTATTTTATTAAATGAAAATTGAGGTATTTATACAAGTTTTCCTAGCAGGAGGTGTACAAAACCTTTGGTCTTCCAAGTGTGCATGTATGACACTTGGAGAGTTGACTATTTGACCTTCTAAACTAATTCTTATCCTCTAATACTGGATTTGCTCCTATTTAAGAGTTGTTCATCCTTTTGGACTTGTCCTTGAGGAGTCATTAGCTTGATTTTGTTGGTCATTCTTCTTGTTGGCTTGATATCTTCGATGGTTAGATCTATTCGCCCATGGGCTAGATATGCTCGCCAGGGTGTCCTTTGGGTCCATATGGTCCTTGTGTTAAAGGTGCTCGCATGGATATTGTAGCTCGCTGAGCTGGAATAGCTCGCCTGGCTAATCCAACTTAGTCTGGCTTAGTTCACTTAATCTTGTTTGAGTGTAAGTACTTTATATAATTTTGTTCGCCCAGATGGTATTTCTGCTCGCCTATCTGTTGGGAAAATTTGGGTGCCCGGAATCTATTCGGGATGAATTTTAAATACGAATTTAAATACAATTATTACTAGCATGAATTAATCCTAATTAATTCAAATAATAATTCCAACAACTAATTATCATCATGCATGTTGAATTAATTTCACATATTTAATTAAGCGGAATAAACAATTAAATATGCGATTAACGTACCTCTTGTAGAATTGGCCTTTGAATATACGGGACAATTATAATCTCGCTTTATCAACCCAAAGCCTTCTCAAGTATTTCCCTTTTCACCTCACTTGATCGCCGGTGGGAGACGCTTTCAAGTAATTTAATAACTAAGGAAAAAGAAAAATATCTATGCTCTTGATTTTTCCAACACATGGAATTATGTACATGAGGATGAAATAATCATCCCCTATTTATAGAGGGTAGTGACCGATTTTTCTTGTGGATATGGGCTTGGAAAAAATCTTTTCTTAGACTCTAAGAAATCTTGAATATATCCCATATATTCTTTTCTCCATAATAAAATATTCCACAAAAATCTCACACTCCAAAATAATTAGTAATTTTCGAAAAACTCATAGATGAAATCCAAGATTTGGATCTTCTTGAATATATGAGATATTCTTGTATTCCTAGAATACATATCTTCCATAATATCTTTCCAAGAAAATCAACAAAATCTTATTTCTCCTAATCATCAAATTTTCGAAATTAATAAAGAAAAATCAGCATATTTATTTTCTTTTTATTTTAATCACCTTATCATTATTGGGCTACTTAATGGGCTACTTGAGGGGCCTTAAGGAGAATTAAGATTGGACCTCCTAATGGACTTCTGAATTTCAATATTGAGCCCCAATATAATTCAGCCCATTAATATTAATTATTACCACTAATAAATTAATATTGCACTATCCATCTTAATCCATATTACGATAATATGGGCTCCCGGTTATTATTTCCCGCGTTTAAGATTAACAAGTCCATTAATTAATTAAGCTTCTGAATAGCTCTAAATTAATTAACATCTTTCACCTTGGAGTAAAGACAGCTCAACATTATTATTCGTACCGAAGAAACTAATTCTTCACTTGCAAGATTTGGTACAATAAAACTTCTGAGCCCACCAAGGGGACTAATCACACGAGCCGTACTCGCACGCGTTTCTCCGTATTAAATCTTAGCAACCGTCGTATGATTAATATTACTGCCCAAGACACAAAGTTCGAAGTCGCAATGATTCTCACCCAACATGAATCAAAGCAGTAACTACTAAGCACACACGGTCCTATTTAAGTGACGAAGATTAAGAAATCAACAACCACTGAGGTCTAATTCTTCACCTTTCAGAACAGAAGAATTTATCCTCGCTGTAGGACCTCTTCAACACATACTAAATGTGCTAGTGTAATCTCTTGGTCAAGACAGACCAATCTGAGCCTTACACATCGACCTTTCACGGCGGATTGTTCAATTCCACCTGGGTCGTGAAAATGTACGTTTAGTTACAAGTAAACTGTTAATGTCGTCTTCCGTGATCGGGTATCACCACATTAACTACTTTGTAACACGTACTATATATTGAACGGTTTGCAATAGAAATTCAACATTCAATCATAACTAAAGCAAATGCGATAAAAGAATTATTCTCATAAAACGAGTGTTTGATACACGAGTTATACAAAGTAAAAGCATACTTTCACGTATAACTCCAACAATCTCCCACTTATACTTAAAGTCTGCTTTTAGTATACATCACGCATGTCTTAGTGTAGTAGCTCTACGTGACATCTCATGTCAACCTACACTAACCTAATAATTCCTCCCACTTATACTTAAAGCAGATTGGCAATAGTCTTGACTCCCATTCCATCCACATGTCTCTCGAATGTATTCAGAGGCAGACCCTTTGTGAATGGATTTACTAGGTTGTCCCCGACGCATATCTTTGCCACCTCTTTATCTCCTCTCTTAACGATTTCTCGTATAAGATGGTGTTTTCTTTCAATGTGTTTGCTGGCCTTGTGGGCTCTCGGTTCCCTTGAATTTGCAACTGCCCCGGCATTGTCACAAAAGACAGTTATCTTGTCGGGCAAATTCGGAACTACGTCCAAGTCCACTAAGAAGTACTTGAGCCAAACCGCTTCTTTCGCTACTTCACAAGCAACTACTTATTCGGCTTCCATGGTCGAATCTGCGATGCATTTCTGCAAATCGCTTCTCCATGTCATGGCTCCTTCTCCCATGCAAAACACACTACCCGAGGTAGGTATTTTGGAGTCTATGTCTGATTGGAAATTTGAGTCCGTGTATCCCATGGGAATTAGATTGTCTGATTGTTAAATCAGCATTCCATACTAAGTTCTTTTCAGAAACTAAAGAACGCATTTAATTGCAATCTAATGTGCTTTCCCGGGGTTACTTTGATATCTTGCCATCATGCCCACGGCAAAACAGATATCCGGTCTCGTACACAACATTGCATACATAAGACTTCCTACGTCCGAAACGTACAGAACGTCTTTCATGTCATCTATCTCCACTTGCGTCTTAGGGCATATTTCTTTAGATAGATGGATTCCGTGCCTAAAAGGTACAAAACCTTTCTTGGAATCTTGCATGCTGAAATGCTTCAAAACAGTGGCTTTGTATGAAACTTGCGATAAACCCAACATCCTCCTCTTGGATCTCGAGTGAACTTGATCCCAAGGATGTGACCGGCTTTCCCTAAGTCCTTCATGTCAAACTGATTTGACAGCCATACCCTTACGTCTGACAATACCTTTACATTGTTTCCAATGAGCAGAATATCGTCTACGTATAATACTAAGAATACCACCGCAGTTCCGTCACACCTTTTATACACACAACTTTCGAACTTGTTTTGATCACAAACCCATAAGACTTAATAACTTGATCAAAACACTGGTTCCAAGTACGCGACGCTTGCTTAAGTCCATAAAATGGATCTCTTAAGCTTGCATACGAGGTGCTCTTGGCCTTTTTCAACGAAACCTTTGGGTTGTTGCATATAGATCCCATCAAGACTTCCGTTAAGGAAAGCTGTCTTGACATCCATTTGCCAGATCTCGTAATCTAAGTGCGCAGCGATCGACAAGAGAATACGGATGGACTTAAGTATAGCTACAGGCCACAGGCCACAAGCCTTGCTTTGAAGGTCTCTACCCTTCCGTCCGGTCCTCTTTTCCTCTTGTACACCCACTTGCATCCAATGGGCTCTACCCCATTAGGTGGATCAACCAACTCCCACACTTGATTATAATCCATCGAACCCACCTCGGTTTCCATTGCGGTTTGCCACACTTCCGCGTCTTTGTCTTGGATTGCCTCGTCGTACGTTCATGGGTCTGATTCATTGCCGGGAATCAAATCCGAAGATTCTCCAATTCCCATGAATCTCTCGGGTTGCCTTGCAATCCTCCCACTACGACAGGGTTTCCGGTTGTGAAGGTATGACGTGTGGTATATCATCTTGTATACTTGGTATAGGAGTTTGCCCTTTTAACTCGTCTAAGGTAATCTCACTTCTGGGCTTTCTTTTGTTCATATAGTCTTCCTCCAAGAATTTAAAGTGCGAACTAATCACGGTCTTTTAATCCTCGAGACTATAGAACATACACCCTTTCGTTCCCATGGGATATCCTATAAACAACCTTAATTCCGAACATGGATCTAATTTACCGGCTTCCTTGTCTAGCACGTATGCCGGACAACCCCAAATCTGCAAGTGTCTTAGAATGGGCTTGCGCCCCGGTCCACAATTCCATTGGGGTTTTAGGAACTGATTTGGATGGCACCAAGTTTAGAATATAAGTCATTGTTTCCAAGGTGTTACCCCAAAACGACTTGGGTAAATCCGAATAACTCATCATGGATCTGACTATTTCTAAAAGATTTTGGCTCCTTCGTTCCACCACACCGTTCTATTGAGGGGTTCCCGATATGGTCAACAGGGATACAATCCCTTCTTCCGATAGGTAGTTCAAGAATTCATTGCTAAGGTATTCGCCTCCACGAACAAATCGTAGAGACTTGATACTTCTTTCCCTATGCATCATAATGTAGATGTATCCGTATCTTGAGTAATCATCAAATTACTCATACCTCTTCTTGCTATGATCGTCATTGAACCACACATATCGGTATGAACGAGTTCTAACACTTCCGTAGTTCTATTCCCCTTGGCTCCAAATGCCCTCTTGGTCATTTTACCCTCTAAACAGGATTCACAAGTTGGAAACGGTTCGACTTGGAATGATTCCAAGGATCCGTCTTTCACCAATCTCTCTATCCACTTTAGATTAATATGACCTAGTCTAAGATGCCATAGAAGTGTTTCGTTCATCTCCGAAGAACGCTTTCTTTTATTACTCGAAATAATCGATGTGTTATTAGATTCAATTTTGTGAGTGGTGTGCCCAAATAATGGTATAAAGATCATCCATTAAAGTTCCGGAACAGATAAACTCATCATTTCAAGCAATAATAACATCCTTATTAAAAGAAACTGAGTATCTATTCAAACAGTTTAGAAACTGAAGGTTGAGTTCTTTCTAAACTAGGAACATGAGGAACGTCTCTCAAGACCATAACTCTATCTTCACAAGATAGGCGCACTTCTCCCACTGCTTCAGCTGCCACTCTCGTAGCATTGCCCGATGTGATGGGGATCTCACTTCCGTTAAGTCGTCGGGTTAGCTTAAACCCATGAAACAAATGTGATCAGTAGCTCTCGTATCCACTATCCACGAATAGACAGCATACACCACTTCACAAGTTTCGACGACTAAGGTGTGTGAGTTACCTAACTTTCCTAGCCTCTTAGGCTTGGAACAGGCAGACCTCCATTGTCCTCTCTCACCGCAACTAAAATACTTCCCCTTCGATGCTTGCCTTTGCATTTGCCTTTCGCAACAATTGGATTTGCTTGGATCCGGCCTTTGGTTCTCTTCCTCTTTTTCCCTCCCTTGGGACCAAAAGAGGTAGACGAACCATTAGCCACCATAGCACTAGACTGGTGCTCCATTATCACCTCCACCGAAACTAAAGCTTGCAAGAGCTCGGGCAAACGACTTGTCCGTTCATTCATCTGACAGTTCAGATGAAACTACTCAAAGCTTCTCGGTAGGGAATGGTATATGAAATCAATCAAAATCCGCACCAAGTACTTCCAACTTGTTAAGTATGCTATTATCTCGAGAACGTGCTCCCTCACGAGCATTCCTTCCACCATTTCCAACTTGACCGAGTCATGTTTGGTGAACTGATTAGTCATGGGATTCTGATGTGAAAACATCTCTTCAAGGTGTTCCATGATTTCAACAGCGGATACAATGTCTTCATGAACGCGCCTCAAATCCTCAGACAGAAATGTCAAGATGATGCACTTCATTCATTGTCACGCTTCCGATCATAAACTGCCTCTTCCCATTGCTTGACTTATCATTAGGCTTGCCGGGTATATTAAAATAAATAACCCAATTGTGTTTTCGTGCAGTAAGGACAAGTTTAAAAAAAACATTTCCAATCGATATATTTCTCTCCAAAAAGTTTATTAACTTTAAGTATATTAAACAGTGGATTAAAAGGTTGCGACATGATGAAATGAGAATAAAACATACATTCATATCAATATCTAGAAAAATATGAAATTATCACATAATTCGATCACATCATTTATATTGAAACCTTAAAACAATATAATCATGCATCAGCCAACATCTCGAAACAATTTAAATGCGCCACGAGGGGTGGTCTATACATTTAAATACATTCAAGCGGATCACAAACTTAAAAGTTACAAATCCTTAATTCAAAATTAATAGTTGGCTCCCACTTTGACCACATAGAAATTGACAGGGACTCCGAGGGGAGTAAGTTAATATCAATTTCCTATGCCTAAGTAATAACCATAATTAAATACCGGATTATTATTTCGCTTTGAGCAAGCCACTCGTGGTGAGGGTCAATACCGCCACTAGTAATAATCCACAACCATCCTTTTGGAATTTATTCATGTGAAATCCGTTCTTTTGGCCGATCCGAGGGGGAAATGTATTCCAAAAGATCTTCACAAATAAATAAATTATGGAGGCCAAAATAATCCAATTTTAATATCCGGAATAAAATTGCGATTATAAAAATATACTTAGTAATTTTCGAAAGTAAGGTTTTTCTTGGACAATTAAATTCATGCAAACACATATTAACAAATAATAAAAATTGCACGAAATAAAACATCCATCAAAACAAAATTAAACACATTGGAGCACTCAATTCCAATTGTCACGGTTTAATTTCTTCACGTCTTGATGTGAAAAATCGTCCTTGTTGCTTTCCGACGTTCGTCTCGACGTGCTCCCACTTGAACAACAACACTTCTTCAAAAACAGCATCGTTTGGGGTTCGGGACGACGTTTAAAATCACACGAAAAAAAAACAAGAACCGAAAAAATTCCACGGCCTGAGATACTGTGCGCGTCGGCCCACGAAGTGGGCCCGCGCGCTTCCCGGCCCGAGAAGTGCTGGAAAAGCGCTCGAGGCGCGCCGAAGCGCAGCCCCGAGGCACACCCGAGGCGCGCCCGAGGTGCAGCACAGAAGCGCGCCGAGGCGCTGCCCGGGGCGCCAGAGGCGCTGCAGCTGCCTGCCGAGGCGCGCGCACGCCGTGCGCGCGGCGCCGTGCGCCCGTTGCGCACGGTGTGTGCCGTGCACCCCCGTGTGCCGTTTTTTCGCCGTTCGTCCTCGTTTTCTTCACCCCTTGCATGAATTTACCTCCATACACGCTCCACGCTTGTATGCGTTGTCCGGGTACGCCGTTTTTAATTCTTCGTTCTTCGTCACGATCCGGTTACAATTTATTTTTTATAAAAAAAAATAAATACTAGATCTAGACTAGTCTATTACAATGATCGAATCAAAATAAAAACAACTAATCTACTCGTGGATTTTCTCACGAGAAAAACGAATTCGAACGAATCGAATTAAAAACCAAATTAATTCACACGCATGAAATTAACAACATTAAAAACCATGACAATTGGATACCTGCAAAAAAGATCTAACAATTCTACTATCCAATTTCAATTTAATGTTCAACAATTTAAATTCTAATTTAAAATTCAGAGCCCGAAACCGTGGCTCTGATACCAGTTGTTGGGAAAATTTGGGTGCCCGGAATCTATTCAGGATGAATTTTAAATACGAATTTAAATACAATTATTACTAGCATGAATTAATCCTAATTAATTCAAATAATAATTCCAACAACTAATTATCATCATGCATGTTGAATTAATTTCACATATTTAATTAAGCGGAATAAACAATTAAATATGCGATTAACGTACCTCTTGTAGAATTGGCCTTTGAATATACGGGACAATTATAATCTCGCTTTATCAACCCAAAGCCTTCTCAAGTATTTCCCTTTTCACCTCACTTGATCGCCGGTGGGAGACGCTTTCAAGTAATTTAATAACTAAGGAAAAAGAAAAATATCTATGCTCTTGATTTTTCCAACACATGGAATTATGTACATGAGGATGAAATAATCATCCCCTATTTATAGAGGGTAGTGACCGATTTTTCTTGTGGATATGGGCTTGGAAAAAATCTTTTCTTAGACTCTAAGAAATCTTGAATATATCCCATATATTCTTTTCTCCATAATAAAATATTCCACAAAAATCTCACACTCCAAAATAATTAGTAATTTTCGAAAAACTCATAGATGAAATCCAAGATTTGGATCTTCTTGAATATATGAGATATTCTTGTATTCCTAGAATACATATCTTCCATAATATCTTTCCAAGAAAATCAACAAAATCTTATTTCTCCTAATCATCAAATTTTCGAAATTAATAAAGAAAAATCAGCATATTTATTTTCTTTTTATTTTAATCACCTTATCATTATTGGGCTACTTAATGGGCTACTTGAGGGGCCTTAAGGAGAATTAAGATTGGACCTCCTAATGGACTTCTGAATTTCAATATTGAGCCCCAATATAATTCAGCCCATTAATATTAATTATTACCACTAATAAATTAATATTGCACTATCCATCTTAATCCATATTACGATAATATGGGCTCCCGGTTATTATTTCCCGCGTTTAAGATTAACAAGTCCATTAATTAATTAAGCTTCTGAATAGCTCTAAATTAATTAACATCTTTCACCTTGGAGTAAAGACAGCTCAACATTATTATTCGTACCGAAGAAACTAATTCTTCACTTGCAAGATTTGGTACAATAAAACTTCTGAGCCCACCAAGGGGACTAATCACACGAGCCGTACTCGCACGCGTTTCTCCGTATTAAATCTTAGCAACCGTCGTATGATTAATATTACTGCCCAAGACACAAAGTTCGAAGTCGCAATGATTCTCACCCAACATGAATCAAAGCAGTAACTACTAAGCACACACGGTCCTATTTAAGTGACGAAGATTAAGAAATCAACAACCACTGAGGTCTAATTCTTCACCTTTCAGAACAGAAGAATTTATCCTCGCTGTAGGACCTCTTCAACACATACTAAATGTGCTAGTGTAATCTCTTGGTCAAGACAGACCAATCTGAGCCTTACACATCGACCTTTCACGGCGGATTGTTCAATTCCACCTGGGTCGTGAAAATGTACGTTTAGTTACAAGTAAACTGTTAATGTCGTCTTCCGTGATCGGGTATCACCACATTAACTACTTTGTAACACGTACTATATATTGAACGGTTTGCAATAGAAATTCAACATTCAATCATAACTAAAGCAAATGCGATAAAAGAATTATTCTCATAAAACGAGTGTTTGATACACGAGTTATACAAAGTAAAAGCATACTTTCACGTATAACTCCAACACTATCAACAATTGCCCCCTTGCCATTCATTGTGTTGTGATGATGTGAGGTGAACTACTTATGGGCTGGCAACTATCTGGTGTTATGAAGGCGAGCTGATCCTACTTGGTGCGATCTACTTCAATCGGGCGGGTTACCATGGACGAGCTGATTTGGACGGGCGACAGTTGAGATCCCTAGGCACTGGGTCGAGATCGAGGTGTGACGTGGGTGGCATGATTGCCGCTGCCCACGCGCACCAGAAATCGAGGTGATGCGCCCCCAATTTTGTCGGAGGGAGGCTGCACGCATTTTTATTTGCAGTTTAGTCCTTCTATTTTCATCTTTTCTCGTCAGGTACCCCACTTTTCTTTATACTATAAAAGGAATTTGTTTTTCAAATTTTCATTTTTTACTTTACAATTTGAGCGTGAAACCCTGCATTTCTCACTTTGAATTTTCCGGTGATCGTCTTCTCCATCTCCAGCGACTTTTCATTACTTCCGACGAGGGTTCCTCTGGTTTCTTGAGTATTTAAGGTAACAATCTTTCCATTTTCTTCCTTTATTTCTTGATTTTGTACTCGTTGGGTTAAAAATGCCCAAATACCTAAACTCCACCGTCTAAACCTTCGAATCGCCGCAGCCTTATCCACTACTTCGCAGGAAAATGCCATTTTCGCCTCTGAAGCTTTCTAATCACTATCTTCACTATATAACTTTGATCCAAATGTCCTTGCACTCGGAAATGGGATCCTATCCACCTCGCAACCCCGGAAAATATCCCATCGGAGAAACTTCAGTTCTAGTGGTGAATTTGGAATCAGATCCCGATGCGGCCTCTGTTGTTCGTTCTGTGAACTCAGAAGCCCGTCCGTCTGGGGAAAGAGCAGTGCGAGAAAATCCTGCTCGCCAAGTTGAAGAGGAGACCAGCTCCGATCTCCATGAAGAGGAGGTGGAGGTCGAGGTGCAACAGCCCGCTAACCCGGACGAACTGACCTGGGGATATTTAAAAGATAATTCAATTCCCCATGCCAGACCCAATCGAGCACCAACTCCCGATCGCCGTAGCTCGCCAAGTGGACTGGGATGAGTACGAGAGAGAGTATTCCAGCCAGTTTACCATTCCTGCTCGCGGGAAACGAAAGCTTAAGACCACTGAGTACGCGACGAGCTGCATAGTGTCTGCCATTACTGAGGAGGAGTTGCTAAAGATCAGGAGGGATTATAAGATCCCTTTTGATGTGCACATACACGCCCCTTTAACTGATGATAGAGCTGATCGCCCACCTCGCGGGCTCACGACGATCATTCTGGCCACTCTCAATGCCGGGGTCACTCTGCCATTGCATCCCCTGATTGGCAGCTTCCTCGAGCGAACAAATCTGGCCATCACCCAACTAACTCCCATTGGGTGGATGAATCTTATGTCTCTCATGGTGCTGTGCGCTATTGAGGGTTATCCGAATAAGCTATCCACCGAAGAGGTTAACTACCTTATGACACCTACTGCCTGCATTGGGGAAGAGACGGGCTGGTACTACCTCAAGGCGCGGCCAAACTTGAGGCTAGTGGAGGACAATCCTGGAAAGGTGCGAGATTGGAAGCACGACTGGTTTTGGATTGGTGGAGACTGGCGTGCTTCTGCTCGCCCTTATGGTGGTCCTGAGCGCATAAACACTCCGGCGGAGTTTGGGGACCTTATTCGTGAGTCTTATCTCTTCTAAGTTTTTGAAGTGATAAGACTAATTTTAATTTTTTCTTTTTGTGTTTCAGGTCCCAAGAATCTTAAGTGGCGAAGTGCCAAGGACAATGTCGACGATCAGTTCTTATTCGTAGTTAGTCTGATCGCCCTTCGGCGCCGAGCTGATCGCAGTGTCAACCAACTCTGCTCGGAGGCAACTCATAGGGTAGCTCGCTTCACCACCTACCCTCATCACCTTGAGGCTCAAGCCTAAGTTCCCGAGGGTAATTTTCTTAATCTTGGCGAACAAATCTGTTCGCTACTTTTTCCTTTACATGTCCAGTTTCTAACTTTTCATTGTTTGCTTTATTTGCAGATCAGCTCGTCACGGCCGCCATTCATTCTTCTTTCCACATTTTAGATCAACGCGTTTGGGAGATGCCGACGAAATGAGACAGGAAGAAAGGTGATCCAATTACCAAGATGATTGCCCTTGCGGCCAAGGCGGGGAAGGATGACCCCAGACAAACGGGCGGATCCAACTCTGCAAAACAGTTTGTCCTCGCTAGTAGTCCACCGGTGGCTACTACTCCAAAGACAAAGAGGCTTCTTCGAGGAGACGACACTCCCGTCTCTGACGCAGAAAGGGCGGCCAAGAAGGCTAAGGCCGCCCAAGGAAGTGGGGCAGCCCCAACTCGCCCAACTGAGCCTGAAGGTGGGCGAACTCCTTCTATGGAGCAAGTTTCTGAGCAGCATTTGGTCGCTGCTACTCCCGAAGGGCACGCTGCCGATCACCCTCACGATGCGACCTATCTGGGTTGGGATAAGGGTCGCCACGATGCTTAAGTTCCTTACTTACTCTCTAATTTCTTTCTTTTTTTAACACTTATCTTATGCTTGTTACAACTATGAGCCCGAGCAATATCCTGGGCGATCAAACTTGGTGCACCAATACACCTGCTCGAAGGTGCCCACCTCTTTCAGTGAGATCACGGATTCTTTTGTTCACCGGGCCTTAGAGTCCGTTGCTCGCTCTTGGAGTAAGGATCTTAATGAGATCGTCAAGGCTCATACTCCTCGCAACAATGGATGACTCTGCATTATAGAGATGTGCAACACCCTGGTCGCCGTGCAGAAACTGGTCGACCAGGTCTAAGACTTGGAAAGGGATGCGCGCCAGAAATTACTCAAACTCTCAAGCATTCAAAGCATTCAGTCTTTAGAAGAAGCACTCGAAACCATCTAAATTTCCCAAGTGTTTCTTAGACACTGAGAGTTATTCTGTATTCCAAGAGCGTAATAGCATTATCATAAGCTTAGAGAGATTATCCAATCCTTAGCATAGCTTTGCCTTGTAAGGATAATCTCAAACATTAGTTGGAATCCAAACTGAAACCAAAACCCTAAGTTAGGTTTGTTGGAAGTAAGTTAAGTTAGTGAGTTAGTAAGTGGAGTTGTATAGACCAGTGAGGTTAGCTGGTCTTGGTGCACCTTGGCACGTTAAAAACAAGAATCCCTTGAGTGGATTTCCTGTTAAATCAGGCCATGGACGTAGG
Organism: Ballota nigra; assembly: GCA_947034835.1. NCBI lineage: Eukaryota > Viridiplantae > Streptophyta > Magnoliopsida > Lamiales > Lamiaceae > Ballota > Ballota nigra. The sequence goes on along the minus strand of OX344720.1, from coordinate 4,580,761 downwards.
AGCTTGAGTCTCTGAACCACGTTAAACTCCCTGTGTTCTTATTGCTTTGATATTGTGCATACCTGCCATATTACTTATTCATTCATAGCATTTGGTTTATCTGGTCTGAATCAATCAACCTGATCTTCAAAAAGAGCACTGCCCTACTAATCACTATTCAGAATTGAGTAAACAAGTTTTTCAGAAAACAAACTTAACAAGACTTTAAACTATCAGGGCTCACGCATTTTCGCACTGAACTTGAACTGATAGTTAGCCAACTGACCCGCACCAAGTGTAGTCAGTAGGTATGTTATCAGCTCCTAGTTCTTTATCACTCTGAGTGAAGGGGACTCAGTAAGGTTTTAAAGTTGAAAATTGGTATACGTGTATTCCCCCCTATACACGTATTCCTCAGTCTTGTACCAGGACAAACAAGTGGTATCAGAGCAGTGGTTCAACGACCACTAACTTTGAATACTAATAGTTTCAGAGGAGAAACTTTTGGTGGTCACTGAACAGACCTAAGTTTGCTTTTTTGAAAACTTGCATCACATCATCATGACTTCGAGGAGACTTGAGGCCTCACTACCTGAATTTTCTGTCTTTAACTTCGTTTACTGGAAGTTCAGATTAGAAGCGCATCTTGATGCCATCCATGACCAGATGCCACGTGTACTCAGAGAGGGACCGATCAAGATCACTATTCCTAATGTCAGAGGACTGGGATATGAGGATCTCGAGATTGGCGTGCAGGTTCCGAGAGAAAGGAAAGACATGACCAACGATAAAATCAAGATGGTGGGACTAGACAACGTTGCCAGAAACATCATCTTGCATACGGTGCCCTTCGAGGAGTCAGCTAGGCTGATGAACCTAAAGACGGCTAAGGAGGTTTGGGATGAGCTGACAAGGATGTGTGAGGGATCTGAGAAGATCAAGGAGAACAAGAGAAATATTGCCATTCAGAAATTTGAGGCGTTCGAGATGCTGCCTGACGAGAGCATAGATCAGATGGAGTCAAGATTCATCAAGTTGATGAATGAGTTAGTGATGCTGGACAAGGATGTCCCAAGGAGAGATGTTGCTTCAAAGATCCTGAATGCCTTTCCTGAGAGATGGGATAACAGTGTAATTATGCTTAAGAACACTCAAGATATGAGTAACATAACTTCTGCTTTACTTTTTTCAGAGCTCAAAGCACTGGAATTTGATCTTAACAAGAGAAAGAAGAAAGTTCAGCCAGAAGAGGAAGTGAAGGAGAAAACTCCTGAGAAAAGTGTGGCGTTCAAGGCCAGGTCTGAACCTGTTGAGCCCTCATCAAAGTCTTCATCAAAGTCACCGATGGAGATGAGCAAGGAAGAACTTGCTGAGGAGTACAGCCTGATGGCCAGACGCTTTGACAAGCTCAATTCCAGGTTTGGTCGCTATAAGAAATTCTATCAAGACTCACGTGACAGGAAACCTGAAGGAACCCACCAAAGCTCAAGGAGATATGAGGAGCGAAGGAATACTGACCAGAGGAGAGAACGTGGTGATGAAAGGAGATATTCTGAACCAAAGTCTGAAATGAGAGACGAATAGAGACGTACTCGCGATGATAGATATCCATCCAAGCCTGAAAGCTCACCAAGACCCAAGGAACCTGACTCAAGGAGGAACCCTGAACCAAGGAAAGAAAGAGTAAGTGAGCAGGTAGCATGTTACAACTGTAACAAGAGTGGACACTATCAGTACGACTGCCCGGAGCTGAGTGCGAGGGAGAGAGAGAACAGGAGAGCCAAGAGGGATCTGAGATCTGTCGATCGGAGAGCAATGGTCGTTGACGATACAACTGACTCAGACGGTCCTGAGGAAAGGTCACCTGAACTCTTCTCAGACGACGAGTACGATGATGTCTGCTTGATGGCTAGGGAAGAGCCCGAGTTAACATCTAATTTTGTTTGTGCCTCTTACACTGGTCAAAATCCTAAGCTTAGCTCAGAGTCAGCCAGAGAAATGAACCTTCAGATCTGCCTGGATCAATTGATGGTTGATTTCTCCCGGCTGTAGGAAACTAATGTCTTTTTGGTTCAGGAGAACCAAAAATTGAGTACTGAAGTTCAGAACCTGAATGATCAGCTCACTCAATCTGATCTTAAGGAGTCAGCTCAGATTGTGAGACTAACTCAGGAAATTGATTTAATCAATGCTAAGCGTCTCCCAAGAGAGAAGATTCTGAAAGATCTGGCTGAAGAAGAGCTGGTCAGGAAGGAAGAATTGAAAGTACTCAAAAGTAAGTTCGATGACCTCTATACCAGACATGAAATCCTGAAAAAGAGTGAGGACTCACTCAAGCGGAAGGTTGCGGCAATGAATAAATCCTCAGTGGCTAGAGAGGAAATAAATAGCAGCCAGATGCTTGGGAACGAGAAAAAGGGACTTGGATATGTTCCTAAGAAATCCTCACAGGGTCAATCTCATGTTGCTTCAGGGAGCAACACTGAGAGGGTATTTGTTCAGGCAGGCCAGAGTGCACCTAAGGTTGTACTTCAGGCCCGTCAAACTGATAAGGGCAAGGAAACTGTTGACTCAGTCAGGGTTGCCCCTAAGGTAGCTAAGCTAAAACCCAAGGGAAAGACAAAGCAACCAAAGGAGGCCCCTGAGAGCTCAGGCAAGGGAAAGTCTCAGCGTAAGCAGAGGAAGACTCAGGCCAAGAGTCCTCAGACTGGTCAGCAAGGGTACCATCATGCTTGGCACTACCAACAGGGAAGGCCAAACATGATGACACCCCCATGGTTTTGGCATCCTGAGGCCTGTAACTGTTTTCCCTTCCCTCACCTGCCTAGGGGGAACAGAAAACATGGCCCTTATCAAGAGCAAGACCCAAGACCTGCTGCACCCAGACCTAGGAAGAACAGGAAGCCAGCCCAAAAGGCACCCACTCAGGCTCCTGTGAAGCCTAAGTCTAGCACTCATACACCATCTTCCTCTCAGGCAAAGAAGAAGAAAGTTGTGTATGTTGATGTTTCAGGGAGACAAATTTACCACTCTGAGGCAATCAGGGTTGTTAAGCAAGTCTGGATCCCGAAGGGTACAACTGACACGATAGGACCCAACACCCAATGGGTACCTAAAGCCTGAATTGCTTGCAGGCGGCTGTGGATCACAACAAGAGGAGAGGAGACTCAAACAAAGCTGTTTGGTACCTAGACAGTGGATGCTCAAGGCATATGACTGGAATGAAGAGTCTTCTCCAAGAGTTTCAAGCTAAAGATGGTCCACATGTAACCTTTGGTGATAACTCAAAAGGTGTTACTAAAGGTTTTGGTGTCTTGATAATAGGTACAGTCAGAGTGGAAAATGTGTCCTTTGTGGAAGGACTGAAGCATAACCTGTTGTCAGTAAGCCAATTATGTGACAAAGGTTTCAGTGTTGAGTTCTCATCGAATATATGTTCAGTCAAGGACAAATCAACACAAGTGCTTCTATCAGGTATCAGGAAAGGTAACGTTTATCTCGCTGATTGGAGCAGCACTATTCCTAATACTTGTTTTATTGCTAAAAGTTCTTTAGAACTCAGTTGGTTATGGCATAAAAGATTAAGCCACCTGAACTTCAAGATTCTTAACAAAATTTCTAGACAATCACTTGTTGATGGTCTACCTAATGAAGTTTTTAGCAAAGATCATGTGTGCAAAGCTTGTCAGGAAGAGAAGCAGGTTAGAGCATCATTTAAAGAGAAGGCTTCTCATTCCACTGACAGGATTCTTCAGCTCTTGCACATGGATTTATTTGGTCCCATAACACCTGTGAGTATGAATGGTAGGAAATATACCCTTGTGGTTATTGATGATTATTCTAGATATACATGGGTTATTTTCCTGTTAAACAAGAAGGAAACACAGGTAAAGCTTCCAGAGTTGCTCAGGAGACTCAGCAATGAGAAGAATAAGTCCATTACTAAGATCAGATCTGACAAGGGCACTAAATTTATAAATTCATATATTTCTGACTTTTGTAATGAACTTGGTATAACTCATGAGACTTTTGCAGCTAGAACCCCACAACAGATGGTGTCGCTGAAAGGAGGAACAAGACACTGAAGGAAGCTGCAAGGACCATGCTGGCTGAGTCAGGATTGCCCAGGAAATTCTGGGCTGAGGCAATCAACACTGCATGCTACACTCAGAACAGATCCATGCTGAACAAACAACATGCTCAGACCCCATATGAGACTTGGAATAAGAGGAAGCCTCGTATCTCTTACTTTCATGTATTTGGTTGTAAGTGTTTCATCCTCAACAATGGGAAAACCCAGTTGAAAGCCTTTGATAGCAAATCTGATGAAGGGATATTCTTAGGATATTCTGAAGTCAGTAAAGCCTTCAGGGTTTACAACTGTAGGACCCTAGTTGTGGAAGAATCACCACATGTTGTGTTTGATGAATCTGCTAATGAGTCTAGGATAAGAGTGTTGGATCCTGACACTGAGGAGGTCACTAGGAGAGTGACAAGGCTGAGCTTAAGGAATCAACCTGATCCAAAGGTCAAAACTGTGCCAATTCCAAGATGGGATGAAGACGATGATCAGGATGAGGAACCGAGTGCCACTCCTAAGCCCAGCACATCAGGGACTGTTGAGCCTCAGACTGAGGAATAGGCTCTACCTGAGGTAAGCACCGTCTATGAAGATGCTGTCGCAGCTGAGACGGTTCCCGAGTCACCTCATCAAGGGGGAATCAATGTCCCTGACATTGAGTTGGTAAATCCCTTTGGTATAGACTCAGGTTCATCCCCTTTTGTTCAATATTCTGAATTTTATGAGCCTGTAGACACTAACATTGTAGGTACTTCAGGAACAACTCCAGGCAAGAGGACTTGGATAGAAAGTCATCCCATTGACCAAGTCATTGGTGACCCAACTGAGGGAGTCAGGACCAAGCGGTTCCATGGTGAGAGTGCACTGTTCTGTTGCTTTCTCTCTGAGCAAGAGCCTCAGAACATTGATGAAGCTCTCACTGACTCGAACTGGATTATTGCCATGCAAGAGGAGTTGAATCAGTTCACAAGGAATCAGGTTTGGGAACTGGTAGATAGACCTAGGCATCAAGGTGTAATTGGTACCAAGTGGGTCTATAAGAACAAGAAGGATGAGAATGGTGTTGTAGTAAGGAACAAGGCTAGACTGGTCACAAAGGGGTATTGTCAGTCTGAAGGAATAAACTATGATGAGACTTTTGCTCCAGTGGCTAGGTTGGAAGCTATCAGGTTGTTCCTTGCTTATGCAACATATAAGAAGTTTAAGGTGTATCAAATGGATGTCAAGAGTGCCTTCCTGAATGGTGTACTCAATGAAGAGGTATATGTTGAACAACCTCCCGGGTTTGAGGTTGGAGATAGAGTATACCATTTGAAGAAAGCACTCTATGGACTTAAGCAAGCACCAAGAGCTTGGTATGATACCCTCTCTCAATTCCTGACTGATCATGGGTTCAAGAAGGGAACCGTGGATAGGACATTGTTCAGGATCACTGAAGGTGATGACATTCTCTTGGTCCAGATTTATGTGGATGACATAATATTTGGATAACCAAATCATCAGCTCTGTGAGAAATTCTCTAAGTTGATGACTGGTAAATTTGAGATGTCTATGATGGGAGAGATGAACTTCTTCTTAGGATTGCAGGTTAATCAGACTGATCAAGGTATATTTATTAATCAGGCTAAGTATACAAGAGACTTGATTCATAAGTTTGGTGTTCAGAACAGCAATCCAGCGAGGATCCCAATGAACACAAATTGGAAGATGGATCCTGACACTGAAGGGACTTCAGTAAATCAGACTGAGTATCGAGGGCTGATAGGTTCTTTGTTGTACCTGACTGCAAGTAGGCCTGACATTACGTTTGCGGTTGGTGTGTGTGCTAGGTATCAGTCTGATCCCAAGAGAAGTCATTTGGAGGCTGCTAAGAGGATACTTAAGTATTTGAAAAGAACAGTCAATATGGGACTATGGTATCCTTCAGATGACAACTTAGAACTGACAGGTTATTCAGATGCAGATTATGGAGGTTGTAGGATTGATAGGAAATCAACCTCAGGGACATGTCAGTTTTTGGGTAGTAAGTTGATCTCGTGGTTCAGCAAGAAGCAGAATTCAGTGGCGACATCCACAACTGAGGCTGAGTATATGGCTGCGGGTAGTTGTTGTGCTCAGATTTTATGGTTGAGGCAACAGTTGAGGGACTACCAAGTATTTGCTAATGAGGTTCCAATCTATTGTGACAACAATAGTGCTATAGCAATTACTCAGAATCCAGTGCTTCACACAAGGTGCAAGCATGTGGATATTAGGCATCACTTCATTCGAGATCATGTGGAGAAGAAGACATTAGGATGGAGAAAATTCACACTGACAGGCAGAGAGCTGACATCTTGACTAAGCCTTTGGCTGAGGCAAGATTTATGGAACTGTCAGTGGAGTTAGGTCTCTTAGATCCGGGAGAGCAGTCAGTGTAGGATTTAGGGGGAACTCAGGCCAGACTCGACTCAGCGAGGTATCAGGGTGCTACAATATTTCCCTGACAGGTATGAGTTCAATCCTGACCTTTGTGAATTTCAAGCGTCTCCCTGAGTCCTTCGTCCTGAAAATCTTTATTAAATGCATTCCATTTTCATTAAAAGCGCGCATTTTCATATTTAAACCCACGCGCATCGGAGCATTTAATGCCACAGTTACTTTTTCATATACGTGTCCATTTTATATAGAATATGACTGACGTGGGAACGTGATTGAAACTGAGATTAATCCTGGCCATTCATTTCAAAACCTTTCGAATTCAGGAATTAATCCCAACCCCACGTCTGAGTAACTGACTTAGTCATATCAATCAAGAATGCCATTTGAGGTTTTTACGCAAACACAAAGCACATCTGCACACTGAGTTTTCTCTTGCTCAATCACAGAAATTTCGAAAAATCTCTCTTTAAAAAACAATGGTACTTCTTGATTCCAACTGGACAACAGACAAGCTTGAGGATGTTGTCGATAAAAAGCTGGTACACATGGAGCAAGTCATCTCCATGGAAGGTACCTGTCTTACTGTTGAGGAGATCAAACCAGTTTTCAATTGGATCTCCAAAGCAGGGTTGGAGACATATTTCACCCTGCGCCCCATCTCCGTGCTTCCAAGGACGGTCGTCGAAGCCTACCTCAACATGTTCCAGCGAAAGAAGGAACTTTTCACTAAGGTCACCGCTCTCAAGCCGATGGGAGAGAAGGACGGCGATGGCGAACCTCTTTACAACTCAGAGATGGTCACTATTGACCTTCGGAGGGCGGTCAAGGAGGTTTTTGGGTTGCCATCCTCAGGCATCAACCCAAGGTTCTACAAGGAGAACTCGGAGGGAGAACTCCTGGGGAACTGGCCAAGATGGGCTCTTCTGAGTTCAGGGCTCCTCAAAACAAGAGTACTCTGAAGCCTGAGTACAGAGCTCTTGTGGACTTGGTGTCCAAGATAGTGATGGGATCCACTGGCTCTCATGAGCAATTGAGCCTGCCCAAGCTAAGACTAATGTGGGCAATTGTTGATGGAGTGGAAGCGAACTGGGAGCAGTTCTTCCTAGACCAACTCCATCAGGCTGGTTTGGACAAGCTAAAGTGAGATGAAGAGAATAAGCACATTTCCGTTGGTGCCATCCTGCCCTTTGGAACGAGGATGTCCATCCTGATAGCTCATGCCTGCCATGGGTACACCTTCGACTTCGAGGACAATCTTTCCTTCAAGAAAGTGATGTTTGCTTCACGGAGTGACACTTACTCAGTGCTAGGGCTGACTGATCCAAATGCTAAAGCAAAGGGTCAGGCAAAATGGCCAGCTGGGAGGGCCAAGAGAGTGGCAACCAGTCTCATTGAGAGAGTGGATGACCTCCTTGAAAGGAGTCAGGAGGATGTGGAGGAGGTTGCCACTGAGGGAGAGGAGAATCAGCCTGCTGTGGAAGAGGCTGAGAAGAAGAAGAGAAAGGTGAAGATAGTGCTGTCAGGGAAGAGCACTAAGTCTGGGACTGAGTCTGTTTCCAAGGAAGCTGTTTTTGAGGCTGAGGGAACTGATGATGACGTCAGTAAGGATCAAGGGAAGAGGCCTTTCAAAAGACTTAGAAAGGGACCCAAAAAGTCCCCAGCTAAGAGCCTTCCTGAGATCACGGAGAGGGAGGAGTCAAGCTCTCCTAGAGCCTTTGACTTGGAGGTTGTGAGAAAATCTATCGAGACGGCTGAGCTGTTGCAGCCTGAGATAATACCCACTTTATCCCCCAATCGCCCTGAAACTCAACCCATCAACCCTCACCCCACACCTCAAATCACCCAAACACCCCAAACCTCAGAGCCAAATATCCCAACTGAGTCAGTGCCATCAACCTCACTCACAAATGAGCCTGACCAGTCATCTGAGCCAAACCTTCCAAACCCCACAGATTTCCCTTCATACCCCAACCCCAAAGACTGCCCCAAGACCTTTCCAACTGAAGAAGATGACTTCTTCAAAGTAGAGGAGGAGGAATTAGATGAGCATATGGCAGGAGGCATTCTGGAGAATACCCTAAGGGGGAACGCTACTGAATGGGCCTCCAAGTGCTGGCCGGGGCTGACGAAGTATGGGGAGCTTGCTGCTAACGTTATTGAGCTCAAAGTATGGTTGGAGTTCAAGCAATCCAACATGCAAGAGCAGCACTTGTTGGTGGATGCTCGTGGGTGGGAGCAATGGGAGACGGAGGAGGCCAGGTTATGCTCCTTCTTTGGACTGACTAGCTGGCTTCAATTGCTTAACTTCGAAAATCTGAAGAAGCTAGTCAATGACCTTATGTCCAAGAGTAAGGCTGATATTCTTTCTGATGGTGAGAAGGATAAGGAGAATAAGGATGATGAAGGCGCTCAGGGTGGAGCAATGGAGAAAGCCGTGGAGGAGACGACAAGAGAAGTAGATGATATGGTACCTGAGTCTCAAACTCAGAGGGAAGGTGTGAAAGACACTGGTGCCAAGGGTGGACCAGTGGCTGAGGATGTTTTGAACATCTCCGCTGCCAATGAGACATCTGTCTATGAAGGGATTCCCTGCCCTGAGACAAAGGAGGATGATGTTGAGGCGTCTAAGGAGACTCCTAGTTCTGAGGGACTTGTTCCCAAAGTTCAAGTTAGCTTAGCTGAGCCTGTGCAGGAGGCTATGACTACTTCACAACTGCCTTCAGTGCACCCTGAAGAGGGGACTGATGCTGCAGGGGCTGACAAGGGAAAGCAGCCAATCACTGAGGAGGCCGTTCATGAAGACGAAGATGTTGCTATCACTGGGGTCGGCCGTGCTGAGATCACAAGCATAGTGGAGGTCAAGAGGGAGAAAACCACTGAAAATCTAGCTGAGCTTCAGGAGGAAGTGATGAGGCTACGTGCTGAAAAAGACGAAGACTCCAAGGCCCTGGCAAAACATATCAGGTGGACAAAGTCAGCTTACAACACCCTTGCTAACAGGGAGCTGATCTTGTTAAAGAAAATGATGACTGACACGACCAAGTCAGTGAGGAATGAGAGGAAGCGCGCAAAGAAGATGCTAAGGCAGACTCTCAAGCAACTTGAGGAGAGGGATGCGATCAGGAATGACAAGTTGAATCAGGCAGTGGACAGGCTTGCGGTTCAGACTGGAGCACTTGTCACTCAGGCCATGAAGGACTCAGCGTCCAAACTAGAGCTGGAGTCAGGGAAGTTGGATCGAACCTCTCAGTCAGTTGCAGTGATTTTGGCTAAGGCCACTGAGGAGTCGGCAAAGATACTGACTGAAGCTAGTAGGGTCAGCGGTGAGTCCTTGAAGGTGGAGGAATGGATCACCAAGGCTGAACATAGACTCCAACTCTCTATGGGGGTCTTTGAAAAGAAAGTGCAAGCTGCTATCAGTCCAGTCTCGTTTGCAGGTACTGGTATCTCGATGGGAGTTGAGTTACTAAAGGAGGGAATCAATGATGTACATTCCCTAGCCTCCTTCGTAATTAACAGTGGATCTGACGCTTTCCCATCCGAGGCCAATGATGATGCCAAAAAATGGGAAAGAAAAAAAGATCCCGCCCTGAGGCAGTCAACCAAGGAGAAACAATTCAAGCTGATCCTGATGCCGATCCTGAAGGGAATGTGCTAAGGGTGAGGAAATCAGCAAGGTTGGCGGTGGTAGAGAAGGAAGGTGAGGAGATTGTTGCCAAACTGAAGGCGGAGGCAGCAAAGAAGGCAAGGGCTGATGAACCCTCAAAGCAACCTGAGCCAATTCAGAAGTCTTCCCCTATGAGCACAAGGAAGAACCCCATCACTTTCTCTGCGGAGACGGTGGTGGAGTTATGCGCTGAGGCGTGGGGAGCTCCTGAGAAATCTGAGGCTGAGCGCAGAGCTGAAATTTCTCAAAAGGAGAAAATGCGCATTTTGGAGAAGAAGGTTGAAAAGCTGACTGATATCACTGAACTTCAACAAAGAGAACTTGACGATGCAGTGATCAGTTTGCTTAGGAGAAAGAGGGCGAAGCCTGAGCCTAGGAAGTACAGGAAGAGGCCAACAGCAAGGAAATCAACAATTCTTCAAGTCAGAAGGCCGGAATCAGGATTAAGGGAAGCTTATGTTGATGAGTTCATCTCAGAGGCATTGAAGGAGTTCTGGGCTGATGCGAAGGATGAGTTTGTAAAGTTGTGGTATGTTGTGAAGAAATGGGGCGACACTGATGATATAAATGCCCACTTCACTGACTACATGATGGACAATCATCCTGAGCTGATCCAAAAGATCTTGGAGGAGGCTGAAACAGCTCAAGTTCAAGTGAAGGCTCCTGAGTTCACGATTCGAGCTCCTCCCTTAGTTCCTGGAACACAGAAGCACAATACTAAGGCCATTATGATGGAAGTGTTGAAGATTGCCAAGGCTGAAGGGTACGTGAATCAACCTAGAAGACTTGACGAGCTGAAGGCAAGAGTCTATGCAGGATATGGACTTGAACCCGAAATGAGATTAGTCTAGGTGTTCACAGCTTCATTGTAATAGATTAGATTCATTGTAATCATTTCCACATCAATCAATGAAATCTATTACCTTTGCCCACATACAAAACTCATTGTCTTTTTGGCTGCAATTTAAATTCTGTACTTTATCAAGAACTGCTCTAACACTGACTTATCTTATAGATAAGACTTCATATTTCCTCTAAGTGTTTTGAGGATCTTTTCAGTGTTTTGGCATCATCAAAAAAGGGGGAAATTGTTGGGACATTGTCAGTTTTGATTAAGATCCCAAAGCCCCTGAAAAGATGTATGCATTTGTTGTCAGGCTAGTCTTGGTTAGGTTTGTACTTAGTTATTTTACATTTCACAGGTACTCAGTAAGAGGAGCACTTACTGATGACAATCAAGACTCAGAGCCTGAAGACGAAGAATACCATCCTAAATTTATGGCAGTCTCCTAAGCTGGCTGAGTAAGTGTCAGTGATGAAGAGTATGACCCTGAGGTCAGTACTAACTCAGTCCTGAAGGGAACATGATGATACTTAGTTTATGGGAAGACTTGGAGTAGAGCCAAGCAATGCAAAATGAATGTCAGCGTCAGGACAAGACCGTTGTGCTCGAGACAAAAAGAACTTAATAAGACAAGCCTGAAGCCCAGGAATAAGTTCTGACATTCTCACCAACCTGATGACGTGGACCAATCCGGGAAGGACACGCACGTACGGAACCTGCCATGAAGACTGATTTCAGACTGCATATTCAACGGGCAAGCATTTAATGTGCATTTAATGCAACTACCAAATTCCATGCAAAGACGGCTGCTGCATGAAGATATGTCTGTTTGAAGATCTCTACATAGATGACTAGAAGGATATCTCTCCAACGGATAGTTTTTTCAAATCACCTATGTTGGTGATCAATTTTTATCGAGTGGATTGGTGACTGTTTAAGTTCGGTTTAAAGATCATCAATCAATTACGTGTGATTGGTTACCACCGTAAATGGTAAATCGAGGTTCGGGTTATGAAATCGAATATACGAAAGTCGAAATCGAAATAATTTCGTATGTGTGTACATTTAGGTGTGTTAGTGTGTGTTTTAGGAGTGTTTATGAATTTGAACTTGTATTTCTTAAGCTGGAGAGCAACTATTTATAGAGACTAGCAAGCATGAGGTGTTCCTGACTCTTGGTCTCCCTAGCCTGCATGCTTGACATGTGTCTCTTTGACCTTATCTAAGCTGAATCTTAGTTACAAAGTCTTCTTTGGTCCTATCTCGGACTCATTGTTGTTCGCCTAGGTTGGCTTGACGGATCTTGATGATTCTCCAACTGAAAGTTGTTCGCCTCTGGAGATTGTACTTTGGAAGTTGTTCGCCTTTTGGCTTTATTTAGCTTGGCTTTGGGATTTTAGTCCTTTGTTCACTGGTACACACCTTAACTGTGTTGTATCATAGTTTGACCAAGTTGTTCGTCATTGACGACTTCGCAGTTGGCTCATTCTTGGTCTCGGGTCTTAATACCTGTTCGCCTATTAGTTGTTCGTCGATGGAGTTGTTCGTCATTTTATACACCTCCCGGATTGGTAGATGCACCCCAATCCTGATTTTCTTTGCTCAAGCCCTTAATTCTTGTTCGCTCCATGCTGGATGATGTTCGCCTATCAACAATGCCCCCTATCCTGACTAGATGTTGCTTCAGACGAGCAACTTTGTGGCGAGCAACTGTAGTTAGGATATTGTTCTGGTCAAGACTTGGACGAACAGTATCTTTGTGACGAGCAACATCGTGGCGTCCGTTTCATCTTCCCACGATCTGGGGAGATCACGAAGATGACGTCAGTGCAATGATTGCGCGCCGTTCACGCGCGAGCAGTCTCGAGGCCACGCGCCCCTATAATTGCTCATAGGTCCTTCAACTTTTAGTTTGGCTCGGAATTGACCCCTTTTTCTCATAATTCAGTCCCTGAACTTTTAGAAAATTAGGTCTTGGACCCCATTTTTGCTTGGGGTATAAATAGTGGGAAAACTGAAATTTTTCCCACTTTTCCCTCTCTTACTACAGTGCTCCGGCGATTTCCTCCTCCCTCCGGCGATTCCAAGCTTTCCGACGTCCGTCCTCCAGCATTTGGCTTCAAATTTCAATTCCCAGGTAGTTACTCTTTTTTTCCTCCATCTTTTTTTCTACTTTTTCTCTCGAAAATTCTTTTGCCGCCGTGTGGATCCGAGCGCCACCGTCTTTTCTGGGAAAGCGCCGCCGTCTGCAACACTCTCTGCCGCCGCTTGGATTTTTCTCTCCCTCCTATGTCTTCGCATTCGAGCAACAAAACCGAGGAGACCCTAGATCCCCTTTTCCCAACTGTTGTTTACGATCCACAACCAGTTGAAGTTTCTTCAGCGTCGAACGTTCACGTGGATTCAGTTGTTCGCTCTGTGGAAAACACTTGTGCGGGCCCATCTGAGAGAGAACTGACAGTTGTGGCGAACAATAATTTGAACGACGACTCTTCGTCTTCCGCTGAATCTGAAGATCCAGGTCTTGACGAACTCACCCACGAGTTCTTGGAGGGTATTAACTTCCCATCCCCAAAGATGTTAGAAAATGAGATTCCAATAGGAGTTGCTCGGCCATTCGAATGGCAAGCATACGCTGAGGAGTATGCGAACAGCTTTCCTCGCCCACAGAGGCAAATTATGGACAAGGTGAAAACTGGATACCAGGCGAGCAAGATCAAAAGTGTTGTTCGCGAAGATGAACTGGACTCTATCCGGAAGGACTACAAAATCCCATATGATATTCACATGTGGGCCCCTCGGAGAAAGGAAAGAGCTGATCGCCCACCCCCAGGATGCACGGCGATCAACATTCACACCTTGATCGCCGGATTAAGGCTGCCTCTTCCACCCATTGTTGGTCGATTCCTGGAGGCGACCAACTTGGCCATCACCCAAATTACTCCAATTGGGTGGATGAATCTCCTAGGCTCCATGTGCTTGTTCGCCTTGGAGGGGTACGTTGATCGGCTTACTGCGGAAGAGATCAACTACCTGATGACAATTACAAAGTGCCCCCTAGGAGAAGAAGGTTACCACTATCTCAAGGCCAGAACCGGGCTAAAAATGGTGGAAGATGTGCCGAACAAGATTTACAACTGGAAGCAACACTTCTTCTTCATTGGGGGTGATTGGCGAGCATCTTCCGGTCCACACGGCGGCCCTGGACGAATAAATTCTCCAGCAGTTTATGGAAAACTGAAACGTAAGTTCACTTCTTGCTCGCCTTTGGGCTAAGTTGTTCTAATTTAACTTTTCTTGTTTGTTCGCAGGCCCTCGTCTACCCAAGTGGGATTCAGAAGAGGAGGAGTTGAGCTCCGAGTTTCTATTTACTTCGTGCTTGGTTGGCCTCCGCAATAGGGCAGATAGGACTATTGACTATCTTTGCCGAGCAAGGTGTCAAAGAGCTGCTCGCCTTTTGACATACCCACACCATTTGGAGGCCCAGGTCGAGGTACCCCCAGGTATGAAAATTTCTAAATTTTGGGTTCAAGTCTTGTTCGTCATTGATTTTCCTAACTTGCTCGTCTAACTTTCTTTTTTCTCTTTTTTTTTTTAGCCGAGCAAGTGACAGTTGCCGTTCCTCCCTCTTACGCCCTCCTTGAGCAAAGGGTCCTTGAAATGGCACCGCCAAAAGGGAAGAAAAAGAGAGGTGACCCCCCTCAAAAGGTGCTCGTCATGACGAACAAGCCCGAGGGGGCTAGAGTTCCAAGACAGGCTGCCCCCCTATTCAAATCCATTCTCCTCCCATTTCCCCTCCTCGTGGGGGGAAACGTTTAAAGAAGGCAGACGGGATTCCATTGTCCCATGATGTCCCTGACAAGGGGAAGGAGAAGGTGGGCTCGAGCCATGCTCGCCCTGAAGGGGACGTTGTACGCCGTTCATCCGTAGAGCCCACGGAGATGTCTGGCAAAACGAGCAAGGACATAGGCTCCCCCCGAGGCCCAGAGGACATTACATACTTAGGCTGGGATGAGCGAAAATTCTCTGAGTAAGTTCTTACTTTCTTGCCGAACAAGTTTCTCCTTTGCCAAATTTTCCAAGTGTTGATCTTCTTTTTTGTTCGCAGATACCGGCCCAGCGATCACCCAGGGCGAGCAAACCTGGTTCACCAGTTTGCCTGCTCTAAGACCCCGGTGAGCATCCGTGACATTCCGGATGAACATGTTCGTCGAGCAACTGAAGTTATTGCTCGCGCCTGGTCGCGGCCGCTGAACAAAGCCATCCTCGCCCAGGGCCCCATTGATAATTTTCACTTATCAATGGTCCAAGCCGCCAACTCCCTTGTCTCGGCTCAAAGGGGGATGGCTCAAGTTGCCGAGCTAGAGGAGACTGCTCGTCACCATGCCGCCTCCATTCGCCAGCTTACTGAGGAGAAAGAGAAATTGGCGAACAATTTCAATGGCCAGATTGCTCGCCTAAAGGATCAATTAAAGCTGGCCAATGACCTGGAGAAGAAGCGCATCGAGGACTATCAGCTTGTCTCTGGTGAGCTTAAGGATACAAAGGCCGAGCTACTTTCCTCTATAGCTGTGCTGGACGAAGAGAGGAAGAAGAGGGAAGAAGCCAAAGAAGAACTTGCTCGCCTGAAAGAGCAAATGTCTGAGATGCTCTCCAAGGAAGAAGCTGAGCAAGAATTTTTAGCTCGGAGTGGGCCTATCTCAAATTTGGGCTACATCTGCACCTACGCGGATGGCATCCGTATGGCCGATGCCTATGATTACAAAGATATGGTGGAGGAGATGGCCAAAGATCTGAACATATTCCTCGACAACTACCCGCCACCGAACAACATTGAGGTCCAGCTGGCGGATTTGGCTGTGCTAGGGGTCAAACTCGACAAACTTGACCCCAGCATCATCATCACTGATCCTCCACCGATTGTTGATGACGGCGAGCAAGGAGAGGAGCCGGCTGCTGCGGGCGAGCAAAATGCCGAAGAAACTGAGCGGAAGGCTGCCGAGGACTTGGCTAAAGATTTAATTGTGGAGCCTCCTGCCGAGCAAACTCAAGAGCTTCCCTCCGCCGAGCAACAATAGTTTTAGGAGTTAGTCTTTTTGTCTTCTTTTGTAATAGTTGTTCGTTCCTTTTTTGTAGTACTTGTAATGGCTACTTTCAGCTTGTACTATCTTTTGGGCTTAAAAGCCTTTGATTTAATGGAATGTCTTTCTCATGTTCGCTCATTTTCTTTATATGTTAATTGCCTTTACATTTTTGTCAATGCCTTTGCAATTATAACATATAGTATTGGGCTTTTGTTCGAATTGAACTTTGCCTTTAGTGGAATCAGGGTTTAGCCTTAGGTTATGTTCATTTTAAAAAACGAACAACCTTTAAATGGCTTTGGTCCTTAGGTTCTGTTCATTTTAAAAAACGAACAACCTTTAGGTGGACTTGTACCTCGAGCTTTGGACTTTTCCTCTTTTACGAACAACTATTATATTTACATTCATAAAAAATTACAAGTGTTGTAAGACTGCTCGTCACTAACATATACAAATCGACGAACAACTTTAAACACTAATCAAAACATGCTCGCTTATAATATTTTTGCCGAGCAACTCTATCTAAAAAACAAAAGATGAAACAACACCAGACTATACAATGTGCCGAACAACTTTATATTCTATACTTAGCAAAATTTTTAAAAAATTAGGCAAGTTTTTAGTTTGCCTTACTTGGTTCACTGGCCCCCCAAGACATTTGTTCACCCAATCAAGAACTTGTTCGTCTTATTGATAGTACTTCTTTAGATGTACGGCGTTCCAGGAGTATTGGGCCGGCTTGCCTTCCATATCTTCGATATCGTATACGCTATTAACGAATTTTTCCGTTATACGATACGGGCCCTCCCAAGTTGGTCCCAATACACCTGGAGGTTGGGCGAGCAACTTTCTTAGAACCAAATCTCCAACTCTGAATTCCCTAAGTTTAACATGGGAATTATAGTAGCGTTCTGCTCGCTGCTTATAAGTAGCATTTTTTAGCTCGGCACTCAGTCTTTTTTCCTCGAGCAAATCTATTTCAGCAGCCAGAGCATAGTTGTTCACTTGCTCATCAAAGTTGGTCGTCCTGATTGTGTTGGTCTTTAATTCAATTGGTATAACAACTTCTGTTCCGAAAGCCATTGCAAAGGGTGTTTCTCCGGTGCTTGACCTGGGAGAAACTCTGTATGCCCACAAGACTTCCAGAAGTTCTTCAGACCAACTGGCTTTGCTCTCCGCTAGCCGTACTTTTAACGTATGCTTGATAATTTTATTTACGGCCTCAACTTGTCCATTTGATTGGGGATGATAGGGTGTAGAGTAATGTTTCTTGATCCCCCACTTTGTACAGAAATCTCTCAACTCTTTTCCATCGAACTGTGGACCATTGTCTGTCACGATGGTTTGTGGAACCCCAAAACGACAGACAATGTTCTTCCATATGAAGTTGATCATTTTCTGTTGTGTAATCTTCATCATGGCCTCCGCTTCTGCCCATTTCGTATAGTAATCGACTGCTACAACGGCAAATCGAACACCTCCAACTCCTGCAGGGAAGGGACCAATAATGTCCATTCCCCATCTAGCAAAAGGCCACGGGCTATAGACCGATACGAGCTGTTGAGCCGGGATATTAATGTTTGGTGCAAAAATTTGACATTGGTGGCAAGTCTTCGCTTTTTTGATTGCATCCTGGCATAAAGTCGGCCAGTAATAGCCTTGTCTGATAGTTTTGTACGCCAAGGCTTGCCCCCCAGTGTGATTTCCACATACTTCGGCGTGTATCTCTTCGAGTATTGCTCGTCCTTGCCCTCTAGGCAAACATTTGAGAAGTGGGATTGATATTCCCCTTTTGTAAAGCTGCTCGCCCACCAGAGTATATCTGGTGGCTTGCTTTGTTAGCTTGGCAGCTTCAAAAGAGTTGTTTGGTTTTTCCCCACTTTTCAAGTATTTGACTATACTTGTTCTCCAGTCTTCTTTTTCACTGGTTTGATCGTTAAGTTGGTTGACATTATAACTCGTTGTTGATGGATCATTCATCTTTGTGATTATAATGTCTGCCAACTCTGCAGGCCCTTCGCTTGTTGCTAGTCGGGCCAACGCATCTGCTTGAGTGTTGCTCGTCCTTGGGATTTGTTCAATGAATACTTGATCTAACAAGGACATCAGGTGAGCAACAATTCGTTGATACTCGATCATATGGCCATCCTTTGCTTCGTATTCACCTCGGACTTGGTTCACAATTAATTGTGAATCACCGAATATTTGCAAACGTCTGACACCTACTGCAAGGGATAGATGGAGACCAGCAATGAGAGCTTCATATTCGGCTTCATTGTTGGTTGCCATAAAGCCAAATTTGATTGCCGAGGTGAATACTTGTCTGTCTGGATTGATTAGAACTACTCCTGCCCCCAAGGCAATGTTAGTCGAAGATCCGTCAACATAAAGATGCCGGGGGTGATCAAGTCCTCTCGTTGGATCTGGTGGGAAGGTCAGTTCGACTATAAAGTCGGCTAATGCTTGCCCTTTGATCGCTGTTCGAGGAGCATAGGTCACCCCGAATTGGCTAATCTCCAGTGACCATTTTAATAGACGACCAGCTGTGTCGGGGCGATGAAGAATTTGTCTGAGTGGGAAAGTTGTTAGCACTTCAACTTGATGATAAAAAAAGTATGGCCGTAACTTCCTCACACTTATGACTAGCGCGCACGCCAGCTTCTCGGTTGGGGAGTATTTGATCTCCGCCTCATGCAAAGCTTGGCTGACGTAGTAGATAGGTTGATGAAATTTGCCGTCTTCTCGCACCAGAACGGAGCTGATGGCCACTTTTGAAGCTGCCAAGTATAGATAGAGCTTTTCTCCTGGGACGGGTTTTGACAGAATTTTGACGTCTCCCAGGTATTCTTTGAGTTGGTCTAACGCCTTTTGACAGTTGTTAGTCCATGTGAACTGTCCTTTCTTGATGGCTTCAAAGAATGGACGACATTTGTCCCCCGATCTGGATATGAACCGATTCAATATTGCTAGACATCCCGTGAGTCTTTGCACTTCTTTTACTGAACGCGGTGGTTGCATATCCACGATAGCTTTGACTTTTGTTGGATTGGCCTCAATCCCCCGTTGACTAACAAGATGACCCAAGAATTTTCCTGAATGAACTCCAAAGCTGCTCTTCTTTGGATTCAGCTTCATGTTGTAGTGTCGAAGAATTTCGAACACCTGGGTCAAATGCTGGAGATGGTCTTCTTTACGGGGACTTTTGACTACGATGTCATCAACGTAGACTTCTACTGTATCTCCAATTTGCTGTCCACCAATTGGTCAATATGAGGAAGAGGAAAATTATCCTTCGGGCATGCTGCATTCAGATCTGTAAAGTCTATGCATAGCCTCCAGGTTCCGTTCGGTTTCCTCACAAGGACAGGGTTTGCTACCCAATGTGGATAAAGAGCTTGTCGGATTAGGTCATTGTCTAACAACTTTTTTACTTCTTCGTTCAGGGCCTGATACTTGTCTGGGCCATACTTCCGTCGTTTTTTATGGACAGGCCTTTTTGCATGGTTGATGTTGAGTTTGTGGCAAGCATGCTTTGGATCTATTCCCACCATATCTGCATGAGACCAAGCAAAGACATCTAGATTCTTGCTGAGGAACTCTTTCATTCGGGATCTATAAGGCTCAGGGAGCTCAGATCCTATGTACAGTTCAAGGTCCTTGTTTTCGGGACTAACTTTGAACGCCTCCAGTTCTTCGACTGGAGTTGCTCGTCGTTTTTGTCCTTTCCAAAGAGGATCAAATATTGGTTCCTCAGGGTCGAATTCATTTTCGATGTTCATGGGCTCTGCTCCCAGGCGGGGCTCTGGATCGTCCGTCGGTCCTGACTCATTGATATTAGTCAAAACCTGGCCCTCCAAGTCATTTATTGGATGTTGCTCGTCACCACCACTATGTTGTTCGTCAGATGGAGGCTCCTCGTCGGTGGTAACGGGTTGCTCGCCCAACACTTGCTCGTCCAAGTGTTGTTCGTCAGTATCCATGTGGTCGTCCACATCCATCATGTTCTCCAGGGTTGATGGTTCGTCATCAGGATAGCTGGTGATGGGCTCCATCATGGATACTTGAGCATGTCTCGCTTGCAATTGTAGGAGACACTCCCGAGCCATCTTTTGATCTCCTTTGACTGTGCCTGCTCCACTTGCGGTTGGAAACTTCAAGCAATAATGGTAAGTTGAACAGGCACCTTAAAATTCATTCAGAAAGGGTCGACCGAGAAATCCGTTGTAAGTTGATTCCTGGTCTACGACCAAGAAATCAACCATTCTAGTAATGTTTTTCTCGGGTTCCTCGGTCGTTACAAGTTGTACAAGCAAAGAAATTTCTCCCACTGGGACTGTTACAGCGTTTCCAAAGCCTAGAATTCTATGAGTTGAATCCCGGACATGAGCTGAAAAGTCCCCAAGTTTATCGAGTGTGCTTTTGAACAAGATGTTGGTATAGGCTCCGGTGTCTACCAACAATCTATGGACGCGGGTCCCCATGATCTTTGCGCAAACTACAAGCGAATCGTTGTGTGGGGTCAAAACTCCTTCAAGATCTTTTTCAGAAAAAATCAACTCCGCCGTCTGCATGATGGACGGTTTGACCCCCATTTATTGTACTTGGTTGATTGCCCGTAACTCGGCTTTTCTCTTTCGCTTGGAGATTGGCGGTCGTCCATCTGAGCACCCTCCCGCAGAACCTGCAGGGTCCATCATATATAAATCTTCCAATGGACGAGCAGCAACGGGAGGAACTGGTCGCTCGGGCTTGTTGTTTCATTGAGGTTGATCATCCTCATCTTCAGAGTTGTTCTCCCGTACTCTCTTCCCGGGTTGTCTTTTTACAAAGTCAGAGAGTTTTCCGTCCTCGTAGAAACGCCAAAACTGCTTGAGGAAATCCTTACACTCACTCGTAAAGTGCCCCACGCTTTGATGGTAGGCACAATACTTGTTTGGGTTGAGTTTGCCAGTATCTTGGCGAATCTTCCTTGGTGGGGAGAGCAACTCCTTTTCTTTTACACTTTCGTATATAGCATCAACTGACACCGTTAGCACCTGGTTCAATTTTTCTTTGAGCTCCGTCCCTTCATTGAATGTCTTCATATTTTTTGGGACTCGGTACCTCGTTCCAGTTGCTTTTTTGTTGTTCTCCTTGGGGTCAACTTTGTTCTCCCCCAAGTTTGATTGTAGGGCCTCATGCATGGAAACAAATATGCCAGCCTGATTTCTAAACTCAGCGTAGCTTCTTGGGCACTTCAGATGTACCTCTTTCCATAGCTTTGACCCTTTCCTCAGTCCTGCCATAACAGCAACAATTTTTGTGTCCTCGCTGACGGGCTCACCTTCCAGTAACACCTTGTCGAATCTTTCCATGAATGCCCGATCTGACTCGTCATCATTCTGTCTCAAGTCCGACAATCGATGTTTTTATGACAAGTATGATCCCGCCGTTGAGAAATGAGAGAGGAACTCTCGACCCAGCTGTGTGAACGAGTGGATAGATGCTGGCGGCATCGCTGAAAACCATTTGTGCACCCGGTCCCACAAATTTAATGGGAAGTTTCGGCATTGAGTGGCATCGCTGGCTCCCACCGAGACCATATAGTCTGAGTATTTTGTTAGATGAACTCTGGGATCAGCAAGGCCGTCATATTGTATGCTCGCCGGGAATTGGACTTTCTTCTGAATAGGGGCTTTTAGTACGTGAGATGACAATGGTGAGGATGGCAAGCTGGCCGTCCCCACTCCTCTTTGTTGGTCCAATTGTCCCTGCATGCTTTCTACTGCCCTTCTTAAACTTGATAGCTCATCCAGAGATGTCCCCTGACTTGGAGGCTGTTCGGCGAGCAAAGGTACAAACCTTTCTGCTCGTCGCAGTCCCTCGCTTGGAGAGGGCAAATCCTGGAGCTGCTTTTTAGGGTTGCTCGCCCCATTTGGTCCCAGGCGCTTGAAGGCAGACTGGGAAAGTCTTTCATAAATTGATGGGCGAGTTTGTTCAAATGTTGCTCGCCCATGCTCTACTTCCCGGCGAGCAACTTTCGCCTGATATTGGGGTTGGCCAAGTCTGTCTTGGGCACTGGAACGGGTTGTTTCATGACTTGACATTGTTGTTCGTCCGCGAGCAAAGTCTGCTTGGACTTCTCTTGGCTCGACCATCGGGGCTTTACCCTTGTCCCGCCTGACCTGGGCACTGTTCACCTCACGTTGTTCGCCCCTAGTCGATCTGGCCCTAACAACTTCCAAGGGCCTTTCCTTAGGCTTTGCTTGTGAAGGCCTATTTTGCTCTTGTTGTCTCTGGAGAGCTTGGAGAGCAGCAATAGTTTTTGCCAATTCGTTAGGGCTATTTGCTAAGGCCTCCATTTCTGGTGGGAGATTATGGGTTATGGCTGTATGCTGAGACCTGTTCGCATGTCTAGGGTCACGGTCCTGGTGGTCAGCCGACGTGGCTCGAGTTGGAGATGCTTTCCTGGACAGGCGTGAGCCTTGTGTTTCCTTGGATTGAGGCATTTCAATTTAAATTATTTCTTAATTTATAAATTGAAGAACACCAAGAACACCAAGAATACTTTGGCTTGAATCTTCAAATTTTTCTTGAGGTTTCCTTTGAATCTTCAAGTTTTCAACTTGAAGTTCTTGAGTAATCACACTAAACCGGAGGTTCGAACCCTCCTTCTAGTGCCAAAATTGTTGGTGATCAATTTTTATCGAGTGGATTAGTGACTGTTTAAGTTCGGTTTAAAGATCATCAATCAATTACGTGTGATTGGTTACCACCGTAAATGGTAAATCGAGGTTCGGGTTATGAAATTGAATATACGAAAGTCAAAATCGAAATAATTTCATATGTGTGTACATTTAGGTGTGTTAGTGTGTGTTTTGGGAGTGTTTATGAATTTGAACTTGTATTTCTTAAGCTGGAGAGCAACTATTTATAGAGACTAGCAAGCATGAGGTGTTCCTGACTCTTGGTCTCCCTAGCCTGCATGCTTGACATGTGTCTCTTTGACCTTATCTAAGCTGAATCTTAGTTACAAAGTCTTCTTTGGTCCTATCTCGGACTCATTGTTGTTCGCCTAGGTCGGCTTGACGGATCTTGATGATTCTCCAACTGAAAGTTGTTCGCCTCTGGAGATTGTACTTTGGAAGTTGTTCGCCTTTTGGCTTTATTTAGCTTGGCTTTGGGATTTTAGTCCTTTGTTCACTGGTACACACCTTAACTGTGTTGTATCATAGTTTGACCAAGTTGTTCGTCATTGACGACTTCGCAGTTGGCTCATTCTTGGTCTCGGGTCTTAATACCTGTTCGCCTATTAGTTGTTCGTCAATGGAGTTGTTCGTTATTTTATACACCTTCCGGATTGGTAGATGCACCCCAATCCTGATTTTCTTTGCTCAAGCCCTTAATTCTTGTTCGCTCCATGCTGGATGATGTTCTCCTATCAACAACCTATAAATACAGAAGGCCTTGAACCCATTCAAGGTTACGGGAAATTTCCAAGCCAGAAATTACTCAAACTCTCAAGCATTCAAAGCATTCAGTCTTTAGAAGAAGCACTCGAAACCATCTAAATTTCCCAAGTGTTTCTTAGACACTGAGAGTTATTCTGTATTCCAAGAGCGTAATAGCATTATCATAAGCTTAGAGAGATTATCCAATCCTTAGCATAGCTTTGGTTTGTAAGGATAATCTCAAACATTAGTTGGAATCCAAACTGAAACCAAAACCCTAAGTTAGGTTTGTTGGAAGTAAGTTAAGTTAGTGAGTTAGTAAGTGGAGTTGTATAGATTAGTGAGGTTAGCTGGTCTTGGTGCACCTTGGCACGTTAAAAACAAGAATCCCTTGAGTGGATTTCCTGTTAAATCAGGCCGTGGACGTAGGAGCTTGAGTCACTGAACCACGTTAAACTCCCTGTGTTCTTATTGCTTTGATATTGTGCATACCTGCTATATTACTTATTCATTCATAGCATTTGGTTTATCTGGTCTGAATCAATCAGCCTGATCTTCAAAAAGAGCACTGCCCTACTAATCACTATTCAGAATTGAGTAAACAGGTTTTTCAGAAAACAAACTTAACAAGACTTTAAACTATCAGGGCTCACGCATTTCCGCACTGAACTTGAACTGATAGTTAGCCAACTGACCCGCACCAAGTGTAGTCAGTAGGTGTGTTATCAGCTCCTAGTTCTTTATCACTCTGAGTGAAGGGGACTCAGTAAGGTTTTAAAGTTGAAAATTGGTATACGTGTATTCCCCCCTCCCATACACGTATTCCTCAGTCTTGTACCGGGACCAACAAACTCTTCAAATCGGCGACCTGCCCGATTATGGGGTCAAAATTGACTTTATTGACACCCGAGTCATAATCACAAGTCCTCCTGAGGACGAGGAGGAAGAGGCTGCTGAGGGCGAACAGATTAAGCCGGTCGATCAAAATGAAAAGGCTCATCAAGAGCGAACAGATGCTGAGGGATTGATCGCCGAGCTAACTGAGGACGTCCCCATTGATCCATCAATTTCAGGGGCACCCTTAGAAGATCTTAAGGACGACAACCTTCCTCCTCCTGCTGGGCAAGCCTCTTAGGAAGTAGGACTAGATAGGTCTTTACTTTAATTTTTGTTGTTGTTCGCTCCTTGAAGGAGTATGTAATTATTTTGGGCGAACAACCTTATTATTAATGAAATATCTTCTTTTTCTCGATGTATCCTCTTTACATTAATTGTTCTTGCATTTATATTCATGCTTAACAATCTTAATGTAGTTGAACTTTGTTCCTTAAGAACTTTGCCTTTAAAAATTGGAATAAGGGCGTTGGCCTTAGGCTATGTTCATTTAAAAATGAACAACCTTTAATGGGCTTGATTGTATAACAACTTTGTGCCTCGAGCTCGAATCTCCTTTGAACGAACAACTTATGATTAATCTTGCTTTAAAAAAGTACAAGTATGGATGACTACCTAATTTATAAACTTCTTTATAATAAGCTAGTGCAGTTCGACTTTTATACACTTTGTCGAACAACTATTAACTTGCCAAAACATATAATTTACACACTAAGTTAAAGTAGCTCGACCACTATACATCTTGTCGAGCTAACTTTGGATTCATCGAAAGATTAAAACTATACAAGATGAAACAAGTGATTGATCACGAACAGCTCGACCAATCAAACTTGCTCGACCACCAACACTTGATGAGATTTTTCAAAAAATTAGGCAAGTTTTTAGATCTTACTTGCGCATATGCAGCCTTAGCTCGCCCGTGTGACATAGTAGCTCACCCAATAGAGGAGCATCACTTCCACTTCCCATAAACAAAGTAGATCGCCTATTGGAAATACTTCTTCAAGTTGGTTGCATTCCAGGAATATTGGGCCGAATTGCCATCTAGATCTTCAATATCGTATCCCAAGTCGGGCCAAATATGCCTTGAGTTGGGGCGAGATACCTCTTTGGCAGACATGAAATCCTGAAAAAAAGTGAGGACTCTCTCAAGAAAAAGGTTGCAACAATGAATAAATCCTCAGTGGCTAGAGAGGAAATAAATAGTAGCCAGATGCTTGGGAGTGAGAAAAAGGGACTTGGTTATGTTCCTAAGAAATCCTCACAGGGTCAATCTCATGTTGCTTCAGGGAGCAACACTGAGAGGGTCTTTGTTCAGGCATGCCAGAATATAAAGAAAGTTGTACTCCAGACCCGCCAGACTGATAAGGGCAAAGAAACTATTGACACAGTCAGGGTTGCCCCCAAGGTTGCTAAGCCAAAGCCCAAGGGAAAGGCCAAGCAACCAAAGGAGGCCCCAGAGAGCTCAGGCCAGAGAAAACCTCAGCAAAAGCAGAGGAAGACTCAGGCTAAGAGTGATTAGACTGGTCAACGAGGGTATCATCATGCTTGGCAATACCAATAGGGAAGGCCTAACATGATGACTCCTCCATGGTTTTGGCAACCTGAGGCCTATAACTGTTTTCCTTTCCCTCACTTGCCTAGGGGGAACAAAATACAGGACCCTTATCAAGAACAAGCCCCAAGACCTGCTGCACCCAGGCCTAGGAAGAACATGAGGCCAGCCCAAAAGGCACCCACTCAGGCTCCTGTGAAGTCTGACACCCATACACTATCTTCTTCTCAGGCTAAGAAGAAGAAAGTAGTGTATGTAGATGTTATAGGAAGACATATTTACCACTCTGAGACAATCAGGGTTGTGAAGCAAGTCTGGATCTCGAAGGGTACAACTGACACAATAGGACCCAACACCCAATGGGTACCTAAAGCCTGATTCGTTTGCAGGTGGCTGTGGATCACAACATGAGGAGAGGAGACTCAACCAAGGCTGTTTGGTACCTAGACAGTGGTTGCTCAAGGCATATGACTGGAACAAAGAGTCTTCTCCAAGAATTTCAAGCTAAAGATGGTCCACAGGTAACCTTTGGTGATAACTCAAAAGGTTTTACTAAAGGTTTTGGTGTCTTGGTAATAGGTACAATAAGAGTGGAGAATGTATCCTTTGTGGAAGGACTGAAGCACAATCTGTTGTCAGTAAGCCAGTTATGTGACAAAGGTTTCAGTGTTGAGTTCTCATCAAATATATGCCCAGTCAAGGACAAATCAACACAAGTGCTTCTATCAGGTATTAGGAAAGGTAATGTTTATTTCGCTGACTGGAGCAGCACTATTCATAATACTTGTTTTGTTGCTAAAAGCTCCTTAGAGCTCAGTTGGTTATGGCATAAAAGATTAAGCTATCTGAACTTCAAGATTCTTAACAAAATCTCTAGACAATCACTTGTTGAAGGTCTACCTAATGAAGTTTTTAGCAAAGATCATGTATGTAAAGCTTGTCAGGAAGGGAAACAGGTCAGAGCATCATTCAATGAGAAAACTTCCTTCTCCACTGACAGAGTTCTTCAGCTTTTACACATGGATTTATTTGGCCCTGTAACACCTGTAAGTATGAATGGTAGAAAATACACCCTTGTGGTTATTGGTGATTATTCTAGATATACTTGGGTTATTTTCTTGTTAAATAAGAAGGAGACACAGGTGAAGCTTCCAGAGTTGCAGAAAACTCAGCAATGAGAAAAATCAGTCCATTACTAAGATCAGATCTGACAAGGGTACTGAATTTATAAATTCATATATTTCTGATTTTTGTAATGAACTTGATATTGCTCATGAGACTTCTGCAGCTAGAACCCCACAACAAAATGGTGTTGCTGAAAGAAGGAACATGACACTGAAGGAAGCTGCCAGGACTATGTTGGCTGAGTCAGGATTGCCCAAGAAATTTTGGGCTGAGGCAATCAACACTGCATGCTACACTCAGAATAGATCCATGCTGAACAAACAACATGCACAGACCCCATATGAGACTTGGAATAAGATGAAGCCTCGTATCTCTTACTTTCATATATTTGGTTGTAAGTGCTTCATCCTCAACAATGGGAAAACCCAATTGAAAGCCTTATATAGCAAATCTGATGAAGGAATATTCTTAGGATATTCTGAAATCAGTAAAGCATTCAGGGTTTACAATTGTAGGACCCTTGTTGTGGAAGAATCACCACATGTTGTATTTAATGAATCTGTCACTGAGTCTAAGACCAGGATGTTGGATCCTGACACTGAGGAGGTCACAAGGAGAGTGACAAGGCTGAGCTTGAAAAATCAACCTGATCCCAAGGTAAAAAATGTACCAATTCCAAGATGGGATGATGACGACGATTAGGAAGATGATCCAAAAGCCACTCCTAAGCCCAGCACATCAGGGATTGTTGAGCCTCAGACTGAGGAACAGGCTAAACCAGAGGTAAGCACCGTCTATAAAGATGTGGTCGTAGCTGAGACGGTTCCTGAGTCACCTCATCAAGGGGTAATCGATGTACCTGATATTGAGTTGGTAAATCCCTTTGGTATAGACTCAGGATCATCCCATTCTGTTCAATATCCTGAATTTTATGAGCCTGTAGACACTAACATTGCAGGTACTTCAGGAACAACTCCAGGCAAGAGAACATGGCTAGAAGATCATCCCATTGACCAAGTCATTGGTGATCCAACTGAGGGAGTCAGGACCAGACGGTTCCATGGTGAGAGCGCACTGTTCTGTTGCTTTCTCTCTGAGCAAGAGCCTCAAAACATTGAAGAAGCTCTCACTGGCTCGAACTGGATCATAGTCATGCAAGAGGAGTTGAATCAGTTCACAAGGAATCAGGTTTGGGAACTGGAAGATAGACCTAGGCATCAAAGTGTTATTGGTACCAAGTGGGTCTTCAAGAACAAGAAGGATGAGAATGGTGTTGTAGTAAGGAACAAAGCAAGGTTGGTTGCAAAGGGGTATTGTCAGTATGAAGAGATAGACTATGATGAGACCTTTGCTCCAATGGCTAGGTTGGAAGCTATCAGGTTGTTCCTTGCTTATGCAACATACAAGAAATTCAAGGTGTATCAAATGGACGTCAAGAGTGTCTTCCTGAATGGTGTAATCAATGAAGAGGTTTATGTTGAACAACCTCCCGGGTTTGAGGTTGGAGATAGAGTATACCACTTGGAGAAAGCACTCTATGCACTTAAGCAAGCTCCTAGAGCTTAGTATGATATCCTCTCTCAATTCCTGACTGACCACGGGTTCAAGAAGGGAACAGTGGATAGGACCTTGTTCAGGATCACTGAAGGAGATGACATTCTCTTGGTCCAGATTTATGTGGATGACATAATATTTGGATCACCAAATCATCAGCTTTGTGAGAAATTCTCTAAGTTGATGACTGGTAAATTTGAGACGTCAATGATGGGAGAGATGAACTTCTTTTTAGGATTGCAGGTCAAACAGACTGATCAAGGGATTTTCATTAATCAGGCCAAGTATACAAGAGACTTGATTCAGAAGTTTGGAGTTTAGAATAACAATCCAGCTAGGATCCCAATGAACACCAATTGGAAGATGGATCCTGACACTGAAGGGACTTCAGTGAATCAGACTGAGTACCGAGGGCTGATAGGATAATTGTTGTACCTGACTGCAAGTAGGCCTGATATCACTTTTACAGTTGGTGTGTGTACTAGGTATCAGTCTGACCCTAAGAGAAGTCACCTGGAGGCTGCTAAGAGGATACTCAAGTATTTGAAAAGGACAGTAAATATGGGACTATGGTATCCTTCAGATGACAACTTAGAGCTGACAGGTTATTCAGATGCAGATTATGGAGGTTGTAGGATTGATAGGAAATCAACCTCAGGGACATGTCAATTTTTGGGGAGTAAGTTGATCTCGTGGTTTAGTAAGAAGCAGAATTCAGTGGCTACATCCACAACTGAGGCTGAGTATATGGCTGCAGGTAGTTGTTGTGCTCAGATTCTATGGTTGAGGCAACAATTGAGAGACTACCAAGTATTTGCTAATGAGGTTCCAATCTATTGTGACAACAATAGTACTATAGCAATCACTCAGAACCCAGTGCTTCACACAAGGTGCAAGCATGTGGATATTAGACATCATTTCATTCGAGATCATGTAGAGAAAAAAGATATTAGGATGGAGAAAATTCACACTGACAGGCAGAGAGCTGACATCTTGACTAAGCCTTTGGCTGAAGCAAGATTTATGGAACTGTCAGTGGAGTTAGGACTCTTGGATCCGGGAGAACAGTCAGTGTAGGATCTAGAGGGAACTCAGGCCAGACTCGACTCAGCGAGGTATCAGGGGGCTACAATGTCTCCCTGACAGGTATAAGTTCTATCCTGACCCTTGTGAATTTCATGCGTCTCACTGAGTCCTTCGTCCTGAAAATCTTTATTAAATGCATTACATTTTCATTTAAAGTGCGCATTTTGATATTTAAACCCACGCGCAGTGGAGCATTTAATGCGTTCTGTTACTTTATCATATACGTGTCCGTTTTATACGGAATATGACTGACGTGGGATCTTCATTTCAATACTTTTCAAATTCAGGATTAATCCCAATCTCACGTCTGAGTAATTGACTAATTCATATTAATCTAGAATGCCATTTGAGAAATGTACGCAAACACAAACGCACATTGCACACTGAACATTCTCTTGTTCAAACCTTCAATCACAAATTTCTCAAAAACTCTCAAATTCTTCAATGGCATTCATGGATACCACCTGGTCTACTGACAACCTTGAAGATGTTGTCGATGGCAAGTTGGTTAACATGGAACACATCATTTCCATGGAGGGGGCACGTCAATCGGTAAATGAGATTCTCCCAGTTTTTGAATGGATCTCCAAGGCGCATATGGAGAAGTACTTCACCCGGAAGCCCATATCTGTGCTTCCAAAGGCAGTAGTGGAGGCATATCTGAACCTATTCATTCGCAAGGGTGAGTTGTTCACCAGGGTGACCGTGCTTGTTTCGACGGGTGAGAAGGGCAAGGATGGGGAGGCACTCTACAATGTCAAAACCCGAGACATTGACCTCAGGAAGTCCATAAATGAGGTATATGGACTTCCATGCTCTGGAATTAATCCCAGGACGTACAAGGAGAACAGTGAAGGCGAGCTTCTCCAGGAATGTACCAAGATTGGGTCACCAGAGTTCAGGGCGAGACAGCACAAAGACACCCTAAAACCAGAATACCGTGCACTGGTTGATGTAGTCTCCAAGATAATCATAGGTACTACTGGCTCTCACGAGCAGCTCAGTTTGCCCAAGATAAGGATTATGGGAGCCCTAGTTGATGGTGTTGAAGCCAACTGGGAGCAATTCTTCCTAGACCAGATAAGTCAGGCTGCCACAGACAAGTTGAGGAAGGATAAGGAGAAAAAACATATCTCCGTGGGAGCCAATCTTCCATTTGGGACAAGATTGTCAATCCTGATCGCCCACGCCTGTCAGGGTTGTACTTTTAATTTGGAGGATGACTTGTTCTCAAAGAAGGTTATGTTCACCACTATTGGTGATACATATGCTGTTCTGGGCCTGACTGACCCTAATGCCCCTCCTAAGGGTCAGAGGAAGAAGCCTGCGGGGAAAGGCAAGAAGGCAGTGACCAGTCTGCTCGAGAAGGTGGACGAGCTATTTGAAAAGAACAAGGAAATAGAGGCTGGGATCGCTGCAGAGAGGGAGGTAGAGAGAGCTGAGACTGTGAAGGCTCAGGAGGAGGAGAGAGCAAGCCTGAAGGTGGTACTGCTGTCCAAGGCCACTGCTAAGGGAGTAAAGAAAGGGACTGAGTCAGTTTCCAAGAAGGCCGTTTCAGAGGCTGATGAGACTGACGATGATGTCAGGTCAGGAGGTGAGGAGCTGGTTGTCAGGCCGCTCAAGAGGCTGAGGAAAGGGCCCAAAAGATCTCCATCCAAGAAGCTGAGAGAGATTAGCACGGTCAGGGAGGAGTCAAGCTCTCCACGAGCCTCTGACTTGGAACAGGTTAGAGGAACTATCAACTCTGCAGAGCTGCTGCAACCTGAGTCCAATCCCACTGAACCCCCACCCTCAACCTCTCCCTCAACTCACATGAACCCCAAACCACATCCAACCCTGACCCCACCCCAACCATCACTGAACCCACCACTCACCCCACTTAAAACCACCCTACCTACATCTAACCTTGAATCTACCCCTCCACAAACTGGGTCAGCGCCCAGCACATCACACATCACTGAGCCTGACCAGAACCCAGAACCAAGAACTTCCACGCCTAACCTTGAAGATTTCCCAACCTACCCCAATCCTAAAGACTGCCCAAAACCACTACTGAAGGAGACTTAGATGATGAGTTTCTGGACATGGCGGAGGAGGAGGAGTTGGATGCTGGGCTGATGGGAGGGATGTTTGAGAACACCCTCAGGGGGAATGCATGTGAGTGGGCTGCAAAGTGTTGGCCCAGTCTGCACCAATACAGGGAGCTATGCTCTAATGTGATTGAGCTGAAAGTCTGGCTCGACTTCAAACAGTCGAATATGCAAGAGCAGCACATGCTGGTCGATACCAGAGGCTGGGAACACTGGGAAAGAGAGGAGGCTAGACTATGTTCATACTTCCATATCACCAGTTGGCTGCAGCTGCTGAACTTCGAGAACTTAAAGCAACTGGTGGATGGAATGAGGGCTGGTTTACAGGAGGACTTTGACGATGAACCTAAGGAGGATGAGGATGAGGATGAGGATGATGATGAAGCTCAGGACGGAGTGAATGAGAAGGTGGTTGAGGAGACTGCAAAAGAAGTGGATGAGATGAACTCTGAGCCTCAGGCTCAGGGGAAAGGTGAAAAGGAAGTTGGTGCCAAGAGTGGACCAACTGCTGAGGATGTTGAGAACATCTCAGCTGCCAATGATACATCAGTCGATGAAGGGATTCCCTGCCCTGAGACAAAAGAGGATGATGTAGAGGCATCCAAGGTGACTCCTAGTTATGGGAACTTGTTCCCAAAGTTCGAGCTGGATTAGCTGAGCCTGAGCAGGCGGCTATGACCACTCCACAACTGCCTTTAGTGCACCCTGAAGAGGGGACTGATGCAGCAGGGGCTGACAAGGGAAAACAGCTAATCACTGATGAGGTCGAAGAAGATGATGAGGTGATCTTCACTGGGGTCCAGAGGGCTGAGTTCAAAAGCATCGTCGAGGTGAAGAAGGAGAAGACGACTGAGAACTTAACTGAGCTTCAAGAAGAAGTTGTGAGGCTCAGGGCTGAAAAAGATAAAGATGCTCAGGCCCTCGCAAAGCACATCAAATGGACCAAGTCAGCCTACAACACCCTTGCCAACAAGGACCTCATTTTGCTTAAACGTACTATGGTTGACACGGCGAAGTCGGTGAAGCAGGAGAGGCAGAAGATGAAGAAGGTACTAAGGTGAACTCTGAATCGACTTGATGAGAAGGAGGAACAGCGTGAGCAGAAGCTAGAAAAGGCAGTAGAGCATCTAGCAACTCAGGCTGGAGTACTTTTTACTCAGGCCCTGAATGACTCAGCGGCCAAGCTGGCGCTGGAGTCAGTGAGAATTGCTCAGTACTCTGAGTCAGTTGCACAAGAGTTAGCCAAAGCTATTTAGGAGTCTGCTAAGGTGATGTCAGAGGCCAACAGGATCAGTGATGAAAAGTTAAGAGTTGAGGCCAGAATCACCAAAGTTGAACAAAGTCTCCACACCAACATGGAGATCTTTGAGAAGAGGTTGAATGCTGCCATCGCCAATGTCTCCTACGCTGGAACTGGAATCGCTTCATGGGTTGACATTTTGAAAGAATGAGTGCAGCAAGTCCAATCTTTAGCCACCTTCGTTGTCAACAGTGGTCAGGAGGTGTTCAGAGAAGTGCTACCACCTCCTCCTGCCAAGGATGATGCCAAAAAGGGGGAAAAGAAGAAAAGATCCCGCTCTGAGGTATCGGAGGCAAACCCTGCAGAGGATGTTGTGCTTATGCGATCTCCTAGGAAGTCAGCGAGATTGGCGGCAGCGGCGGGTCAGACTAGTGAACCTTCAGGAGTTGTTCCTCAAATCCCTTCGAATCAAGAGTCTTCAGCTGTTCAGAAATCTCCCCCAGTAAATACAAGGAAGAATCCAATCACCTACTCTGCGGAAACGGTGGCTGAGTTATGTGTAGAAGCATGGGGAACTGATCCTGAGAAGTCTGAAGCTGAGCGCAGAGCTGAAATCGCTCAGAAGGAGAAGATGCGCATTCTTGAAAAGAAGGTTGAAAAGCTCACTGACCTCACTGACTTGCAACAAAGAGAACTTGACGATGCAGTGGTCAGTTTGCTAAGGAGGAAGAAGGCGAAGCCTGAGCTGAGGAAGTACATGAAGAGGCCTACAACAAGGAAGTCATCAATTCTACAATTCAGAAAGCCTGAGGTAATTCAGAGGGAAGCTCTTGTCGACGAGTTCATCTCAGAGACATTGAAGGAGTTTTGGGTTGACGCAAGGGATGAGTTCGTCAGTCTCTGGTATGTAGTGAAGAAATGGGGCGACACTGAAGACATCAATGCCCACTTCACTGACTACATAATGGACAATCATCCTGAACTCATTCAGAAGATCTTGGAGGAAGCTGACGCAACCAATGTCCAAGTGAAGGCTCGTGAGTTCATTGCTCGACCACCACCTCTGGTCCCTGGAACAAGCAAGCATTGATACAAAGGCAATTATGACTGAAGTTTTGAAGATAGCCAAAGCTGAAGGTTATGTGAACCAACCTAGAAGAGTAGATGAGCTGAAGGTCAGAGTCTATGCTGGTTATGGACTCGAGCCTGAAATGAGATTGGTTTAGGTGTTCACATTTTTTATGTAATAGATCAGGTTCATTGTACCAATTCAATATCATCAATGAAATCTATTACATTTGCCCACAGACAAAAACTCATTGTCTTTTTGACTGTTATTTAAATTTCTGTACTTTATCAAGAATTTCTCTAACACTGACTTATCTTATAGACAGGATTTTATTTCCTCTAAGTGTTTTGAGGATCTTTTCAGTGTTTTGGAATCATAAAAAAGGGGGAAATTGTTGGGACATTGTCAGTTTTTATTAAGATCCCAAAGCCCCTGAAAAGATGATTTGCCTTAGATTGTCTTAGTCAGGCTAGTCTTGGTTAGGTTTCTATACTTAGTCATTTTACACTTCACAGGTACTCAGTGAGAGGAGCACTCACTAATGTCAATCAAGACTAAGAGCCTGAAGATGCAGAGCACCATCCTGAACTTACGGCAGTCTTTCTAAGCTGGCTGAGTAAGTATCAGTGATGAAGAGTATGACCCTGAGGTCATTACTAACTCAGTCCTGAAGGGAACAGGATGACACTGAGTAATGGGAAAGACTTGGAGTAGGGCCAAGCAATGCAAAATGAATGTTAGCGTCAGGACAAGACCGTTGTGCGACATAAAGAACTTAATAAGACAAGCCTGAAGCCCAGGAATGAGTTCTGACATTCTCACTAACCTGATGACGTGGACCAATCCAGGAAGGACACGCATGTACGGACCTGACATGAAGACTGACTTCAGACTGCACTTTCAACGGGCAAGATTAAATGGAGCATTAAATGCAATTACCTAATCCATGCAAGGACGGCTGCTGCATGGGAGATATGTCCGTTGAACAACCCTACGTAGATGAATAGAAGGCTATCTCCTCCAACAGATAGTTTTCAAATCCATCTATAAATACAGAAGGCCTTGAACCCATTCAAGGTTTAGGGAAATTTCCAAGCCATAAATTACTCAAACTCTCAAGCATTTAAACACTCAGTATTCTAAAAGATGCACTCGAAACCAGATAAATTTCCCAAGTGTTTCTTAGATTAGTGAGAGTTATTCTGAATTCCATTGAGCTTTCAAGCCATATCTTAAGCTTAGAGTGATTATTCATCCTTAGCATAGCTTAGTCTTGTGAGGATAATCACACCTTAGTTGGAATCCAAACTAAAACCAAAATCCTCTAGTCAGGTTGTTGGTTGAAGTTGTTTAGTGAAGTTAGAAAAGAGTTTGTATAGGTCAGTGAGGTTAGCTGATCTTGGTGCACCTTGGCACATTAAAAACAAGTTAATCCCAAGTAGTGGATTATCTTGTTCAATCAGGATCGTGGACGTAGGAGCTTGAGTCTCTGAACCACGTTAAACCCCTTGTGTTCTTACTGCTTTGATATTTTTCTTAACTGCTCATTTGCTTAAGTCATTCATTGCATTAGCTTTATTAGGCTTGAATCAATCAGCCTGGTCATTAACTTGAACACTGCCCTACTAATCACTACTTCAGAATTGAGTAACCAAGTTTTCAGATAGCAAACATTAACAAGACTATAAACTTTCAGGGCTCACACATTTCCGCACTGAACTCAAGTTGATAGTTCGCCAACTAACCAGCATTCAGTGCAGTCAGTAGGTCTGTTATCAACCCTGAGTTCTTTATCACTCTGAGCTAGGGGACTCAGTAAGTTTGAAAGTGAGAAAAATTGGTATACGTGTATCCCCCCCATACACGTATCTCTCAGTCTTGTACCGGGACCAACAAACTCTATTCATCATGAGACTTAACCCTTCCGCCACGATCAGGAAAAGAAATGGAGACAATGGGTTACCCTGTCTCAGACCCCTTTCCAATTTGAATTCCTCAGTTGGACTCCCATTCACTAATATTGAGGCACATGCCGTGGATATACACTCCATCCCCCAAGAGATCCATTTCTAGTCAAACCCAAAGCACGTTAACACGTTCCTCAGATATTTCCAGTCAACAGAGTCATAAGCCTTCTCGAAATCGATCTTGAAAAACAGGCTCTCTCTCTCTTTGTTTTTCTTGCTTCTTCGATTGCTTCATTTAAAGCCACTATACTGTCAAGAATCTGCCGTCCTTTTATAAATGTCTTTGCTGAGGGGAAATAATGGATTCTAACACTCTACTCACCAACTATTAATGAGATCGGTCTGAAGTCGGTTATGTTCTCTGCTACCTCCTTTTTTGGAATTAGGACAATAAAGGACGGATTCAAGCCACGTACGATCTTCCCATGCTGATGGAACTCTCTCATCATTCTCATGATACCATCTTTCAAAATCTCCCAAAACTCTTTCAGAAAACTCTAAAAAAAGATTTATTACGAAACATGTGAATAGTAGTATAGGCATTTGGAATTTCATACATGTATAAGAGTATGTTTTTGTAAGTTTTTGTAAGATAAGTTTTTAACGATAATATTATTATATTGTAAAAAAGAAAAAGAAAAGAGGAATTGTAGGATAAAATACATAAACATACATCCATGTAATAATTATAATAATCGGATGAGAAGTTTTGTTTTCAAAATATAAAATCTATACGATTATTATAAGGCCACCGCTAAATAAACCCACGAAATTTCTATACAAACCCCAAAATATTTTTAGACTAGAATACCCTTATATTAAGTTACTAAATTACCCTTAAATGAATAAGATTTTCCCTCTCTTCGCACTCACATTGTCTTCTTCCCAAAATAGTTAAGGTCATTATGTCTAAGGTAAGATGTACAATCCCAACCTAATTAGCTATACATTAGTTCTTAGAGGTACGTCGGAATTCCGTGCAGATTCTATTGCAATGGAAAAATAATTTCTTATTTTCCATATACTAATTAAACCCTAAAACTTATAACTTGCGTGCAGTTCTTCTATTTCAATGAAACAACAATTTCTTATTTTCCATATACCAATTAAACCCTAAATATTGTAAAGGATGAAGTTATACGAAATTAAATTGAGGTGCCAACGTTTTTGGATGGTAATTTCAAAGCCTCTTGAAAAAATTATGCGCTTTTCTTCATTTTTTTTATGGCAAATATGTTGTTTCTAGGAATTTTTTATTTCTAATTTGATTTTCAAGATAAAGGGTATGATGGTCAAAATATGGGGTGTGATTAATAATTTTTAATAATTCATTTATTATTAATGGGGTACATTTATTAATTGGGGCGTGTAGAGAAATTTCGGGGGTTAATTTAGCCGCACCCTTATTATAAAGTAGAGTAGAATTTAATGAAATTTGAATCACCATATATACAATATCCAATTTGACAAACAGGAATTTAAAAATCTCAAACATATATATTCCCCTCATTCGTGAAAAATGGTCAACTTTCTAAATGACAATATATATTTACATTATCACTAGCAATCTTCTATACTTTTATATATAATATATGAATAACTTTCTTGTGCATTTGGTGTATGATGCACTTACTGAATAATTGAGACTGTTTACACTGAATAGTTTACACTAAAATCGATTTTTAGTGTAAACTTTTCAGTGTAATCAAACTACACTTTTTAGTATAATTAAACTACACTTTTTAGTGTATAAATAATTTCAACTGTTGAGTGAATGCACCATATACCAGTTGCATATGAGAGTGAGGCATAATATATTTATATTTCTTAAAATTCATAAGGAAAAAAAAAACAAGATTACTTGTTGACGGGGGAGGATGTATATAAAGTAAAAGACTTTACCTATTCATCATATACTTTATTTTTTGTACTAATTTTAAGTATCACTTTGCACTTAAAAAAAAAAAAAAAAAAAAAAAAAAAAACTCTTCTATATTTCGTGAGATGGTCCACAACATACTTGTTAATTACTACAATTTAAACCATATCATAATCCATCCTCCCTTTATAAATTAGAGTGACACTCTTGTGAGCTTGATGTATGATGCAATCACTCGACAGTTGATTCTGTTTATACCGAAAAATTTGTTCTAATTATAGTAAAAATTGTGGTGGATTACACTGAAAATC
The DNA here is from genome assembly GCA_947034835.1 of Ballota nigra. Taxonomy (NCBI): domain Eukaryota; kingdom Viridiplantae; phylum Streptophyta; class Magnoliopsida; order Lamiales; family Lamiaceae; genus Ballota; species Ballota nigra. The sequence continues at coordinate 4,542,485 of OX344720.1, read as the reverse complement.
AATTTTTAGTACAAACTTTTCAGTGTAATCCAAATACACTTTTCAGTGTAATTGAACAAACTTTTAGTATAAATATGGACAACTGTTGAGTGAATGCACCGTGTACTTGGTGCATATTAGAGTTTGCCTATAAATTAATACTCCCTTCGTCCCAATTTTATTTACTCAAAAGCCCAAAAAAAGAAGGTTTTATTTTGTTTACCCTTTTCCCAGAATGACAAAAAACAATACAATTTTTTCAAACTCAACCTTTAAAAAGATACTTTATACTAAATAAAATATTAATAAATAATTTCTAAAAAACTACATTATACTCAAAAGTATTAATAAACAATTATTTTACTACACTATATCCATTATCCAAATAATAAAAGTAAAATAAAAATCAAGTCGCAGAGTCTATAAATAGAGCACGTACACCCCCATATCTTTTCACAATCAATTCCAAATCTCACACATTTTCTTTGCGAAAAAAATCCAAGAGAGAAAAAAATGGCGGGAATCATCCACAAGATCGAGGAGAAGTTGGGCATACGAGGCGAGAAAAAACACGATGAACGCAAGGAGGGCCTGGCGGAGAAGATCAAGGACAAGGTGGTGGAGAAGATCAAGGACAAAATCCACGGCGGCGACCGTGCCGACGCCGACCGCGACGGAGACAAGAAGAAGAAAAAGAAGGAAAAGAAGAACAAAAAGGGCTACAGCAGCAGCGACAGCGATTAATTTATTTAATTAATTAATTAAGAGAAGTTACTTTTCAATTATAAGGTAGTTGAGGTATTTTAAATTTTATAAATACCTCATAGCACATTATCTTGTATTTTACTTTTAGAGAATATACAATCAATATAAAAAGTATTTCTTTTGATTCAATATGGTATCAGTTTAGCTTTAGGTTAACTTTCCTAAAATCTCATTCACTCATTCTTCCGCAATTTCTTGAGAACTGCTTAATTCGATCGATCTTCAATCGGATTTCTTCGGCAATTTCTTCTCGATCGGATTTCTTCTCAATTCGATTTCTCAGATTCGATACTCGGATGTGTAAATGATTATCAAGGAAATAATCTCCAATTACGTCATATTCCTATTTTCAATGGCTTTTAAAAACTATTTAAAATCAACGATTTAAGTTAAAAATTCTAAGGAGGCGCATGGTTAACAAACTCTTCAATGGTAATGGTAATGAGAATGAGATTGAAAATTAGTGTAATTAGCATGGTTCATGAGAACAAAATCACTACCTCTCCTTTTAAATAAGGTAACCACTACTCCATTTTGATTATCCTATTCTCTTCCTACAATCATCCCCCTCAATCACTCACCCATTCCTCCACCAACAACCATTAGTTGTCAACTTCTATTCCAAAATTGGGGCATGACACTAGCAATAGTGTCACCATTGGAACACTTCTTCACCTAACATATCATTTTTCTTATGAGTGTATAGATGAAAATAAATTTTTATTCCCATTACCACTGAAGAATTGTTAACCAAGCGCCCCCTAAATTTTCATAAACTAGATAAACACGCATATAATAAAATTTTGCAAAGAAAATACTCCCTCCGTCCCAGGGGAATTTGCACCCCTGGGATGGCACATATATTAAAAAAAGTGTTAAAGTAGTGGCATATGGGTAAATATGTGTATATTTATGTGAGTGTGCACGCAAATCGATGCTTCCTTTTTAGGTAGTGTGCAAATTGGTTTGGGACATTCAAAAAAGGAAAGTGTGCAAATTCGTTTGGGACGAAGAGAGTAATTAATAAACAAATATGTATTTAAACCAATTATTAAACTCCGAAAAATAAAGATTCAAAATTTGTCCAAGGAGATGCGACTCAAGCTCTAAGTACAAAAATCATAAAATAACATAAATAAAGTTTCTCAATGAGATGCAAGATGCAACCACATTCACCTCTCCACTGCACTCCATAAATCTGTAAAATGTTAAGATGTATAGTATAAGGCTATGAGAAAAATTGTTAGCTCAACGAGATCACTTTGTCAAGATTAAATACAACAAACAAATAAAATAAATAACTACAAACAATCATGCAATTCTCGTATTGCATGTACACACATTTTGTCATGTTATAATGAACTGCATTTCACGAGGGATCTCTCTCCATCTCACTAAGTCGTCTACAAAAATCCATTTTTAGTCTCATGTTCTTTCTTGCACAGAGGTTCCTCCGTAAGACCCACTCCGATCCATAGTACAAATGATTTTATTACAAATTCAGTCAAAACTTTATAAGGCGACGTATACATACAAAACCTATTTTCTAAATATTCGTTAGTTTCACTCTAATGAATTTATTTAAATAGAAATAACAAGTGTATGTAAAATAAAATATGATGGATTCAAATAAAAAGACTCCATTTCAGTATACATAGAAACTCGATTCTCTCAATATTTAGTGAAACTCTATTCCGCGTTTGCAACAATCCTCCATTGTTGAGTATTTATAGATACTCTAATGTTATACCGAAAGGTTACAATTTTCATGGAGAACCACGTTGAATCGAAGGGGAAATGATACTAAGGATTGTACATGCATATAATATAGGTAGGACACCTTAGTAGTATTAGTTATCTGTTTACTTGGTATACTTGGCTGCATTTTATACATAAATTAATATCGAAACCACACTAATGGTTTTCACTTCAATTACGCGTCCATATAATATTAATGCCATTTACAAATTGGGTCAAAAAGGGGTTGTAATTTCAAATTGGTTAAAGACATTTGCGACACATATTTAAAAAAAAAAGGCCGCTGCTAATAACACCCGAACTTTTGCTCATTACACCCGTTGCTCTTCACACCCGAACCTATATTTTTATTTTACTCAAAACACCCGTAATATATTGTCTATTTTACCCCTCAACTTAAATTTCAATATTTTCATACACCCAAATCTTAAACCCTAAAATAAACCCCCACACACAAATAAAAAACTAAAAAAAAAACCCCACACCCAAAACGCAAAACAATCACGCACCCACACCCAAAACGCAGAGCACTCGCACACAGAAGACTAGAACAAGGAAAAAAACACAGAATGTTTGGCTAACAGTGGCCGAACTTTGGTCATGATGTTTGGCTAACAGTGGTCGAACTTTGTTCATAATAGTTGACCAACACACAGCCGAACTTTATTAATAATGTTTGGCCAACATTGATCGAACATTTATCATTGCGTTTGGCCAACTCTGGCCAAACATAATGATAAATGTTCGGCTCTGGTTTGCCAAACATGCGCGATTTTCAGAATTCTTAAACCTCAAAATCGTCATCGTAACTCAAGTAATACAACTTTTAAACCCTAAATATTCTTCTCTATATAGATTTATATCATAACACATCATATAGAACAATAAACTCATAGAAATTTTACATTACATGTATTTTTCGAAGTGTGTTATTCCTCCATGACATTTATCATGAGTATTGATTTAAGTGGTTGGGTGAAAAATGAAGAAGCAAGAGTTTGGGTGTGGGAGAAATAAAGTCACGATCAACAAGAAAAAATATTGGATTGGGTGTATTGAGCAAAACTAAAATTTATATTTTAATAGATTTTAAGTGGTAAAGGGTATAATAGTCTAATTACATTGGGCTATTTTAATAAAATAAATATTTCGGGTTTAAAGAGCAAAAGTTCGGGTGTTAATAGCCGCGGCCAAAAAAAAATTGCTTTTGTACAAATATTTTTATGTGTATGTGCAAATCTCTTAAACAAATTTATAATTATAATAAATTTTATGAATCATTTTGTAATAATTCCATAATATTAAGATTATACCAACTACTAGTTTCGTTTCATTTGTAAAAAAAAAAAAAAAGGAATTGTAGGATAAAATACACACACATACATCCATGTAATAACTATAATAATCGGATGAGAAATTGTGTTTTCAAAATATAAGATCTATACGATTATTATAAAGTGGAGTAGAATTTTATGAAATTTGAATCACCATATATACTATATCCAATTTGACAAACAAGAATTTAAAAATCTCAAACATATATATTCCCTTCATTTGTGAAAAATGGTCAACTTTTCTAAAATGACAAAATATATTTACATTATCAACTAGCAATCTTCTATACTTTTATATATAATATATGAGTAACTTTCTTGTGCACTTGATATATGATGCACTCACGGAACAGTTGAACCTATTTACACTGAATAGTTTACACTAAAATCGATTTTTAGTGTAAACTTTTCAGTGTAATCAAATTACACTTTTTAGTATAACTAGTCTACACTTTTCAGTATAAATAATTTCAACTGTTGAGCAAATGCCAGTTGCATATGAGGGTGAGTCATAATATATTTATTTTCTTAAAATTCATAAGAAAGAAAAAACAAGATTGTTAATTACTAGTATACAATTTAAACCATATCATAACCTATCCTCCCTTTATAAATTAATACTCCCTCCGATTCGTTTTAGATTATCCATATTATCATAAAAAGGAAGATTTTTTTTTTCCACTTTCTCAATCTCTTTCCCAAAATGGCAAAAAAATACACTTATCATTTTAACGTTACCCCTTAAAAAGTTGAAATGACCCTTTTACCCTTACTTTATATCCAAAAAACAATTTTATACCCAAAAATACTACTCCCTCCGTCCCAAACTCGTTTGCTACATTGCCAAAAAGGCCCGTCCCATACTCATTTGCTACATCTACTTTTGGCAAAAAAGTAACAATACTTTTTAATATTATATTCTCCATACACTAATAACCAAAACATCTACTTTATCACTTTATCGTCACTTTATCACTTTAAATACTAATAAATAATTCTTTTTTTAATAACCGTGCAAACAGTAAACGGGAACTTGAGTTTGGGACGGAGAGAGTAATAAACAACTCCTTTATTAAAACCTGTGCCACTTTGAAAGTCGAAAACAAAAATAAATTAGAGGGAGTACTGCACTATATCCAAATAATAAAATAAAAATCAAGTCCTAGAGTCTATAAATAGAGCACGTACACCCCCGTATCTCTTCGCAATCAATTCCAAATCTCACACATTTTCTTTGCGGAAAAAATCCAAGAGAGAAAAAAAATGGCAGGAATCATCAACAAGATCGAGGAGAAGTTGGGCATACGAGGCCACAAAGAAGGCGAGAAAAAACACGATGAACACAAGGATGGCCTGGTGGACAAGATCACGGACAAGATAAAGGACAAGATCCACGGCGGCGACAGCGCCGGTGGCTCCGACCACGACGGAGACAAGAAGAAGAAAAAGAAAGAAAAGAAGAAGAAGGAAAAGAAGAACAAAAATGGCGACAGCAGCAGCAGTAGCGACAGCGATTAATTTATTTAATAAAAATTTCTGGTTGCGTTGGGTGTGTTTCTGTTTGCAATAATAATTTAAATAAATTAGAAAATCACAAAAAGAGTCTGTATGTACTTGTGATATGAATATTAAAAAAAAAGAAATGTACTTGTGATATGTTGTGGATTTTATTGTAATTTGGCTTACTTTGTTTCTTGTTGAATATCAATGCTGTTTAATAGTTTTTCTTTGAATATAGGTACAGAGTGAAATTGATTTATACATGAATTAATGAAGATTATTAGTTGTTTTCACTGAAAAATAGTAGTTGTTTTTACTGAAAAGTATTACTGATTTATACTGAAGAGTCATAGTTCATTTTCACTAATCAACTAAGGTTGTGTTTACTTTGAAGTGGAGGATAGTGTAGATAAAGTTAACTCTGTAGACTCATTATATTAAGGTTAAATTATTAATTTACCCTCTAAATATACCCTGAAAATATGTGGAATCGACAATACTAATTTTCATTCGAAAACCTATATTCCATACTTCTTCATCCTTCTTCCATCGCTGCCGCTTGAGACAATTTGAGGGTTAGATTTGAGTTGGGGTTTTCCAAGGTTTTATTTTGGGATTTATTGCATTTAACGTTGTCAAGCCTTAATTTTGAAATATGCCCGTGGACGGTTGTTGGTGGCTTTTTGTAGTCAATGTAATTAATAGCTAGCCTTATTGATTTGAGGCTTGTTTATTTTTCTGAATTCTGATAATTGTTCCAATAGTGGAGAGAGAATGACCATTCAACATTCAATTATATGAACAATACTCGTGTTAAAACTAACAGGCTAAATATGATAGGTTTATTTTTGAAAAATAGCAGGGGTTTAATCCGAGTCAGCCGGTTAACCTATAAATATTAACTTGCCAAGTAAATAGCAGATAAACCCCTACAAATAGAGTTATTGGGGTTTATCTTGCCAAGTAAACACAACCTAAGGGTATACTTGGTATGCCTGAATGGAATAACAACTGAATGAAATAAAATCATGAATGCAATGAAGGTCTGAATGGAATGACGTGAGAATGGTCATTCCAATGATTGGTATGGATTAGAAATGAATTGTAATTATTTTGTATAACTATATAAAATTATTATTGTTATTGGTTGTTGAAAAAATTAATATTTATTAATACTATTAATAATGATTGCTATAATTTTTACATATATTCGTAATACCAATATTATTTATAAAAAAATATTTTTATTAAAATTATTTTCTAATAATTCTTATAATTACAAAAAATAGCATTATACTACTATTATTTAATAATAAAATTAATAAAAAAATTATTTTTTGAATTATTACTTAATATTATTTTTATTATTTATTTTTGTAATTATGACATATTTTTAAATGTATTATTATTTATTTTTATTTAAAATAATTTTTATAATCAAATATTATTATTTATATTTTTATTAATATATAAGTAATAATTATGTAATTATTATATATACTGTAGAAATATAATATTATCGTTGAAAATGTTTATATTATTATTATTGAAATTATTATATTATTATTATTATTATTGTTGTTGTTGAAATTGGTTATTATTATTTTTATTACTACTTATAATATTACTAAATAGAATTATTCTATTAATATTTTAATTATTGAGTATTAATAATAATATTATTAGTATTGATATGTTGGGATTAGAAGACAATATTATATAAATGAAAGACAAAAACTTGTATGAGACCGTCTCATGACATGAGACCACACAAATTAACATCTACCCCTATCAAAGTGTTAATGAGTCAATGTCCTCATTCTCATTGTCTCATGTCATGAGACGGTCTCATACAAGACTTACTATAAATGAAAATAAGTGATGATATTTTTGGAAAATAATAATTCCTCAATATGTGGAATACATAAACCCATGTATTATGGAAGAAATCACTATTCCGAAATCACCATTCTTTGTGGAATCACTATTCCATTTTTTAAAACATACCAAGCATGGTATTTGGAAGAAATTAAGGAATGGTCATTTCATTCCCTATCTATTCCATCATACCAAGCATGCCCTAAGACTCTTTAATTATAATCAGTAATACTTTTCAATAAATACAACTAATACTCTTCAATGAAAATAACTAATACCCTTCAGTGATTTATGTATAAATCAGTTTCACTCTATACTTTCTCTTTTTCTTTGGGTACTCGATGATGCTTAATATTTAATTACTTTTTTTTTTTTGAAAGGAAAGAATAAAAGTAATTAAAAATATTTAATTACTTTGCTTTATCAAACAAGAAAAGAACTTAAGGGTGATTAATTAAAGGGGAATAAATAAACTTTATGAAATAAGAATGATGGGAGAGATAATTGATGGAAAAGACGAGACGAAGAATAAAAAAATTAATTAATTTTTTTTCTTTTTAGAGATTTTCCTGTTGTGTTTGGATTATTGCAATTGAGTTTACTTTATTTTTGGTCGTCATAAAGTCGTAATAATATTAAATGTCTTTTAGCAACTACAGAAGTAATAAGGAATTTCAAATTTAGATATATCCTCAATTAAAAAAAAAGGAGATTTTTTTAGGTAAATTTGGAAGAAATGAGGAAAAAATAGTTGAAAAAATTTAGAACTAAAAAGGACAATTATTGTGAAATGGAGAATATTGTTTTGATGGAAAAAAGAATCGATTCTTTGAATATTAATGGAAATATATATATCATTTTAATTTAAATGCGAATTGCAAAACAATATACCATCAATTTAAGGGTGTGATACTCATAATTATGCCTTTTTTTTTTTATGAGCTCAAGGAAGATTAACTCACTTTATTACATGAACAAATAATATTAGGCAGTCCTACCACAAAAGTTTGTGTGTCAACTCAACAAAAAAGACTCTCTACAGACCGAGAAGCCCTAGCAAATTTCGTGTGCCATTTGATTAGCACTCCTTTTTGCGAAAGTAATAACAACATTTGCAAAATTTGATAATAAAATTTTACAAGCATTAACACAATCTCCAAAAATAGAAATAAGTGTACTTGTATTATTGATAGCATCCACCACAATCTTCGCGTCCCCCTCAACAATAATGTTATCCAACTCCAAACTCTTTATCCAAGAGAGGGCTTCGAAAAAACCCATCGTTTCTCCCACCTCAACATCCATGCAACCTTGAGCTACCATGGTTTTTCCAGCAATAAAATTTCCTGAATCGTCTCTGAGAACCATACAAACTCCTGTTTGCATCGTATCATTAAAAAAAGCTGCATCAACATTTAATTTCCATTTGCCTATAGGAGGCCTGTGCCAAGCTTCATATCTTTCTGGTTGTACAGTTCTTCTTGAGGTCGTGGATTGCCTATTACATACCTTTACATTCTTCCACTCTATCCAATAGGCGGCAGAGAAATGAACAACTTCAACACGTGTACTACATCTTCCATCCCACAACTTCTGATTTCTTTCTCTCCATATTTGCCAGAGCATCATTCCAACACTCGCAGAAACTGATTTTATAGGGCTCTCCAGCATCACAAAAATCCATTCTAGAAACCCCTCTACTTTCATCACTTTCTCCTCTAGTTTGGATAATAGACCTGCCACTAACCAAAAATTTCTTGCATATGGGCATGAAACAAATAAATGCCAATTTGTTTCAAGATCAACACCACATTGAACACATAATTGATCATCAACCACTCTCTTTTTGTGCAAATTAACTTTGTTGGGAAGACAATTTCTACCTAATCTCCATATGAAATCCTTCACTTTTGAAGGTATATTCAATTTCCATATTGCACTCCAATCACCTTCCACTTTATTGTTCGGATCTACTGTAAATGAGGCAGCAAAATCGTACGCAGTCTTAACTGTGTATTTGCCTTCCCGAGCATAGTGTCACTCATAATTATGCCTTGAATACACAAAATTTGTGCAATCTCAATAAGAACCCTCCCCAAACATTGAACGGATCCCCTACGTAGAAATCCCCTCCATTTCTTTTCATCTATAAACTATCTATGACAATCTATGATTCAAAAATTGTCACATCATTTTATTATAATTTTTTTTCCACATACCACATTCAAAATAAAAGGGAAAACTTCGTCTCTCCATCAAGAAACAGGAAATATTTTTATTCCAAGAATTTGAATTGGAGCGAAAAATTTATTGTATAATTAATAGTGCTAAATATATTTATCCGCATAATAGTTAGTCTGAATTAAAAAAAAAAAAAACACAAAAAGTTGTATGAGATATCTCATAGAATGTGATACTTTTACAAATATTTATAATATATATTAAAACTTTAATATTAAAAAATTTGCGAAAATTTCATGCAAGACTTGATCTTATGAAAAAGATATTAGTCCTGAATTCTTTTATTTTCAAATTTCTTTTATTTAAATATTTTGAAAAACTCAAGACAGATCAACTTTTAACAATATTGAGCTATAGGCTGAATAATATCTGTTGAGGCCCATATTGGACCCAAATTGGAGAAATACTTGGTCCAAATAAAATACACCCTCCGTCCCAGTTTTGTTTTCCCATTTGCCAAAAAAGTTCGTCTCAATTTTATTTTCTCATCCCTAAAATAGAAACTACTTTATTAATTTAAATAATACTTTATTCACCATTCACCATTTCCAATATTACTTTATTCATTTAAATACTACTTTATTCACCATTCATCATTCTCAATACTACTTTATTCATTAAAATACTAAATTCATCTCCCGCATTAAACTCCGCGCATAGTCAAACGGAAAACAAAATTGGAACGGAGGGAATATCAATTTGATGACATGAAAGCGGGATAAGATTCAATTTAGGGGTGTCCCAGGTTATTTGCACTAGCCTCTTTGTTAACGACACCACTCGGGGATGAATACACTATTGGTCGTTTGGAAATTATTTTCAAAAATTGTTTCTATTTTTTGAATAATTTTTTAGAACATAATGAAATGCACAATATTTCGAAAAAAAAAAAAATCAAATTTTATATTTATTTTGGATTTTTTTTTCCGAAAATGTTTCAATTTTTCGAAAAAATAGGTAGTATATTCAATTGAATAGTGTCTTTACTAAAGAGGTTAGTGTAAATAACCGTGGCCTTTAGGGGTTGTTTGCAACCCGTTAGTTAATTAAGTATTTATTCCAAGGTCATAAATTTGACCAAAAAACTTATACTCCCTCCGTCCCAAACTTAAGTTCCCATCTGCCAAAAAGGTCCGTCTCATACTCATTTGCTACATCTACTTTTGACAAAAAAATAACAATACTTTTTAATATTATATTCTCCATACACTAATAACCAAACCATCTACTTTATCACTTTATCACTTTAAATACTACTCCCTCCGTCCCCTAATAATATTCACACTACCTTTATTCTCGTGTTTTAGCGGACGAATTGTTTATTAATATTTGAAATGATAAAGTGATTTTAAAAAGGGGGTAATATAGATCCATCTCTACTCTATTATAAAACACTTTAAAAATTAATTTATCATTTCAAATACTAATAAAAAACTCGCTCGCTAAAACACGAGAAAACAGTAAATGTGAATATTATTAGGGGACGGAGGGAGTAATAAACAATTTATTTCTTAATAACCGTGCAAACAGTAAAGAAGAATTTAAGTTTGGGACGGAGGGAGTATTATTTTGCAAAATTTAAGAAACCCCCTCCCCCGGTATCCTAGATGTGTTCAACACAGTACCGAATATTGTTATTTTGGACACGCCATGTGGCGTATCAGGTGCATATCCCATCCATACACGTGTATTCAATTATCCATAAAGTATCCGATACTACATTATTCAAATTTTTTTGGAGTATCCGTGCATTCTAGTCATCTATGAATATAGAAATCCGAACACAATATGAGTTAATGATTTTTTTTCCGAAAATGTTTCAATTTTTCGAAAAAATAGGTAGTATATTCATCCGAATAGTGTCTTTACTAAAGAGGCTAGTGTAAATAACCATGGCCTTTAGGGGTTATTTGCAACCCGTTAGTTAATTAAGTTTTTATTCCAAGGTCATAAATTTGACCAAAAAACTATATTATTTTGCAAAATTTAAGAAACCCCCTCTCTCGGTATCCTAAATGTGTCCAACACAGTACCGAATATAGTTATTTTGGACACGCCATGTGGCGTATCAGGTGCATATCCCATCCATACACGTGTATCCAAGTATTCATAGAGTATCCGATACTACATTATTCAAATTTTTTGGAGTATCCGTGCATTCTAGTCATCTATGAATATAGAAATCCGAACACAATATGAGTTAATGATTAACAAGTGTGTTCAGATTTTCATGAGTATTCGAACACACTTATTTATCATTTGATCTAAGTTATCTGTTTACTTGCCTGGTATAATTGGTTGCATTTTATGTTGGGTTTTTCTCTTATGAAAATATTTTATAAACTTGCAAGGCATGAATTTATAGAAAAATTACATTAATCGAGAAAATAATAGAGACTTATTTTAAAGTAGAAGAAGAATAAAAAAAGTTCGAATTAAACCTAGACGAGGTAGTAGTAAACCACTTGTCCTTAAACTTAATATGCTCGCCTATATGTTTCAAGTCTTCACGAACAATGAGTTTCTAAAATACAACGCTCAATTGCACTGCTTTTAGAAGCAACGAGAAGTAGTTCTATCGAACCTTTCGTAACTTAGAACCTTTAGAACTGATATATAGTGGTTAGGAGTCTAATTAAGGTTACTCCTCCATCAAGTAAATCAATTACCCCTGCATCAATATCTATTTCTTTATTAAGTAATTAATTTACCTCTTTATCAAGTAATCGATGTCTTATTCACCAAGTAATTAATATAAATGGTAAGGTTGATTCAATTACTTCCGCATCAAGTAATTGATTTTTGGAAATAATTAATTTATGGATCCTCACACGACTATAAATTAAGTTATCATTCACACTGAAAATTGGTTTTCTCTATCGTGTTATACACGGTCATGAAACTTGCACAACCCACTGCGTGACGAGTTAACACTAAAAACCGAGTGGTTAATTAACTCATATAGATCATTTTAATTCAATCTCCAATACATAAATTAATATCGAAAACACACTAATGGTTTTCATTCTAATTATGTGACAACACATAATGTTAAGATCATGTACTAGTTTTGTTTCGTGGATTGATAAATACATGTGACCCTCTTTCACTCGAGGGATGAAAATAGAAAAATATGTGTCAATATGCAACATCATCGTTAATTAACCAGCTATTTGTTGTTTAATTAGATCCAAGTTGTCTGCTTATTAATTTGTTGGCTTCAAACCAGATTAGTGTCAACGCCTATCAACTTGTTACAAGAATCTCTTTTCTAAATTATTTTCTTTGGCTGTTACCATGAATTAAGAGGTGTCCATGTTCCCAATTTTGTTTTATATTTGACAAATAATTTCCTATCCCTTTTGACTTTCCATTGTGATGCATATAAATGCATCCCCCATACACAAAAACTTGGGAGGTAGAAAATAAAAATGTCGAAAATCATTCACAAGATTGAGGAAAAAATAAAACAAAAGATGGAGGGTGGCCTCCACCTTAAGAAGGAGGAAGATCAAAAGCATGATGATCAAAGCAAGCAACGCGGAGTGAAGGAGATGATGCACAAAATTAAGAAGAAGATAGGCGATCGTCGGAGGGGTAAAAAAGGTAAGAGCAAAGGCCGTGGTAACGAGGGAGAGGAACACAAGGAAGGCGACGAGAAGGAAGAGGAGGAGGAGAGTGAGAGTGGTGGTGGTAGTGATTAAAAGAAGCTATGAGATTTCATGTTACATAATTACGTAGGGATTTAAACCAAATTCGTCCTTTATCTTTTCACCTTTATCTAAATGGTCCTCTATTTATTTATTTTATTATTTAGTCTTGTATTTGTTCAAGTTTGGCAGAGATATTCCTAATTTGGTGAAAAATGGCTTAATTAATTTTTTGTATTGTATTTTAATTTTTTTTATTTGGCGAAGATGGCCACCTGGCGTGCCGCATTAAAAAAAAAAAAAAACCACATCATAGGGTACCTCGAAAAACTAGTGCACATGACTAAAAAAGTGACATTTTATATTTTTTTGCGTTCAATTAGGATAATTGGAGAAATGTGAATTGATACAAGACTAAATTGGTTAAGAAAATAAAGAGAGGACTGAAACAGTGAGGTTTTGTACATTTTTAGGCCAATTATGATCATTTTGGCAAAACTTGAATAAACATGAGACTAAATTGATAAAACAAATAAATAGAGGATCATTTTGATAAAAGTAAAAAGATAGATGATGAATTTGGTTTAAATCCCTAATTATGTAACATCTTTTGTTACACTGTCTAAATGAATGACACACTGGGTGTAATTAAAGTGAATGTGTAAAATGATAAATGTGATCATTAATTGCAAAACATTCGTGTCATTTATCTAATTAGTGTAAGATAAGATTGTAAGCAAATTAATTTTGCACCTAATCAAATGGTGACGCGTGTACAAATCAAATAATAATATCAAATTAAATTTACTATTTTATTTTGAGAATTTAATTAAATTAATTCTTGAATTAAATAGATAAACTTGATATTAAATGTACATGGTACAAGTCGATCAAATTACATGAGTTTTCGATACTCATATTGGGTAATAAGTACAATTGATTTGCCATAAAATCGAAAATTAAATGATGTCTCATCAAAAAGGGAAGCGAACTAATTGAATCAAATCAGATTTAATTAATTCTCAAATCAAGCCAATCAAATGACACCGGCCAATCAGACAGCGCCACGTTGCATGCCAGGAAAGGAAGGTTCCTCAACCCCCACCCTATAAGTAGGGGCCTTTCTTTGATCATTTCATCATAGACATTCAACCAAACCGCTCAGTCGATCAGGCATCCAAGCAATCAAATCCTCTGCAACCGTACTTGAAGATTCAAAGTGCACTTCATCAAATTCGAAGCATTCTTCGTGGAAAGCGATCAGAAACGACGTTCGATCCGAGATTAAGGCTCAAAACCCCTCCGATCCGACGTTTCTCCTTGAAGCTTCAAAGGCGTTCTTCACGGCTTCAAGACGTTCTTCACACGAATCCACCAAAAACAATCTTCAATCCGAGATCAAGGTCCAGAACCCCTCCGATTCGACATTTCTAATTGAAGATTCAAAGAAGCTTTAACAACGTTCTTCATGGCCTTTGAATATTCAAATGTGTTCTTCGTTGTTCTTCATGCAAAATTCACCAGAAACAGCTCCTGATCAGAGATCAAGGTCCAGAATCCCTCTAACCCGGCGTTTTTCTTCGAAGATTTGAAGAAATATTCAAAACGTTCTTCATCAGCGATCGAAGATTCAAAGAACGTTCTTCCTGAAGATTTGAAGGCGTTCATCCAAAAACAACGTATAATTCAAAACAAGGTGTTTTCACCCTTGAATTAATGTTAAAAACATTCAAGCCCAAAATCGAAGCAAAAACTCGGTCAAAGTTCAAAGTCAACTGAAGAGAAGAATCAGAGGAGCAAGTTTAGAGTCTAGAACCCGCACAAAAGTTCTCGGTTCGATCCTAAATAAATTAAGTTGTAAATTTTTTTCGTATTTATTATATTAATAATACAAAATTTCTCGTTACAAAGATGTTACATTGTTGTGTAACAGAATATTTAATTGGACAAATTAAGGAGGTGAAAACTTTGTAGCTGAGTACGGGTTTTCGAAAGTTATTGTTATAAAATATTGATTTTGACCATATTCGATTAAATATTAAGTGATAATGTAATTATCCATTTTTGCGTAAATGAATTTGGGTGAATGAGAAATCAATGTCATTTAATATGTGGATAAATACATTAATGAATGTATTTATTGTGGTAATAGTGAAATGTTGTGACTAATAGACATAAAAGATCATGTTTTTGTTTTGGTGAATATATATATATATATATATATTTTTGATCGGGTAAATAAAATTTTATTACTTTCAAAGTAAACAAAGAATTGGCATAAAGAATGCCTAACAATATCAACAATCGAATATTCTATTGTAAATGTTGTGTCTCTTAAAATAATTTAAGAGATAACGTTTGACGAATAGTTGTTAATTTCTAAAGGTTGCGACTTTTAGAAAAACAAAGTTAATGGTGAAAAGTCACAACTATTTACCGCAACTCTTGGAAATCTATAAATAGACGTCCCACACTTGTCATTTGCATTAACTTTGTAATGTTGCATTAGCTTCGGAATAAGTGTTTAAGTAATTCAAAAATCGATTTCATATAAATTCTATCAAGTGCATATGCATACTAGAGTTGTAGTTATGCATTAGAGTTGTGTCAAGAAAGTTTCGGATACCCGAATCCGTTTGCCGATAACTTCCATTTCAATATCATAGCAAACAACAAATATTACTACTTAATATAGGGATCCTATAACATACATTACTTAACTCTATATTGTTATTCACTCTTAAAGCATCTCGCCAACCCTAGAAAACTCTACGCAATATTCAATTATTCATAGCATAATTGACGTGCACATGATGAAATATACACAACTTCGGTATTGATTATGGATTTATATATAGTTATGCATACATGATATATATATATATATAGATATATAATGTGTGTGTTTGAAAAATTGTGTAAATCAAGACAAAGTATTATGTACACGTTATTTATAAAAAAAAAATCAATATTATTGATTACTGGTGTGTGGTGCTTATTAATGATAGACCGTTGATTGATGAACAGGAAAAAAAACAAAAAAACAAAGCATATTTTTCATGCTTTGGAGGTTATGGAGGGGGAAGTTGGGTCTTCAATAAGTGAAGAGGAGGGACTTTAACTATAATTGTTCACCTGTTACGGAATCTTTATAATCATTTTAGAAATAAGATATGAAAAAAAATCATATTTTTAACATATATTAGTGGGGAGAACTGTTCTTTTGATTTTAAGAAAATGAATGCAAAATACTTTTGGTATTTACGTTTGAAAGCGGTTTTTTTTTTTTTTAGTATTAATTTACGGGATCACAACTACAAATTTACCCCATTCTCTTGGGGTCAAAACTTTATCATAGGGAAAATGATTTTTTTTCCTCCCGTAATTTACCTCATTTTGATTTTCATCCTGCTGACTTTCAAATTTTGATTTTAGTCCTGTAACTTTATTTTTTTTTAATTTTCTTCCTGCTAACTTTCAAATTATGATTTTAGTCTTGTAACTTTATCACTTTTTGATTTTAGTCCTATAAGGGTTAGTAGGTTGTAGGACCAAAATAAAAAAATATATAAGTTACAGTTTTAGTCATGGGGTTAGTATCTATACATGTTTGTATGATGTGAAATATTTTTTCTATATAAAATAGACAATATCAATATTTATGATGCATTATTAATAAATGTGTTTGAGCAATATTTTATGAAATAATTTTTTGAAATATAAATTTTTTTTTTTTGCAGCTTTGGCATCTAACGTTGCATGTGACACGTCCTTGGTGTCTGCTCTGAATGCCACGTAAGTATACGTATCGTCGAAAATTTACACCATGTATCGAATTGCAATAATAAATTAGCTCATGCATCGAATTGCAAACTTTAAAAGTTGGGATTTAAATCAAACCCATCCTCTAACTTTTTACCTTTATCAAAATAGTCCTCTATTTAGTTGCTTTATCAATATAGTCCCGTATTTATTCAAATTTCGCCAAAATGATCCTAATTAGCCTAAAAATGTACAAAACCTCACCGTTTTGGTCCTATATTTATTTTCTTTACCAATTTAGTCCTGTATCAATTCACATTTCTCCAATTAGGTTCTAATTAAACACATAAAGCATAAAATGCCACCTTTTTAGTCACGCGCACTAGTTTTTTTGGGGGAGGCCTGTGATGTGTTTTTTTTTCCAATGTTGCACACTAGGTGGCCATCTTTGCCAAATAAAAAAAAAATTGAAATAAAATACAAAAAATCAATTAGAACCATTTTTCACCAAATTAAGACCATTTTGGTGAAACTTGAAGAAATACAGGACTAAATTAATAAAACAAATAAATAGAGGACCATTTAATTAGATAAAGGTGAAAAGATAGAGGACGAATTTGATTTAAATCCCTTAAAAGTTCGTGTTGTAATAATTAATTAAAACTACAAAATTTGTAATTTCTTTTGCAATTAACCCAAAAAATATTTATTTATTAAAAGTGTTGTTTTTACATGTTATGAAATAAAACATTTATAATGATACATTCAAAAATAAAAATAAGAAATTTATAATGGAAAGAGAAAGTACTAATTAACTACACCCACCATCACACAAAACATTAAGCATTCAATTCATTTTCTTTTTTCAAAAGTCTTTTAGTAGGGCTTACTAGCGATTATTAACCAGTGAATCAGAGAAGAAATCAAATTTGTCTATTACTTAATATCAATCTCAAATCACACCCTCTCTTTGCATAAATAAAATTATTTGATATTCCTCTATTAATTAACCCAGACACTTTTACTAATTAACTACACCACAATCACATAAAACATTAAGATTTCAATTCATTTTTATTTCAAAGTTTTATAGGGCTTAGTAGTGATTATTAACGTGTGAATCAGAGAAAAAATCAACAAATTTTAAAATTCCATCAGTAATTTATATTATATCATATATATCTATGAGATTATGATTTTTGTTTTATTTATTTGTATAATTGTATGATTGAAAATTGAAATATATTAAATTTTTTATATCAAAATATTTGTTAATTAAAAATGAGATAAAATTTAATATTACAATTTGAATGTGACAAATTTATCTACTATGTGTAGATCTTATTTTTTTAATCAATAGTAATTAATAATTTATGACCTGTTCATTTAGTTTTAAAATTTAAATTTGTTTCTCCAATATCATGTCTTCTTAAATACTTCCTCCGTCCCGGGTTTTATTTCATAGGTTGACTTGCACAATCTTTAAGAAAACACTGTTTGATGGGACATTTTGCTTTTAGAGTTGTAAGAAAAGGTGGGATTAACTTTTCTAGTTAATGTTAATTGTTCCCACCTTTTATAAATTTATGGAGGGAATTCAAGACAACAATGAAATAAAAATTGAGGGCATTGTATTTAAAAAAAAAAACGTCACTGTTCATTTTCAAAAATGGACACTGTACAAATTTTAAAAAAATGACCCTATATTAAACTGAAAGTTTATGTTTTCAATATCACAAGGTAAAATCCCAAAACAACACAAAGTCTAGAATTTAAAATTACAACTTCAGAAACTTAAAACTACAAATTCAAAAATTTAAAATTACATATTCAGAAATTTAAAATTACAACTAAATTAGTTTTAGTTATACAAATCAAATTTCCCCCCAAAAGTACACTGTCAGCTCAGTGTTAATGAAGAATTTTCCCCCCAAAAGAGCTTTTTCTTTTAATTTCCCTCCAACTTCAAGCAATAAATACCCCAACTCCTTCATTGAATGCTAAACCCTACATAAAAAAAAAAAACAGTTGTTAGTGAACCAAGACATCACCATAAATGAAAACCAAAAGCAACAAACCAAATCTTACCATTAATGAGAAGAACATGGTGGCCCAATTCTTACTGGCCAACAGCAAAAGCAATGGTGCTGTACAAAATGGAAAAGTAAAGGAGGCAGCAGATGCATTTGGGGTTTCAAGAAGAACAATCCATGGGATTTGGACCACAGCAAAAAGACAACTTGCTCAAGGTATGCCTATCTTTTTCATTAACAATATGAAAATACCACACAAAAAACATGTATTCTTGGATACAGTGAGAATGAGGGCAGTTGCATGGGAAAAAAGAACATCCATAAGAAGACTAGCTAAGGAGTTAGATGTTAGCAAAAGTCAAGTTGGGAGATGGGTGAAAGAAGAGATGATCCTACCACATACAAATGCTATAAAGCCCAAACTATCAGATTATAACAAATTCCAAAGGGTGAATTAGAGCTTAAACGCATTGGTCATAGATGGGTTGAATTCAGATGAAATCAAGTTTTCATCTATGCATAATGTAGTGCACATTGATGAAAAATGGTTTTTTATGACTAAAGAATGTGCAAGAATGTATAAACTGCCTGGAGAAGATGATCCATACAGATCATGTCAAAGCAAGAGGTTCATTCCTAAGGTAATGTTTATGGGAGCAGTATCTAGACCACAATATGAACATGGGCAGTTGGTATTTGATGGGAAAATTGGGCTTTGGCCATTTACACATAAAGTTCCAGCCCAAAGAAACTCAAAAAATAGGGTAAGAGGTACGTTGGAGACCAAACCCATTGATTCAATTACAAAAGCAGTGATCAAAGATTGTTTGGTGAATAAGGTAACGTATTTACTGTCAGAAATTTATTCATCATTCAGTAGGCAGCAATGTTAAGTCTCCAAAATAGGGGAGAAGCCACCTATTTGTAATACCCTAGACTTTCATAATCTTATCTGCTTTACTAAATGCTTTATAATTCTATATGAATCTATGTGATGCATTTACATCCAAAATTCATGCCAAGGCACGTTTATGTATTTTATTTACTCGATACTTACAATTAACATATTATTTGCTCAATACATGCTTATTCTTGAGACTTTATAATTTTTATATGTTCTTTATTTTATGTCTTAAAGTATTTGATATAGAAATTAATATAGTCCTTAAGTCTAGTATTTTATTTTACACGTTATAAGTTGAAAAATGAACGTTTCTTCAAGAAACGAATTACGTATCGATTGCTCGATATTTTTTATGATTAGTATATA
Source organism: Ballota nigra (assembly GCA_947034835.1). NCBI lineage: Eukaryota > Viridiplantae > Streptophyta > Magnoliopsida > Lamiales > Lamiaceae > Ballota > Ballota nigra. The sequence continues at coordinate 4,522,315 of OX344720.1, read as the reverse complement.
GACTTTATAATTTATTTAGAGTCCTAGAAAAGTTTTAATTTTATTTTATAAGATAGTATAAGTAATTTTATGCATAATGTACCTTAAAATCATTAAATAAATTAGAAAATCATAATTTCTTTTATTTTTATTTATCAAATCCAAAGCCTACATGTGTCTTAATTACAAGACACAAAATTTCTCTTGAAACTTCATAAAAAATTCGAAATTTATAGATAGGATAGGAAGAGTGGTGAAGTTTCATGAAAATCAAAGTCAAATTTAGAAAATAAAAGTCAAAATTACAACTAATCCTAGTATGCCATGTGTTTAATGGCTTAACCTCTAAATTCATCCAAATTCTTCCACACTTTTCATTCAAGGTCGGTCCTAGGGGGGCTTGGAGTAATCTCCAAGTATTTCTCCTCCTATAAATACAAGAACATGCATGCATAAATAGGTATAAGCTTAGAAAGAAAATTAGAACAAATACTACACTCATACTTAGATTTTGCAAAGGAAGGAGAAGAGATTTCTTGTAGCTACCTATCTCTAAGTAAGCTTCTCTTCTTGTTTGAGTAATTAATTAAGTGGTAGTATGAAGTTTATGCATGATATGTGAATTAAATGATAGGAAAATGAGTTTTGATGAGTAATTTGCATGTTATCCATATTTTACTTCATATTTGAATGTTTAATTCAATTTCTTCATGAGTTATGATAAAAATCATATTTATTATTTGATTATATATGCTTTAGAAGTAGAAATCATGAAATTATATGGTCTAAAGTGAGTTTAAGATGCTATGTTCTTCATATATGCATGAAAACCGAAAATCTGGACAACTTGTGAAGAAATTTCGTTTTTGATCCAATTTTCGATGGAAAATTCTGAAATTTTTATATGTGCAAATAGACTTGTGAAAGAACTTAGGTTTAAAATTTCATAATTTTTGGACTGGTATTCAATTCGTGGTAATTTTTCGAAGTTGAGCTAGGGTTTTGGACGAAATTACAGGAACAGTAGAAGTTTGCTATGATCTGAAAATAATCGGTTAGGTTTTTATAGAAAAAACAAAGTATGTTGATAAATTACATGAAGTTGGGAGTTCATGGTTAAAATTTCATGAGTATTGGACATGTGGTTGATTTATGGTGAATTTTTAAAGTTAAGTGAATAGAATCTGTTACTGTGTGTTCATTATAAAATAATTGATGTTTGGTAAAGAGTTTGAGAAATCTGAAAGTATGGTGATAAACTTTATTGAATTGGTAATATACTGTTAGAATTTCGTAATTTTTGGACGTATGGATAATTTAATATGAATTTTCAAAGTTAGGCGTGTAATCTGTCAAAATCGAATTTTGTATGAAAGGTTCAAAATGGTCCGGTTACATTTTTACAGTCGATATTTATTTATAACTTGTTGTTTGATGATTTTATACACTTAATTGATAATTGGGTGTTAGTATACAATATTTGAATATGTGTGGAGATTTGAATTCAAGTCTTACAATTTACAAAAGTGAAGGGATAAGTAACAATGTTTCTATTTTAAAAATTCTACTTGTAGGTACAAACCTGCAAGGTGGGGAATCACTTCGCTCTTTACCGAGTGTTTTATTATTATTTTAATTGCACTTATTAAATATTGAATGTTAAATATTTTGAGTCTGGCCCGCTATCGACTGGCCCCTGAGATAGTCCAACACTATGTTGGCAAATGAGATAGTCCGGTCGTTCCGGCACCACGGGTTGGTCACGCCACCCAAGCATATACCCGGTGAAACTTCGGGGGCTCACATATTATAGACAATTGATGTTTAGTTTGTGCAATTAACAAGAAATTTCCCACTAAGTGTTTTCAAACACTTATCCCTTCCACTTTAAATTTTTACAGATGCTATGGATCCGGATGTGGGCGAATGAACTCGGCGGGCTGTGAAGTTTCCCTAAAGATTTTATATTTTCGAGAATAATATTATTAAATTTTGGGTTTGTAACTTAAGCTACAATCATACTTATTTACTACTTCCGTTGTGTAAATGTGTGGCGTGTGTATATTTTAATACAAAAATGCTATTTTAGTAACGTTCCTACTTGTGCCACATCATATTTTCCGTACTATATTAAGTGGGGGCGTTACACTATTGGTTACATTAATCATGCTAATCCATTCATTTATAACAGGTAATACCAGCTATTAAGGCAAAGTGGCCTCCAAATGCAAGTAAAACCATCTTCATACAACAAGATAATGCAAAGCCACATATAGACAACAATGATCCAGACTTCAGAGCAGCTGCAAGCTCAGATGGGTTCAACATTGTGCTTATATGCCAACCACCCAATTCACCTGATACAAATATTTTAGATTTGGGTTGGTTTAGGGCAATACAATCACTACAAGTTGACACATCTTCTTACAATGTGGATGAATTAGTGTCCAATGTGTTGTTGTCTTTTAATTCATTAACAGCAGTCACATTGAACAAAGTCTTCCTAAGTCTACAATGTTGTTTAGTTGAGATCATGAGGCACAAGGGTCACAACAAGTACAAGTTGCAGCATATGCAGAAGGGCATGTTTATGAGGGAAGATAGGCTGCCACTTACACTACAAGTTGATGAAGAACTTGTGAGAGAAAGTATTCAGTTTATCACTGAAACTGTGCAAGAGGGTGGGCTAATTTATGATATTAGCAACCTACTGATGTGGTTGGGATATTGAAGGCAACTAGCTAAGGTAATCACTTTTGGATAAGTAGTGGGGTTGACTAATGTAGGTTAGATAAGTAATGGTATGGCAGCTAGCTAAGATAACAATTTTTGTAATGTTTACAGCATAAACTTAGGGCCACATATGTTTCTTTTTGGCATGTAAGGAGTGGTTTAGGCTGTAAACATTAATGTATTTAAGTCTCCAATGCAATCAAGTTTATTTTCATCTTTGAATATGTACCCTCAGAAGGTATTTTCATCATAGGGTACATGTCTCCAAACTAGAAAGAACCTAGTGGTGACTATGGGACATGTATTAGTCTCCTATTAAGGGAGAAAAACCTAATGGTGACTATTGTACATGCACAAGTCTCCAAACTAGGAACAACCTAGTGGTGACAAACAATCAACCAACTCACAAGTACACTGTCAACTCTAAGTACCCTCAGGAAATACAATGAAACAACCTTCACAGGGACTTAATTAGCCAAACAGATCACAAGAAAGCAACCAACTCTAAGTACCCTCAGGAAACACAATAAAACAACCTTCACAGGGACTTATTTAACCAAAATAGGGGACAAAAGAATGCAAGTTTTCACATATACAACTCAAAGGACCCAAAATAACTCTGATTTTCCACACAAACAGCTCAAATAGGCCACTGATATTCAAGTTTCCATATATACAGCTGAAAGGGGTCAAAAGAATTCAAGTTACCACATATATAGATCAAAGGGGCCTAAAGAAATGCAAGTTTTCACATATACAGCTCAAAGGACCCAAAAGAAGTCTGATTTTCCACATACACAGCTCAAAGAGGCTACTCATATTCAATTTTTTCACATATAAAGCTCAAAGGGGCCAAAAGAATGTAAGTTTTCACATATACAGCTCAAATGACCCAAAATAACTCTGATTTTCCACATATACAGCTCAAAGAGGCCACTCATATTCAATTTTTTCACATATAAAGCTCAAAGGGGCCAAAAGAATGTAAGTTTTCACATATACAGCTCAAAGGACCCAAAATAACTCTGATTTTCCACATATACAGCTCAAAGAGGCCACTCATATCCAATTTTTTCACATATAAAGCTCAAAGGGGCCAAAAGAATGCAAGTTTTCACATATACAGCTCAAATGACCCAAAATAACTCTGATTTTCCACATATACAGCTCAAAGAGGCCACTCATATTCAATTTTTTCACATATAAAGCTCAAAGGGGCCAAAAGAATGTAAGTTTTCACATATACAGCTCAAAGGACCCAAAATAACTCTGATTTTCCACATACACAGCTCAAAGAGGCCACTCATATCCAATTTTTTCACATATAAAGCTCAAAGGGGCCAAAAGAATGCAAGTTTTCACATATACAACTCAAATCAACCCAAAATAACTCTGATTTTCCACATATACAGCTCAAATCAACCCAAAATAACTCTGATTTTCCACATACACAGCTCAAAGAGGCCACTCATATCCAATTTTTTCACATATAAAGCTCAAAGGGGCCAAAAGAATGCAAGTTTTCACATATACAGCTCAAATCAACCCAAAATAACTCTGATTTTCCACATATACAGCTCAAATCAACCCAAAATAACTCTGATTTTCCACATATACAGCTCAAAGAGGCCACTCATATTCAATTTTTTCACATGTAAAGCTCAAAGGACCCAAAAAACAGTAACATGCAACAACTAAACTCAACAAAATGAACCACAATAACAACTAAACTCAACAATTCGAATCACAGCAACAACTAAACTCAACAGATCGAACCACATTTTCGCATACTAAACTCAACAGATCGAACCACAGGCATAAAGTAAAGCACAAGGGTAAAGTAAAGTACCTATACTGAGGACAATATATGCATATCATCCTCAGTATGATGTCTTCACCTTCAACACCCGTAGATGCGGGCCCCAACCCAAGATCGGGGGGTATCACCTCCTCCACGCCGGAAGCGGATGCCGACCCCAACCCCAGGTTAGAGGGCATCGAGTCGCCATCTTCGGAATCAGGGACTAGTGCATTTTCCAGCAAAAAATCGTTTGTTTCCTCTTCGGAATTGGCGACATATCCACCGCCGTCAACAGATTCGTCGATGAAACTAGAGCCAGAGCCAAACCCTAGTTCGACGACTCCTCTATCAGTTCCGACTGGGTCCTCGTCGGAATCGTCCGCAAGACCTTCGATTTGGCTTTCTTCTACAATCGTATCGTCATACGAATCGGCCACAATATCAGATGGCTTACAAGTCTTGAACATCTTTGAGAAATCGACGGAGACGTCGATTGAGATGGAGAGAAGTGAGAAGAGACTAGGGTCTCCTGGAGATTTCCAGAGAAATCGAGGAAGAAGAAGAGAAACGGCGCAAATCTAGGGTTTCGTGGAGAGAGAGACTCTTGAGAGAAATCGAAGCATCCAGAATGAATTAAGGGGTAATGGGTTGGTTGGGTTGATTTGGGTAGATTGGGGGTAATGGGTTGGTTGGGTTGATTTGGGTAGATTGGGGGTAATGGGTTGGTTTGGGTAGATTAGGGTTAAATTAATTAGGGCCTACTAATTTAATTTACTAATGGGCCTCTTTAGTTAATTAATGGATGGCCTTTTAGAAAATAAACAATTTTTTTACTTTCCATTTTTGAATTGTGAAATAAGAGGTGGGACATCCAAAAGTGGAAAATGTGAAATAAAACCCGGGACGGAGGGAGTATATGTTTAGATATCAAAAAAGGAAAATAAAAGTAAGAAATAAAGATTTAACTTGAAATCTAAAAATTGGAACAATATAATGAATTTGGTAATGAAAGAGTAACTGAAACAAGTGATACACCTGCATCAAATGATAATGTAGAAGTGGTCGAACATGAAAAAGACGATGATGAAAACGTAAATCAGAAAATGTAAGGTTACGTGGGTTGGATTTAAGTAATTATTTCGAAAAAAAAAATGTTATATTAATTTAAGCATAAGATTGCTTTTTGGTTTTAAATATTGATATTTAATTTCAAGTCATTAAATTTTAGAGTTTAAATTACAAGTCGTCCCATAACTTTTTGACAAAATAGATTTGGTCCCAAAATTAATTTTTAATTATATTTAGTCCCAATTTTTCTGACAGGGTCCAATTTTGGTCCCAATTTTCACTTTGAAGTCCGAATTTCGGTGATTTTCGACAAAAGTGCTGATGTGGCGTTTACGTCTACTATTTATATTTGATTTTTTCTTTTCTTTTACAATTTTATTGCACATAATATATATTTATAAATTCTAAAAGAAAGTGACAAAATGAAATATAATTAGCACATATGGACGCCCCATCAACACCCTTGTCATAAATCCCCAATTTCAGACTTTAAAACGACGTCGTATTATCTTTTCCGGCCGATTTGGGACCAAAATTGGATTTTGTTTGATAATTTGGGACTAAATCTGATAAAAAGTTAATTTTGGGACTAAATCTGTTTTGTCAGAAAGTTATGGGACGATTTGTAATTTAAACTCTTAACTTTTATATACCCTTTAAATTAGTATAATTATGGCATGAGATATGTAACTAGGGCATTGACTCATTAACACTTTGGTAGAGATAAATATTAATTTGTGTGGTCTCATGCCATGAGACGGTCTCATACAAGTTTTTGCCTTAAAAAGATTACTTAGATGTCCAATTTAATCGATCTCGACCTAGGCTTTATAATTCCTAAGTATATCGGCCCTGCAAATTAAGAACGAGTAATGATAGGTTAAATTGAGCATCTAATCTAAATAACTAAGAGCTAAATTTCATAGCTAAACAAATTACACGTACAATATGTATGTTCGAATTGCATGCATGAGGTGCATTTCTTAAACTTCTTTTCTTTATTCTACGATCTACATGATTACAAATTTCTTCTTGTGTTCCAAAATTTTGTTACATATGTCCAATATATATATGTTTATTCTAATTTACAATAATTTTTTTTCTATTTTATCATCCAATCATCATCAAATTATTTCACATCTCATTAACTTTATACTCACAAACATTAACTTAACTCCTACATCAAAATACCTTTAATTTCTAAGCACATTTGTTTTGTGAGTATGTATAGAGTGAAATTGGTTTATATATGAATCACTGAAGGGTATTAGTTGTTTTCACTGAAAAGTATTACTGAAGAATATTATTGGTTTACACTGAAGAGTCTTAGTTCATTTTCACTGAACAACTAAGATTTTTTAGTGTAAACCAGTAATACTCTCAGTTAGCCCAAATCAACGGTCAGGAGCCGGTGGGCTTTTATCCCAATTGGATTTTCCTTATCTGGTACGGAATCAAGTTAAGAAGTCAGTGGAAGACCGAGTCTCTCTCCCTAAATCAAAGATCCCTCAAAAGCAATCGAAAAAATCCTTGAAGAAGATGGAGTTGAAAAAACTAGGTGAATTTCTAGCTGAGATGGAATCCCCTAGTGAAACAAATTTGGTATGGCGAAAGAAGGCAGGAAATAAACGTCCTTCAGATTTGGCTGTAAAAGAGGCAAAAAATTCGTGGATTCTGGGGAAAAAATTGGGTCTTCGTGTGAAAGGAGATGAAGATAAATTAATTGGGGATCTGGTTTTATCGATGGAGAGCGGTTCGGATGGTAGCCTGGGCGTGGAGAAGAGGAATGGTTTATCCAATGAAGATTCTTAATTACAATATAAGAGAGATCGGGAGCGAGGCGAAGTTGAAAGAGATTAGGGATTTAATTAAGGTACACAATATTGACTTCTGTTTCATTCAAGAATCAAAAAAATAATTTATGGATTCTCCTTTCTGTGGAAGAATTTGGGGAAGGGGTAATTTTGATTGGATTCATAGAGGTGCTATTGGTAGATCGGGCGGAATTCTTTCTATTTGGAATTCGAATGCTTTTTCTGTTTCAAGTAAATGGCACATGGATGGAGCTGTCGTGATTCATGGGTTTTGGGGCACTAATAGAGTGGAATGCTGTCTTGTGAATATTTATGCGTCGTGCCCGCTTGCTGAGCGTTTGGAATTATGGGAGAGACTCTTGTTTGTCGTTAATAGCAATAAGGAGGCTTGCATTTGTTTAGCAGGACATTTCAATTCCGTGAGAAGAGAATCGGAAAGGTTGGGTAGAAGAGCCGAGTCTTGCAGGAAAGATTTTTCTTCGTTTGATGAATTCATTCGGGAGTCGGAGTTAGTTGATCTTCCTTTGCACGGGCGGTCATTTACGTGGTATAAAACTGATGGTTCTTGTAAGAGTAGAATTGATAGGTGTCTTGTTAATTCAGCTTGGATCTCTGTTTGGCCTGGGACTGTGCTTAGAGGAATGAAGAGGTCCCTCTCGGATCACTGTCCTTTGCTAATTTCTGATGAGGTAAAGGATTGGGGTCCAAAACCTTTTCGGTTCATTAATTCCTGGTCTTCTCACCCTGATTTTCAAGAGTGGGTGGTGAGCAAGTGGAATTCTGACTTGAAGCGAAAATACTAACTTCTACTAGTTGTTTCCCCGCAAGCGGACGGGTTCACTGTAGTATGAGCAAGTATAATGACCAAGTATTATCAAACCCACGAGATGGAGTGTATGCGAATAGATCCCTGAAGATCTACGCGTCGTAGTTAATATGAGTGTAATGTTTTTGGGTTTTTTGAAAGATTAATTAAAAGACTAAAATTAAACTAATTAAACTAAAGTACTAAAGAAGACGAATTAACTACGGTTTGTGTTCAAGTAAGAGATGGTGATGCTTAGGATAGGAATCCCTACGTATACTAACGGAGCCGGTACATAATCAAGATAATTGTGACGCGCAAGAAATAACCTAAGTAAAAGAATACAAGGTGAAAGCTCAAGATTCTAAACCCTAATACTTTACCCTAACACTCGACTTCACTAATCCACTAACAAGTTAATAGATTGTGCTTAATTAATGAGACCCTAATTTAACTAAGGTGATGCGGTCGTCCTCCTTCGCTAAACTGGTAGATTAATTAACTCTTTCTAAACCCTCTCGTTAAGACTACTCGTTGTTAAAGAGTGATGCGGTCGTCCTCTCCCTAACACTTTTCGTACGAAATTCAAAAGTAAAGTTAAGATTAATTTTAAGAATTCATTAATCAAAAGAATTAAAACCTAACGTCACAAGTTACCCTAATTACGTACCCACAACCTACTTCTACGAGTTCATCCTACCCAAGCATGCAAGGGTTTTAGCTAGACATAGGTTTTACGCAAATAATAGCAATTGAATAAGTTACAAACATGAACATGATAATTAAGACGAAGAAGAGATCAAACATAAACTAGGGTTTAACGAAATAAAAGAATAACTGAAATTAACTCAAGAAAAGAAGTCTTAACGTGTTCAAGAACAAAACTATAAAGAAACGAAACTAAAAAGTAAGATCGTAATATGAATTCGTAACGAAAACCTAAAAAACGTAAACGTAAAGCTTGCTTCTCTCCTTCCTCTCCAAAAACGAACTCTAAAAGTCTAAATCTATCAAGTTATGTGTGGTCCCCCAAAAACGTGCTTGAGACGAGTATATATATGCAACGGGCCGAATCGTGAATTCGTGGGCCAAAAAACGCCTTTTAAAACGCAAAACATGAAGGTGCTCGAGCAGGCCTGCTCGAGCGGTCGCGCTCGAGCATGTAGCTCGAATGACACAAGTGCTAGAGCGCTCGCGCTCGAGCAGTGAAAATCCTCTGCACGTTTTGGGGCGCTCGAGCAACACGCTCGAGCGGTGGCGCTCGAGCTGCTCGAGCGCTAGAACTTTTCTGTATGTTTTGGGGCGCTCGAGCAACGTGCTCGAGTGCTAGTGCTCGAGTGGTTTACTCGAATGCCCCCAAATTTTCACCAAGTAGTACTTTTCTTCTTCAACACTAACACCAATCGTATTCCTTCGATATCTTCTCATCCGGGCATCCGTTTGAGTCGATTCAAAGTCCTATGAACTCCATTCTTCGCCCTCGATTCACCTACGAGCATTAAAGAGACAAATTCATTAATGTATAGAAATAATGCTCAATTGACTCCAAATACTCGACAAAATCGGCCAAAATTAGGGTATTTCGAGTGACGAATCATGATAATTTCACACCTAATCAAATTCATATTCTGTGGTTAGCTGAGGTGGGTTCTGCTTAAAGGAAAAATTCAAACTCTTAAAGGCAGATTTACAGAAGTGGAACAGGGAAGTTTTCGGGTCGCTGGAAAAGAAGGTGGAAGTACATAAAAATAATATTTGGGAACTGGACCTGATGGATGAGGTATTTGGTCTTGAGGATGAAGAGGTTATTTTGCGGAATTGGCAAATGTCATTACTTTCAGGAGAGATGAAGAAGTTGGCCTCTTTTCTTTCTCAAAAGGCTAAGTTGAAATGGCTTCATGAAGGGGATGATAATAACAATTTTTTTTTCATAAAAGCATCAACAAAAGGAGAAAATCCAATGAAATTTTAGGGCTTTCGTTTGAAGGAGAATGGGTGGAGGATGTGCATAAGGTGAAGAAAGGAATTTTTTATTTATTTAGCAATCATTTTAAATCAATTGGAGGGGAACGTCCAGTGTTAGATCAGAGCTTGGTTCATAAGAAAGAATCGGCCTTGGAGAATGCTTCGCTTATAGCGGAGTTTACGGAACATGAAGTGTTGGAAGCTCTAAAGTCTTGTGAAGGATCGAAAAGTCCTGGCCCGGATGGATTTAATTTCCATTTTCTGAAGTCTTTATGGGAAGTGTATAAAGAAGATTTCATGCGTTTTCTTAAGGAATTTCATTCTAACGGCAAGCTTGTTAGGGGCCTGAACTCTTCGTTCATTGTGTTGATTCCTAAAAAAGAGGAGGCATCTAACCTTGGGGACTTTAGGCCAATCTCGCTGGTCGGAGGGCCTTATAAAATCCTGTCGAAGATTCTATCCAAAAGATTAAGTAGGGTCATGGATTCAATCATCTCCGAATTCCAATCGACATTTGTAGGTGGAAGACAGGTTTTGGATAGCATTGTGGTTCTCAACGAGATTATTGAGGAGGCTAAGAAGACTAAAGAAAAGTCCTTGTTGTTCAAAATTGATTTCGCCAAGGCATATGATTCAGTGGAATGGAGCTTCCTTCGTTCTATCATGGAGAGTTTTGGATTTGATAAAAAATGGGTTGGGTGGATTATGGAGTGCATTTCTACAGCACAAGCTTTTGTTCTAGTTAATGGAAGTCCGACGGGCATTTTTAACCTCGAGAGAGGGTTGAGACAGGGGGACCCTCTATCCCCCTTTCTCTTCCTCTTAGCTGCGGAGGGGCTTAGTTTGCTGATGAGGAGGGCGACGGATTTGGGGCTGTTCAATCCGGTTGCGATTGGGAAAGATAAGGTTCAAATATCGCACTTACAATTTGCGGATGATACTATCTTCGTGGGGAAGGCTTCAACTGAAAATGTGGAGTTTCTTAGACATTTCTTAATAAATTTGGAATGGATGTCGGGCCTTAGAGTTAATAAGGAGAAATGTCTTCTTTATTATTTGAATGTTAGCGTTGAGATGCTGGATGTCTATGCAAGCTCACTCGGTTGTAGAGTAGGATCTCTACCTTTTGTATATCTGGGCGTCCGTGTTGGCTCTTCACACCGGAAATTGTCTGATTGGAATTATGTTGTGCAGAAGATTAGAAATAGGCTGAAAAAGTGGGATGTTTCGTTGATTTCTTACGGGGGTAGATTAACTCTCCTGAACTCGGTTCTTTCTTCCGTACCGGTATACCTCCTGTCGATCTTCCGTGCGCCGAAAAGTGTTTTGTGTGAAATTGAGTCTTGGCAAAGAAAATTTTTCTGGGGGGTGGTGAGTGTGTGTAAAAAATGCCGCTTATTAGTTGGCGATCTTTATGTCTCCCTAAACTAGAAGGGGGCTTGGGGGTGAAAGATCTTGAATCCTTCAAATTATCTCTAATCGGAAAGTGGGCATGGAGATTCTTCAACTTTGGGTTCGGGTTATTAAGTCTCGGTGGGGGCATAGTGGGGGTATAGGGGGCGATTTGGAGAGGGGGAGAAGAAGAGTTATTGGGGTATGGTGGGGGAAAGTGTTGAAGAGTGTGGAGGAAGGGCAAGAGAGTTGGTTTTTTAATTTCTTAGAGAGGTGTGTGGGGGAAGGGAGGGAGACGAGCTTTTGGGGGGATTCTTGGGCGGGTGAAGGGCCTCTGAAATTTAGATTTGCTAGACTTTTCAGGTTAAATAATTGTAAAGTTGCTAGCATTAGAGAGATGGGAGATTGGAGTGGGGGGAGGTGGGAGTGGGCATGTCATTGGAGGAGAGAGCTTACTAGTAGGGATATGGAAGTGCTTAACGATCTTATTAATGTAATTAACAGGTACACTCCAAGATAAGGCGGACCAGATTTTTGGAGGTGGAACAAAGCGCGAACCGGTATTTATAATGTTAAGGATGCATACATGTGGCTGGTGTCAAAGAAGAATGGTGGTGTTCAGGAGAAAAAGAAGGAGTATAAATTTTTGTGGAAAACGTGGGCACCTCCAAAGGTACGTGTTCATGTTTGGAAGGTAATCAAGGAACGTCTTCCTACTCTGGATATTCTGCAAAGTAGACATATAGTTCCTGTTTCTGTGAACAATATCTGCATTTTCTGCAATATTGAAGCGGAATCTGTGCGACATCTGTTGTTCGAGTGCTTCGTTGCACATGATTTTTGGATGAAGTGTGTGGATTGGATGGGGTCAAGATGGTCTTATCTTCATGTCCAGTGACAAATTTGCTGCATTTTAGTGGCTTAAGGAGAGGAAAGATGGAGAAAAGGGTGACAATTAGTATTTGAGAATGTGGGGTTTGGTTATTGTGGAGAAAGAGAAATGAAAGTATCTTTAGAGGAGAACAAATTCATATTGATAAATTGTTTGGCGACCTCAGGGTAATATGCTGGAATTGGATGTCTCATTATAAAGAGTGGAAGACAGATGCAAGCTTTCTGGAGTGGTCTGCGAACCCATTTACTGTTCTGTAATAGTTTTCATTTGTTGGAGTGGAGTATGTACTAGGAGTGGGTTTGAGTGTAGGGTGTATCTCACACCTTGTTTTGTACTTTGCAAGATCTATGTTTTAATTGAAAATTTTAGTTTCCCGACCAAAAAAAAAAAAAATACTCTTCAGTAAATATAACTAATACTCTTCAATGAAAATAACTAATATTTTTCAGTGATTTATGTATAAACCAGTTTCACTCTATACCTTATCTTATTTTGTAACTTTATATACATCTTTTTAAAACACGATGAAGTATTAGTTACGTAAATAATAATGGTAGTACATCTTATAACGTAAATAATAATGGTAATTACATTTTTAGAGGAATAATAATGGAGTCACAGTACTCAAATTCCAAAATCCTCTAAATTACCCCACCAACTAAATATACCCCAACAAAATTTATAAATTTACATGTATTACTAAACATACCCCATTTTATTCCTATAATATCTCCACCCTATCAAATTAAAAAATGACTAAGTATAGAGTAAAAATAGTTCATACATGAATCATTGAGGGGTATTAGTTATTTTTACTAAAGAGTTTTAGTTGTTTTCATTGAAGAGTATTAATTGTTTTTACTGAAAAGTCTTAGTTCATTTTCAATAAACAACTAATACTTTTCAGTGAAAACTACTAATACTCTTCAGGGAAAATAACTAATACTCTTCAGTAAAAACAATTAATACCCTTCAATAGTTCATGTATGAATCAATTTCACTATATACATACTCTTAAAAAATAACACTTTCTTATTTCATATTCAAGAAAAAAAAAATTTATGGTTTTGATATGGAGACCACAATTGGGTTCCTTATGGAGCCCAATTGCTTAGTTGACCAATCGCATCATCAATTTAGATTACAAATTAAATATTAATTATATTATTTAGTCAACTCCTTCCTTAAATCTCTTTTAAAAAAAAAAACCTGATTTGTATATCTTCCTCCAACCATATATATTTATCTCTCTCCTAAATAATTATTGTTATAAATCTAGAAGATTTAATATTCCAAATCTATGAGATTTGGTGTGGACATTACTTAAGGTCCAAGAAACATATTGGGCTTTATCCATTAGACTATGATTTTACTATTATATATATCCCTTTGTACTCATAAATTATGTACTCTCATACACAAGAATATTAGTGGAACTCCTGGCTTGGATCGCCCCCAGACGTAGTCGTTCTCGACGAACTGGGTCAACAAATCGTGTCTCTTTATTTACGCACTTATTTACAACACGTTATCAGCACGAGACTCTGCCCGAGATAAAACGGTACGCCCCAGAATTAATCCCCTTTAAATCACATGAATTAATTCACGTACTCGAATTATTCGATCCATATTTTGCATGATATATATGCTTGTATATTATTATCTTGTTTGATTCTTATATTCGATATTAATTGAATAATATGCGTTATTATGTTGAATTTACTGTTTTAATTCTTGGATTGAGATCGAAAAAACGAACGCCGGCCGCCACCGCCGCGCTCCCGAAGCGCCGCCTACAGCAACACCGTGCCGCCACCGCGCTGCCGTCCCCCTCGCGGCCACGTCGCCGCCGCAGCAGTGCGTGCAACCGCCGCTGCCGCCAAAGTGGCTGGAAGCCACCGCGAGCGACGCGGCCTTGCGCTGTTGTGATGCATGGTGGCTTCCCCAGTTGGGTCGCCCGCCGGCATGGGCTTCCCCGCCGCCTCCGCGTGCCCCCGTGCGCCGCGTCGAGGCGGCGCTCCTTCTCCCGCGACCGCTTACGCGTCGGACAAAGAGAACCAGGGAATCAGCCTCGATCGCGCCTGTAGAACGTGATCGGAGGCTGGGAGTCGCGTCCTGGGAACGCGATCACCCAGGCCAGTCGCGTCCCCCAGGCGCGACTGGCTCCAATTTTTTTTTTTTTATTTGTTTTTCGGTTCTCTCCTCTCGCCGTATGCACCTTGCACGTTTTACGTGCACTTTTAGTCACATGTAGCGAATACCCCTTGTGAATTTTGTGAAAAACCTGATCCTGTTTCGGTTTTGTATCACAAAATTTATATTATATGATCCTGAAAATATTTCGTTAAATTGCGTTAATATACATGAAATAATTATTCTTATGATTATTTCCTCGGTCTATTAAACCGTATATTTTCTGCAAATTATTTTCATGTGATTATCGCTATTATTTATTATTGCATGTTTATGTGATATTATCCTACATGCTTTAATCCTGCGCACATAGTTTATTTATAGTCCGCTTTTTATGCCCGGGTAGGCAGCGCCCGGTATTTGTCGGACCGTAAATTTATGTCTTGGGTAGACGACACCCAGTACGTGCATCTATGTGCATTAGAATAACTAAATAAATCCTTGTCTCCCCATTGTCTATGATTTTGGTCAATCCTCTTACCCATGTCACTTTAATCGTAGTGTTGATATTACCAAAAGAGAATTTGCTGAGCTTACTCTTGATGGTAGTAACTACCTGATATGGGCGCTAGATGTCGAAATACATCTAGCCTCGAATAATCTTAGCGGCACGATTGTCGATGATCCAAAATCAACTGATGCCCAGAAGGCGAAAACTTTGATTTTTCTTAGGCATCATCTCATTCAGGACCTGAAAAATGAGTATCTCACTGAAAGAGATCCTGGAACATTGTGGAAGTCCCTGAAGGACCGTTTCCAACAACAATATGATATACTCCTCCCTCAAGCCCAATACGATTGGCTGAACCTCCGTTTCCAAGAATTTAAGTCTGTAACGGAGTATAACTCAGCCCTACATCGTATTGTATCTCAGTTAAAGTTATGTCAGAAAATCAATTAACGGCCCGGTTCGCTGATTGCACATTCGATGAAGATTACTTCCCGGCATTAGGGGGAGATCCAAATTCAAAATTGAATGAATGCCGGGAACTTACGTGGAACGTAAGTAATCTTCAGTATCTAGATCCGCACACTAATCAATCTGAACTAGAAGTTCAGAAGATCATTAACCTGCAGAACTTAGCAAATAACCTGCCAGATGCGTTCACTGACCATAGAGGTGTGACTAGATCACATATACCTGCAGTAAATGCTCACCAAAGAGTTGAGGTCCCAAGCAAAATGAGTACTCATGCCCCCACACGCCAAAAGTGTAAGGGACCCTCAAGAGATAGTAACACACCTAAACGAAAGACTAGCAAATCTGGTCAGTCGAATGGAAAATCTCTAGAAGAGATCCGTCTAGATAATCCCAAGTCTCTAGGAGACGAGAGTCCTAGTGATGAAGCACGTGCATAAAATATTCCATGCACTAGGACCATGGAACGACCAGACCCAGATACAATGGGAAATGAGGAAGGTCTGGTTGACATAAACATCGAAATCTCTGTGAACTTCACATATATGGGAGAAACATAGAATAGAAATATTACTGTCGTCGACGATACATTTGCAGCGTCAATAGCTCTTTCCATTATAAATGATCTACATCCTGAACCCAAAACAATCGCAGAGTGCCGGAAGCGCCATGATTGGGTTAAATGGAAAGAGGTAATTGATGTGGAGCTCGCCTCGCTTAACAAAAGACAAGTATTTGGCTCTATCGTTCGTACACCCGCGCACGCTATCCCTGTAGGATATAAATGGGTATTTGTATGAAAGCGAAATGAGAACAATACTGTGGAGAGGTATAAAGCGAGGCTGGTAGCACAAGGGTTTTCGCAGAGACCCGGGATTGATTTCGATCAAACCTATTCTCCCGTCATGGACTCAATAACGTTCTGCTATTTGATGTCTTTGGCAGTTAAGTTGAGTCTCCAAATGAAATTAATGGACGTAGTAACCGCGTACTTATACAGATCACTAGATGCCGACATTTATATGAAAATCCCAGATGGATTTGACATTCCTCGGTTAAGGGATGGTGAAAACCGCAGCATGTATAGCATACAACTGCGAAAGTCGTTGTATGGCCTGAAGCAATCGGGCCTTATGTGGTACAACCGACTTAGTGAATTCCTTCAGAAGAAGGGATACACATTCGATAAAGCTTTCCCATACGTATTCACAAAGAAATTGCAAGACGGTTTTTGTATCATATCCGTATATGTTGATGACCTGAACATAATCGGAACATGCAAAGAGATTGAAGAAACCAATTCAATCTTGAGAGCTGAATTCGAAATGAAGTCCTTGGGTAAAACCAAGTACTGCCTCGGCTTGCAGATCGAGCACCTCCCATAAGGAGTCCTTGTTCATCAGCTGACCTACGTGAAAAAGGTATTGGAGAGATTTCACATGGATAAATCTCATCCATTTAGCACCCCGATGGTCGTCCGATCCCTCGAAGTGGATAAGGACCCATTCAGGCCAAGAGAAGATTCAGAAGAAATTTTGGGACCAGAAGTTCCTTATCTTAGCGCTGTTGGAGCTTTGCTCTACCTTGCAAATTGCACCCGGCCGGACATTGCATTTGCTGTTAACTTGCTTGCGAGACATAGCGCTTCTCCTACAAGGAGACATTAGAATGGTGTTAAGCACGTTCTACGATACCTCCAAGGATCCCAAGATCTTGGACTGTTTTATCGTAAGAACCAAGACAAAACCTTAGTAGGTTATGCGGATGCTGGCTATTTGTCTGATCCTCACAACGCCGTATCCCAGACTGGTTATGTTTTTCTCTGTGGTGGAACCGCAATCTCATGAAGATCGGTTAAACAATACATGGTTACCACGTCTTCAAACCACTCAGAGATCATAGCTTTATTTGAAGCCGCACGAGAATGTGTTTGGTTAAGGTCCTTGGTAAAACACATTGGTGACTCGTGTGGTATCGCCAAAGGCGATACACCTCCCACCGTTATATTTGAAGACAACGCTGCTTGCATCGCATAAATGAGTAATGGGTACGCCAAGGGAAACCTGACGAAACATATTTCACCTAAGTTTTTTTACCCATACGAACTCCAGAAGAGTGGTGTGATTACCATTCAAAAGGTGCAATCTAGCAGATCTGTTTACTAAGTCCTTACCTACGTCTACTTTTGAAAAGTACGTTCGTGGTATTGGGATGCAAACACTTAAAGCGTTGTTGTCTTCAGGGGGAGCGGTAACCTCGAAATAAATCTGGAAGATTTAGATCTAGAAGATCGAATACATTCCTCCCTACTCATTATTTGGTCGATCCCTAGCACGTGGAGTTTTTATGACAAAACATTTATGTTATGTCGTAATGTCCAAGGGGGAGTGTTATAAATCTAGAAGATTTAATATTCCAAATCTAGGAGATTTGGTGTGGACATTACTTAAGGACCAAGAAACATATTGGGTTTTATCCATTAGACTAGGGTTTTACTATTATATATATCCCTTTGTACTCATAAATTATGTACTCTCATACACAAGAATATTAGTGGAACTCCTGGCTTGGATAGCCCCTAGACGTAGTCGTTCCCGACGAACTGAGTCAATAAATCGTGTCTCTTTATTTAAGCACTTATTTACAACAATTATGATAATAATTTGTGATTTAAGAAAAACTTGTAATATATACGTACTAATATATATAATTATTAATATATTTTTAAATTTAAATATGGATTTATCTCATGAGTGAAAAATGTGATGATTAATCATTTCAAAAAATTATTTGGGCGTCAAATTAATTTTAAATTCAATATTTATAAATAAATAAGCACAGTCAATTTAATTGTTTTATTTATCCTTTCCTTTCTTCCCAAATCCAAAAATTCTTAGAATAACAATAAAAAACAAGTAATAAGTATTATAGTATTTGCACATTAAAAGTGTTACTAACTATAATATAACAACATTCACCTATGTGCTAATTGTCACAATTTTTATAAAATAAAAAATTACTATTTTTTTTAATATGTACATGAATCGGAAATTCATACATTAATGTACAAAATTACTAACTTTAGAATTTTCTGTAAAAATAAAGAAAAGACAAAGTATAGATTAAAAATGGTTCATACATAAATTATTGAAGGGTATTAGTTGATTTCACTAAAGAGTATTAATTGTTTTCACTGAAGAATATTAGTTGTCTTCACTAAAGAGTCTTAGTTGACAGTAAATAACTAAGACTCTTTAGTGAAGATAACTAATACTCTTCAGTAAAAACAACTAATACTCTTTAGTGAAAACAACTAATACTCTGAATATTTTTTGCTCGTTCAACGTCTTTGGAAATTGAATAATTTTAAAAAAAATTAATCATTACAGAGAATTAATATTATAAGACAAAGAATAGAGTAAAACTGGTTTATACATAAATCACTAAATGATATTAGTTGTTTTTATTTAAGAGTATTAGTTGTATTTACTGAAAAATATTACTGATTTACACTAAAGGGTTTTAGTTGTTCAGTGAAAATGAACTAAAACTCTTCAGTATAAACTAGTAATACTTTTCAATAAAAGCAACTAACACTCTTCAGTGAAAACAACTAATACCCTTCAGTGATTCATATATAAACCAATTTTACTCTATACAAACTCATATTATAATGATATATAGTTGTAATTAAAAATATCTAAATTTTAGAAAAATGGTAGGTTCAAAATATAATCTATACATGCATTGAAAATCCATACATCTTAAATTTGTATTTCACACGACACAATCAACCGATTTTTTTTTTAAATACCTGGTTTTTGGAAACAAAATCTAAATTTTATTGGGAGGGGGAGAGATTTGGTTGGAGGAATTGAACGGTTTAAATATAGATATATGAATTAGTTAGATTGATTAGAGAGATTTTGAGGATCTTAATTTATTTTATTAATTAATATAATTCAGGATAAATACATTAAGAGTATGTATAGAGTGAAATTGGTTTATATATGAATCATTGAAGGGTATTAGTTATTTTCACCGAAGAGTATTAGTTATTTTTACTGAAGAGTATTACTGGTTTACACTCAAGAGTCTTAGTTCATTTTCACTGAACAACTACGAATCTTTAGTGTAAATCAGTAATACTCTTCAGTAAATACAACTAATACTCTTCAATGAAAACAACTAATACCTTTCAGTGATTCATGTATGAACCAGTTTCACTCTATACTTTGTCATACATTAATTATTAAAATTGATGATGTGGATAACCAACTAAGCAAATGGGCTGCATAAGGAACCCAATTGTGGTCTCCATATCAAAACTATATATATATAAGATGCTCAATTTTATTAAACTAATTCTAATAGACTGAAATTATTAAAATGAACATAATGAAACAATGTGATACTCTTTTACGGAAATTTCGATCATGAGTGGAAGAAAATTCATACACAAAAAAAAAAAAAAAAAAAAGGATAAATGGATAAATCATACAGTATTTAATTTTAATACAACCCAAAATTGCTAATATACTTATCACACAAAACTTTGTCTTAGAAAATCAGGAGGTTAATTTTTTTTTTTTCATGGGTAATTACATGTTACGACGTACATCCACAAAACCAAGAGACAATATTTAGAAATTTTGATATTTGATGAAGAAGATGATATCAAAAAACAACAATCAATATGATTATAACAAAAGTATTTTAAAAGTTATAAACAAGCATAATATCTTTTCAAATTTAGTTTACTTAACAATGTAGAAGTTTTCTACATATTATGCGCAAAATATTTTATATGTTTGACTTGAAAAGAAAAAAAAAATTGAGCATCACATCAAAAGAGAAAATAATAATAATAGTGATATATATACAAAAATGTTGATAATGAAAAATAAACAATACACAGGGTGTAATAGTTCTTTCTACTTTATGTAATACAAAAAATAAGCATATAATTTTCTCAATTGAGATTTCTATAAATAAAAATATCATTATATTTATTTTATAGTTACAAATCGTGCGAACGCACGGGGTGATATACTAGTTGTATATAATGACAATATAATCTCATTAGAAAATGAAGGATGATTTATATGAGAAGTTGATTTACTGTATGAAAAAGAAAAAAACTAATTAATGATATATGGATAACATTTTTAAAATTATGATAGGAGTAACATAGAAAAAAAATAACAAAAAATATCAAAACATTAAATAATTTGAAATAAGAAAGCACTACTCTTAAGCAACACTCATATCAAGTGGGGGTAAGTTTTGTAGAGGTGACTTTGCTTCAAACAACCATCATTAAGTGGATATGATTCAACCATATAAAATTGCACGTTGAAATGAAGGTTATTGCAATTTTGAATTTCTTTTGGAAAAATAGTGTATGTTTCTACTTTTAGAATATTATTTTGGCAGGAATATTGTGACTTTTTTTTCCAGACTATTGTACTTAGATATTGATAGGGATATGATTCAACCATATAAAATTACGTGTTGAAATGAAAAAGTTATTGCAATGTGAATTTCTTTTGGCAAAAAAGTATAAGTTTCTACTTTTAGAATATAATTTTGAAGGGTTGAGGACGTGCATAAATTGAAAGCTGGGAGAATGAATTGCATCCCGTCTCTCTGACTACTTGATTGTCCCAAATAATAAAAGTAAAACTAATGAAATGAACTAACAAAAAACATCGAATTTACTATTTACCTAATGAAATAATCTGGGGCAGAGTTCAAAATAACTTAAAGTACACGAACCTGGACATTCAACAGTCCCAAATAATCCAGGCCAGAGCTGGTTTGATGTGGGTCCGGACTTAAACCCACCCCATTGCCATCACTGCTTATTAGCCGCTTTTCTAAATTTTGCAACACCAGAATGAGTGGCATATAATATAACAAACATAAAGAACCTTTGATTTCCCCAAAACTCTACATTATCTTGATTTCAATTGGTAATAATTACTAACAAACTCATTTTCTTATACATCATAACAAACAAATGAACAATCAAGTCTTATATCCATATAATAGTTTCTGAAGAAGATTACTTCATATGGTATACAAAAATTTGAATAATCGAATCTCTTATCCGTATATGGTTTACAAATGGAAAACAAAATACCCATTCTACTCTAGTTGTTGTCTTTGTAACACCCTAGCTTTGGCGGGTTATCGACGAGTGCTCTATCGACCGACAAATAATAGGGAGTTCAACCAAATTCTCATATATATACGCGAGAAGTAGTTTGATTTTAGCCCCCAAAATAGCCTTCTCCGAAAGCCACGTACCATGTCCAAGATGAGAGTGGTTGTGTTTTAAGGTAATTATTGAAGACGAAAGGGTGAAGATTGTATAGGAATATATATATTAAAATTGATCGACCTATATATGTATTTATATGTGTGTGGTGAGTATATACATTTGAAAGTGCACGTCTCTCTAAGAAATTGACATTTAAATGTCACAACTAATAATAGTCTAAATTTGATTCACTTATTTCCATGAAAGATCACAACTAATGATGGTTTGGATTTAGTAATTAATATCCACCATATTATTATCATTCTAGAATTTCACGAACTAAAAGTATTAAAATAAAAGTTGATAATTTTTATCCTAACTTGAGTTTATTATATGTAGTTCATTATTGTGGTTCCTTTGACTAGGATTTGATGTATCCAGTAATATTACAAAAGTGAATAAATTAACCCTAAAAGATATAATACACAAAATATAAAGTGATTGAAAGGCTTGTTCGACTGGGATTTTACATGCATGTGCATTTAATACATATTTCAATAAGTTAATGTTCACGTATTAATTGTACACAAAATTTGCACGAATGTGCAGGTACGGACCATGCACGAAATGTGTACAAATGTGCATGAATGTGTATAAATGGGCACGAATTTGTAACAAATGTACATAAATGTATAACAAATGTGCACGAATGTGTACAAATGTGCACGAATGTATAACAAATGTGCACGAATCTGTACAAATGTGCATGAATGTGTAACAAATATGCACAAATGTGTACAAATGTGCACGAATGTGCACATATCTTTGTAAATAACCTACTAAAATATCTACACAATGTGGCAGTGTCACTACAAAAGCGATCTGTCTATTAATTCTATCCTCACCTCTCATACTTGAATACCACAATCATACTAATCCCAAGTCTATATGCAACGACATAACAAACTTAAATTGTGCCATTTTTGTGTTTTGATTATAAGCATGGGTTGATTACGCTGTATAATATCTCAAATTTTGTATTCACACGTATAATGCATAAAATTAGTTTTTGACTTAATTAGATTCAAAGAGGAGGTGTTCCCGATCCTCGACGAGCCAGTTAGGATGGTCATGCCGCCGCCTCCGAAATCAAGATTGTTTCGCACACAGAGGAAGGACAAAAAGAAGCAAATACTTTTGGGAAGGGAGGAGGATTTACCTGTGGATTACACTCGAATTTTCAAGTGAAATGCAATTATGGTGGTACAAGTCGTGCTTTTCACATTGTTATGTGCCTTCTTGGGACTCACCGTATCTTTTCAAAAACTGAAAATAAGGCGGGTTTTCGGTTTGGTTCTGTGGAAGTGGGAATTGATTCCCTTGATGCTGATTTTTTCCCGGTTTTTTATCGAGTTGGTTGTTGAAATTGGGGTTACGGGCTGTAGAGTGTAGCATTAGCCTCAAGAAACGACTGGCCTACCACCTATATGTCGTCTAGACAAGTGTCCTCAATTTGGTGTGGTTTGGTTTGGTCGCGACTGGGTGGATTTTCATTTTCGATAAAACTATCAAACGGGCCAAGAATGCAGAACTCTTTGGATACGTATCGAGGATAAGGGGTTGTCTTTTGGCGAGCTCCTTCATGTGGCTGCTCAAGTCGGTACTGGTGATGGTGTTATCATCGGAATTCCATGTGGTGAACTATTTCGACCGGGTGTAGCAGACGTTATTTGCTGATCACGTCCTACAAAAGATTTTGCCCGTCGAGCTTCAGCCTAAGAAGACGGATGTGTCGATGACTCTTCTGAACTGACTGACTGACATGAATATTTCCTCGTGGAATATGAATTGCCTTATCAAATTGGTCAAAGAGGAGGTGTTCCTGATTCAATCTGAAGAAGAGGATGCCATAACGAGTGAACTGAGGAGAAAATGTTTGCCAAGAAGGTCTTCATTAACGTTGCCAAACCGGAATCCAAGTAAGTAAATTTTACTGACTTATAATTATTTTTTCAATTTTGAGAAGCAATTTTTAGTGTTTTATACCTCTTCATACACTTTTTTTTAATCATTTATAAATGTTGGCAGTTTTCAATGAATAACGTAATGTTCACACAGTAGATTCATATATGAGTTGCTATTTTAGATCCTAGAATAGATAAAGTGCAACCATCAAGTTTAAGAAGTATATACTTGTTCAAAAAAATATTTGAATTTATGTTTTGTTCTTTACAAAATTTATAACATTGACTCTTCATATGCTACGTAGTGATAATGCTCTTAAAAAAGGAAAAATCATGTGAACACACCAATTCACAATTTAGTTTCAAGATTGCATATTTGTATTTTTTAAGTTTTTTTTTCAATGTGTGAACACCTATTCTTCTTGGTTGAATATACTCAATAAAATAGTTTTTTCTTAATATGTGTGTCCACACAAATATAAAGATAGAGTTGAAATGAAGCGAGTAATATTATTCTTTTTAAAAAATAATGACAATGACACTTCATATGCATGATTGAAAGACTTGTTCAACTGGGATTTTACATGCATGTGTATTTATACATATTTCGATAAGTTAATGTTCACGTATTAATTGGACACAAAATTTACACAAATATGCATGTAAGGACCATGCACGAAATGTGTACAAATGTGCACGAATGTGTAAAAATGTGCACGAATGTGTAACAAATGTGCATGCATCTATACAAATGTGCACGAATATGTAACAAATATGCACAAATGTGTAAAAATGTACACGAATGTGCACATATCTTTGTATTCTACCTACTAAAATATCTACACAATGCGGCAGTGTCACTACAAAAGCGATATAAACTTGACTTGTGTCAATTTTTTGTTTTGATTATAAGCATGGGTTGATTATGCTGTATAATTTCTCAAATTTTGTATTCACACGTATTATGCATAAAATTAGTTTTTGACTTAATTAGATTCAAACAACATCATATATATTTAATCAGACACTTCTTATATAGTATAAAAACAGTAAAAGAGGTCAAGAAGTACATCTAAATAAAATATATTTAGGTACTATTACTTCCTTGATCTTCATATATTTTTCTTTAATCATTTAATAGATCTTGACAGTTTTCACATGAATAACGTAACGTTCACACAACAGATTCATAAATGAGTTGCTATTTTAGATTCTAAAATAGAGTAAAGTGCGACCATTTAGTATAAGAAGTATATACTTGTTAAAAAAAATTGAATTTATGTTTTATTCTTTACAAAATTTCTAACAGCGACTCTTCATATGCTATGCTACATAGTGATAATGCTCTTAAGAAAAGGAAAAATCATGTGAACACACCAATTCATAATTTAATTTTGAGATTGCATCTTTGTATTTTTTAAGTGTTTTTTCAATGTGTGAACACCTATTCTTGTTGGTTGAATATATTCAATAAAGTAGTTTTTTCTTAATATGTGTGTCCACACAAATATGAAGATAGAGTTGAAATGAAGTGAGTACTATTATTCTATTAAAAATAATAATGACAATAACACTTCATATGCTTAAATATAGTGGTAATAGTTTAAACAAAGTATTCACGTGAACACTGATTCACAACTTAATTTCAAGCTTGCACATTTGTATTTATCAAAATACGTTCAATTACATTATTTAGGCCACTTATATATAAGTCCATAATTTTATTACATTAAAATGAGGTAGTTAATACAAAATGTTCAAGAATAAAATTTTCAAGTTATATAGGATAAATTTTATTATTTAAAAAATACTCTCTCCGTTCAATTTTCTTTATCCATTTCATTATTTATTACTTTAATGTGAAGAAGTTTCACATTAAAGTCAATAAAAATCAAATGGATAAATAAAAGGGGGGGTGACATGGAGGTACACTCTATACACTTTATTTACAAATAAGTAGTAATTACATTTCCAATTTTCCAACACTACATATTGGCTTTTTGTAGCTCCTTCGAATTTTTGTTGCTTGTAACATTAAATCCTCTTACACAAAACCTGCACGGACAAGACATTTGGGAATGACAATGAACAGTGTACTTTCTCTCTCCAAAAAAATTCAAAAAACTGATACAAAACTCTTCATTTTCTCATTGCACTCTCTCTCTCTCTCTTCACACTTTTTCTCATTTTGGGTCTCAGCAGTTTCTCTCTCCCGACGACCCGAAAAAGTTCGATAGAAGCTTCACGGCGGTTTGTTACCGGATTCCTACGAGGCAAGGTTAGGGTTTATTTACTGAAATAATTGAGGTATTTCGCTATATTCTTTTTTTCTTTCTTTTTTTCTCCAACATGCATGATTTTTTCTCAGGTGTTCTTGAGCCCTTAAAATTAGTACGTCATAGTCGGTGAACATTTCCTGTTGAGATAGTGTAAAAAGGTCAGTTATCCTACAATTTCGGCCTTAAAAATTATGAAATGTACTCTAGTATTAAATAAATTTTAATATTAATCAAATTTATTTTTTTAATTTGGAATTAAACACAAATGCAGAAAGATTATGGGGAAAACGAGGCTGAGGAATTCGAGTAGAGATGACCCTGGTTCTGAAGGTGATAGATTTGTCCCCCGTAAGAGGTTTAAGTCAAAAAAAAGATCAAAACAAAATTCAGGTATACTACAGAAATAATTATGGAAGTATACTATTAAGCCATTGGTTTATATACAACATCAGTGAAATCTATACTTCTATTAACATTTATATACTACTTTTAAATTCATATACTTCAGTTTTATATTTTTGTCTTGGCTCTATACTACCGATATTGATCTATATACTACATCTTATAAT
This sequence comes from Ballota nigra, assembly GCA_947034835.1. Taxonomy (NCBI): domain Eukaryota; kingdom Viridiplantae; phylum Streptophyta; class Magnoliopsida; order Lamiales; family Lamiaceae; genus Ballota; species Ballota nigra. The sequence goes on along the minus strand of OX344720.1, from coordinate 4,495,674 downwards.
CATTCTCTTTGGTATTTCCTCTGTATACAGTTTTAGTTTAGAATGCAATGATTTTTATTCTGCTTAGTGTAATATACTGTTTTAATTTACCATTTCTCAGCTGATATTTTGTAACATTCAGGTAGTGCTACCAGAAAGGACTTTGATGATTATAGAGCAAATAAGGTTAAAGGTTAGAAATAAAATATGTTATCACATTTCAGTTTACCCCAAAAAAGGAAAATGTATTTTACACTTTTGCCTGATTTTTTTATTTGATGTTGTTTGATGTATAGGAAAGATGGTTTTAGATTATGAATCTTCATCATCTAATTCTGGTAAGTAGATAAATTTTAGTCATTGATTAAATCTGATGTTTCAATTGACATTTTAAAGCAACACACAATACATTATTTTTTGCAAGATCATAATTCCAAGGACCAGAAGTATTTTAAGAGGAATAAGCAAGATAAGGGTAATACATCAAAATTTAGAAGTGAATCAGGACTTGGGCTGTTAGATGAGATCTTATGTTCTAGTTCAGATTCAAGTGATGAGGATTGCGGTCCAAAGAATAATTTTGGTTAGTTTTCATATATTTCAATAAAAAAAATTATGGGTGTAATCCAATGTACATACTTATGCGATATATACTTCAACTTGTAGGTGGTTCGTTGGCAGGGGAGGAAAATATTTATTTTAGATGCAATATTGTTACTGTTGTGAAAGAGCTTCAAGGGATTTCTGTTGGGACATTGTCAGTTTTGATTAAGATCCCAAAGCCCCTGAAAAGATGTATGCATTTGTTTGTCTTTGTCAGGCTAGTCTTGGTAAGGTTTTGTACTTAGTCATTTTACACTTCACAGGTACTCAGTAAAAGGAGCACTTACTGATGACAATCAAGACTTAGAGCCTGAAGACAAAGTTTACCGTCCTGATACTTATGGCAGTCTTCTAAGCTGACTGAGTAAGTTTCAGTGATGAAGAGTATGACCCTGAGGTCATTACTAACTCAGTCCTGAAGGGAACAGGATGATACTGAGTTTATGGGAAGACTTGGAGAAGAGCCAAGCAATGCAAAAAGAATGTCAGCGTTAGGTCAAAACCGTTGTGCTCGAGACAAAAAGGACTTAATAAGACAAGCCTGAAGCCCAGGAATAAGTTCTGACATTCTCACCAACCTGATGACGTGGACTAATCCGGGAAGGACACGCACGTACGGAACCTAACAGAAGACTGACTTCAGACTGCATATTCAACGGGCAAGCATTTAATGTGCATTTATTACATCTACCTAATTCCATGCAAGGACGGCTGCTGCATGAAGATATATCCGTTTGAGCGACTCTACATAGATGATTAGAAGGTTATCTCTCCAACGGATAGTTTTTCAAATCACCTATAAATACAGAAGGCCTTGAACCCATTCAAGGTTACGGGAAATTTCCAAGCCAGAAATTACTCAAACTCTCAAGCATTCAGTCTTTAGAAGAAGCACTCGAAACCATCTAAATTTCCCAAGTGTTTCTTAGTTACTGAGAGTTATTCTGTATTCCAAAGAGCGAACTAGCATTATCTTAAGCTTAGAGAGATTATCCAATCCTTAGCATAGCTTTGCCTTGTAAGGATAATCTCAACATAGTTGGAATCCAAACTGAAACCAAAATCCTAAGTTAGGTTTGTTAGGAGTAAGTCAGTTAGTGAGTTAGTAAGAGGAGTTGTATAGATCAGTGAGGTTAGCTGGTCTTGGTGCACCTTGGCATGTTAAAAACAAGAATCCCTTGAGTGGATTTCCTGTTAAATCAGGTCGTGGACGTAGGAGCTTGAGTCTCTGAACCACGTTAAACTCCTTGTGTTCTTATTGCATTGATATTGCGCATACCTGCCATATTACTTATTCATTCATTGCATTCGGTTTTATCAGATCTGAATCAATCAGTCTGTTCCTAAAAAAGGAGCACTGCCCTACTAATCACTATTCAAAATTGAGTAAACAAGTTTTTCAGAAAGCAAACTAAACAAGACTTTAAAATTTTAGGGCTCACGCATTTCCGCACTGAACTCGAACTGATAGTGAGCCAACTGACCAGCACTAAGTGTAGTCAGTAGGTGTATTATCAGCTCCCAGTTCATTATCACTCTGAGTAAAGGGAACTCAGTCAGGTTTTAAGTTTGAAAATTGGTATACGTGTATTCCCCCCCCATACACGTATTCCTCAGTCTTGTACCGGGACCAATAAGTGGTATCAGAGCAGTGGTTCAAAAGACCACTGACTTTGAATACTAATAGTTTCAGAGGAGAAACTGTTGGTGGTCACTGAACAGATCTAAGTTAGCTTTTCATAAAACTTGCATCATCATGACTTCGAGAAGACTTGAAGCTTCATTACCTGAATTCTCTGTGTCTAACTTTGTCTATTGGAAGTTCAGATTAGAAGCACATCTTGATGCCTTCCATGACCAGATGCCGCGTGTTCTCAGGGAAGGACCGATCAAGATCACTATCCCTAATACCAGAGGAAGGGGATATGACGATCTTGATATTGGCGTACCCATTCCTAAGGAAAGGAAGGATATGACCACTGACGAGATCAAGATGATGGGACTGGACAATGTGGCCAGAAATATCATCTTGTATACGGTGCCTTTCGAGGAGTCAACGAGGCTGATGAACTTAAAGACAGCAAAGGAGGTTTGGGATGAGCTGACCAGGATGTGCGAGGGATCAGAAAAGATAAAAGAGAACAAGAGAAACATTGCCATTCAGAAGTTCGAAGCATTCGAGATGTTGCCTGATGAGATAATCGATCAGATAGAGTCAAGGTTCATCAAGTTGATGAATGAGTTGGTGATGTTGGACAAGGATGTCCCTAAGAGAGATGTTGCTTCAAAGATCCTGAATGCCCTTCCTGAGAGATGGGATAACAGCGTAATTATGCTTAAAAACACTCAGGATATGAGTAACATAACTTCTGCTTTACTTTTTTCAGAGCTTAAGGCACTGGAATTTGATCTTAACAAAAGAAAGAAGAAAGTTCAGCCAGAAGAGGAAGAAAAGGATAAAACTCCTGAGAAAAGTGTGGCGTTCAAGGCCAGGTCTGAACCAGTTGAGTCTTCATCAAAGTCACTGATGGAGATGAGCAAGGAAGAGCTTGCTGAGGAGTACAGCCTGATGGCCAGACGATTTGATAAGCTTAATTCCAGGTTTGGTCGTTATAAGAAATTTTATCAGGACTCACGTGACAGGAAACCTGAAGGAACCCACCAAAGCTCAAGGAGGTATGAGGAAAGAAGAAACACTGACCAAAGGAGAGATCGTGGCGATGAAAGAAGATATTCAGATCCAAAGCCAGATCGTAGAGATGAACAGAGACGTACTCATGATGATAAGCACTCAGGGAAGACTGAAAGCTCATCAAGACAGAGGGAACCTGACTCAAGGAGGAACCCTGAACCAAGGAGAGAAAGAGGAGATGAGCAACCAACATGTTACAACTGTAACAAGAGCGGGCACTATCAGTATGATTGTCCGAAGCTGAGTGCAAGGGAAAGAGAGGACAGGAGGGCCAAGAGAGACCAGAGACTTGCTGACAGGAGAGCCATGCTCGCTGAGGATGCAACTAACTCTGATGGTCCTGAGGAGAGATCGCCTGAACTTTTTTCTGATGATGAGTACGATGATGTTTGCCTGATGGCAAGGGAGGAACCTGAGGTAACATCTAACTTTGTATGTGGTTCCTACACTGGTCAAAATCCTGAGCTAAGCTCAGAGTCAGTCAGAGAAATGAACCTTCAGATCTGCCTGGATCAATTGATGGTTGATTTCTCCAGATTGCAGGAAACTAATGTCTTCTTGGTAGAGGAGAATAAGAAATTGAGTACTGAGGTTCAAAACCTGAATGATCAACTCACTCAGTCTGATCTGAAAGAATCAACTCAGATTGTGAGACTAACTCAGGAGATTGATTTAATCAATGCTGAGCGCCTCCCAAGAGAGAAGATTCTGAAGGAATTGGCTGAGGAAGAGTTGGTCAGAAAGGAAGAACTGAAAGTACTTAAGAGTAAGTTTGATGACCTCTTTGCCAGACATGAAATCCTGAAAAAGAGTGAGGACTCACTCAAGCAAAAGGTTGCAGCAATGAATAAATCCTCAGTGGCTAGAGAGGAAATAAATAGCAGCCAGATGCTTGGGAATGAGAAAAAGGGACTTGGATATGTTCCTAAGAAATCCTCACAAGGTCAGTCTCATGTTGCTTCAGGGAGCAACACTGAGAGGGTATTTGTTCAGGCAGGCCAGAGTACACCTAAGGTTGTACTTCAGGCCCGTCAAACTGATAAGGGCAAGGAAATTGTTGACTCAGTCAGGGTTGCCCCTAAGGTAGCTAAGCCGAAACCCAAGGGAAAGGCAAAGCAACCTAAGGAGGCCCATGAGAGCTCAGGCCAGGGAAAGCCTCAGCGTAAGCAGAGGAAAACTCAGGCCAAGAGCCCTCAAACTGGTCAGCGAGGGTATCATCATGCTTGGCAATACCAACAGGGAAGGCCAAACATGATGACTCCCCCATGGTTTTGGCATCCTGAGGCCTTTAACTGTTTTCCATTCCCTCACTTGCCTAGGGGGAATAGAACACAGGGCCCTTATCAAGAACAAGGCCCAAGACCTGCTGCACCCAGACCTAGGAAGAACAGGAAGCCAGCCCAGAAGGCACCCACTCAGGCTCCTGTGAAGCCTAAGTCTAGCACTCATACACCATCTTCCTCTCAGGCAAAGAAGAAGAAATTTATGTATGTTGATGTTTCAGGGAGACAGATTTACCACTCTGAGGAAATCAGGGTTGTTAAGCAATTCTGGATCCCGAAGGGTACAACTGACACAATAGGACCCAACACCCAATGGGTACCTAAAGCCTGATTTGATTGCAGGCGGCTGTGGATCACAACAAGAGGAGAGGAGACTCAATAAAAGCTGTCTGGTACCTAGACAGTGGATGCTCAAGACATATGACTGGAATGAAGAGTCTTCTCCAAGAATATCAAGCTAAAGATGGTCCACAGGTAACCTTTGGTGATAACTCAAAAGGTGTTACTAAAGGTTTTGGTGTCTTGATAATAGGTACAGTCAGAGTGGAAAATGTGTCCTTTGTGGAAGGATTGAAGCATAACCTGTTGTCAGTAAGTCAATTCTGTGACAAAGGTTTCAGTGTTGAGTTCTCATCAAATATATGTTCAGTCAAGGACAAATCAACACAAGTGCTTCTATCAGGTATCAGGAAAGGTAACGTGTATCTCACTGATTGGAGCAGCACTATTCCTAATACTTGTTTTGTTGCTAAAAGCTCTCTAGAGCTCAGTTGGTTATGGCATAAAAGATTAAGCCACCTGAACTTCAAGATTCTTAACAAAATTTCTAGACAGTCACTTGTTGAAGGTCTACCTAATGAAGTTTTTAGCAAAGATCATGTGTGCAAAGCTTGTTAGGAATGGAAACAGGTCAGAGCATCATTCAAAGAGAAAGCTTCTCATTCCACTGACATGATTCTTCAGCTCTTGTACATGGATTTATTTGGTCCCATAACACCTGTGAGTATGAATGGTAGGAAATATACCCTTGTGGTTATTGATGATTATTCTAGATATACTTGGATTATTTTCTTGTTGAATAAGAAAGAGACACAGATGAAGCTTCCAGAGTTGCTCAGGAGACTCAGCAATGAGAATAATCAGTCTATTACTAAGATCAGATCTGACAAGGGCACTGAATTTATAAATTCATATATTTCTGACTTTTGTAATGAACTTGGTATAGTTCATGAGACTTCTGCAGCTAGAACCCCACATCAGAATGGTGTCGCTGAAAGGAGAAACAGGACACTGAAGAAAGCTTCCAGGACCATGCTGGCTGAGTCAGGATTGCCCAAGAAATTCTGGGCTGAGGCAATCAACACTGCATGCTACACTCAGAACAGATCCATGCTGAACAAACAACATGCACAGACCCCATATGAGACATGGAATAAGAGGAAACCCCACATCTCTTACTTTTATATATTTGGTTGTAAGTGTTTCATCCTCAACAATGGGAAGACCCAATTGAAAGCTTTTGATAGCAAATCTGATGAAGGAATATTCTTAGGATATTCTGAAGTTAGTAAAGCCTTCAGGGTTTACAATTGTAGGACCCTTGTTGTGGAATAATCACCACATGTTGTGTTTGATGAATCTGCTAATGAGTCTAGGGTAAAAGTGTTGAATCCTGACACTGAGGAGGTCATAAAGAAAGTGACAAGGCTGAGCTTAAAGAATCAACCTAATCCAAAGGTCAAAACTGTGCCAATTCCAAGATGGGATGATGACGATGATCAGGATGATGAATCAAGTGCCACTCCTAAGCCCAGCACATCAGGGATTGTTGAGCCTCAGACTGAGGAACATGCTCAACCTGAGGTAAGTACCATCTATGAAGATGTTGTTGTAGCTGAGACGGTTCCTGAGTCACCTCATCAAGGGGGAATCAATGTCCCTGTCATTGAGCTTGTTAATCCCTTTGGTATAGACTCGGGTTCATCCCCTTCTGTTCAGTATCCTGGATTTTTTGAGCCTGTAGACACTAACATTGCAGGTACTTCAGGAACAACTCCTGGCAAGAGAACATAGCTAGAGGATCATCCCATTGATCAAATCATTGGTGATCCAACTGAGGGAGTCAGGACCAGACGGTTCCATGGTGAGAGTGCATTATTCTGTTGCTTTCTCTCTGAGCAAGAGCCTTAGAACATTGAAGAAGCTCTCACTGACTCGAACTGGATCATTGCCATACAAGAGGAGTTGAATCAGTTCACAAGGAATCAGGTTTGGGAACTGGTAGATAGACCTAGGCATCAAGGAGTAATTGATACCAAGTGGGTCTTCAAGAACAAGAAGGATGAGAATGGTGTTGTGGTAAGGAACAAGGCTAGACTGGTTGCAAAAGGGTATTGTCAATCTGAGGGAATAGACTATGATGAGACTTTTGCTCTAGTGGCTAGGTTGGAAGCTATCAGGTTGTTCCTTGCATATGCATCATATAAGAAGTTCAAGGTGTATCAAATGGATGTCAAGAGTGTCTTCCTGAATGGTGTACTCAATGAAGAGGTATATGTTGAACAACCTCCCGGGTTTAAGGTTGGAGATAGAGTATACCATTTGAAGAAAGCACTCTATGGACTTAAGCAAGCACCAAGAGCTTGGTATGATACCCTCTCTCAGTTCCTAACAGATCATGGGTTCAAGAAAGGAACCGTGGATAGGACCCTGTTCAGGATCACTGAAGGTGATGACATTCTCTTGGTCCAGATTAATGTGGATGACATAATATTTGGATCACCAAATCATCAGCTCTGTGAGAAATTCTCTAAGCTGATGACTGGTAAATTTGAGATGTCAATGATGGGAGAGATGAACTTCTTCTTAGGATTGCAGGTCAAGCAGACTGATCAAGGTATCTTCATTAATCAGGCCAAGTATACAAGAGACTTGATTCATAAGTTTGGTGTTCAGAACAGAAATCCAGCCAGGATCCCTATGAACACAAATTGGAAGATGGATCCTGACACTGAAGGGACTTCAGTAAATCAGACTGAGTATCGAGGGCTGATAGGTTCTTTGTTGTACCTGACTGCAAGTAGGCCTGACATTACGTTTGCAGTTGGTGTGTGTGCTAGGTATCAGTCTGATCCCAAGAGAAGTCATTTGGAGGCTGCTAAGAGGATACTTAAGTATTTGAAAATGACAGTCAATATGGGACTATGGTATCCTTCAGATGACAACTTAGAACTGACAGGTTATTCAGATGCAGATTATGGAGGTTGTAGGATTGATAGGAAATCAACATCAGGGACATGTCAGTTTTTGGAAATTAAGTTGATCTCGTGGTTTAGTAAGAAGCAGAATTCAGTGGCGACATCCACAACTGAGGCTGAGTATATGACTGCAGGTAGTTGTTGTGCTCAGATTTTATGGTTGAGGCAACAGTTGAGAGACTACCAAGTATATGCTAATGAGGTTCCAATCTATTGTGACAACAATAGTGCTATAGCAATTACTCAGAACCCAGCGCTTCACACAAGGTGCAAGCATATGGACATTAGGCTTCACTTTATTCGAGATCACGTGGAGAAGAAGGACATCAGGATGGAGAAGATTCACACTGACAGGCAAAGAGCTGACATCTTGACTAAGCCTTTGGCTGAAGCAAGGTTTATGGAACTTTCAGTGGAGTTAGGACTTTTAGATCCGGGAGAACAGTCAGTGTAGGGTTCTAGGGGGAACTCAGGCCAGACTCGACTCAGCGAGGTATCAGGGTACTACAATGTCTCCCTGACAGGTATGAGTTCTATCTTGACTCTTGTGAATTCCAAGCGTCTCCCTGAGTCCTTCGTCCTGAAAATCTTTATTAAATGCATTCTGTTTTCATTAAAAGCGCGCCTTTTAACATTTAAACCCACGCGCAGCAGAGCATTTAATGCTTCAGTTACTTTTTCATATACGTGTTCGTTTTATACGGAATATGACTGACATGGGGTAATTGATTGAAACTAAGATTAATCCTGGCCCTTCATTTCAAAACCTTTCAAATTCAGAAATTAATCTCAACCCCACGTCTGAGTAACTGACTTCGTCTAATCAATCAATAGTGTCATTTGAGGTCTTTACACAAACACAAAGCACATCTGCACACTGAGTATTCTCCTGCTCAAAATACTCACAGAATTCCTAAAAACCTCTATTTCTTTCAAAATCAATGGCACTTCTTGATTCCAACTGGACAACAGACAAGCTTGAGGATGTTGTCGACAACAAGCTGGTACACATGGAGCAAGTCATCTCCATGGAAGGTACCTGTCTAACAGTTGAGGAAATCAAACCAGTTTTCAATTGGATTTCCAAAGCTGGGTTGGAAACATATTTCACCATGTGCCATATCTCCGTACTTCCAAGAACGGTCGTAGAAGCCTACTTCAACCTGTTCCTGCGTAGGGGGGAACTGTACACGAAGGTGACCGCGCTCAAACCAACGAGAGAGAAGGACGACGACGGCGAACCTCTCTATAACTCAGTAGTGGTCGACATTGACATTAGGAGGGCAGTCAAGGAGGTTTTTGCTTTGCCATCCTCAGGAATCAATCCCAGGTTTTACAAGGAAAATTCGGAGGGAGAGTTCCTAAGGAAGTGGACCAAGACTGGCTCCCCTGAGTTCAGAGCCCGTCAGAACAAGAGTACTCTGAAGCCTGAGTACAGAGCTCTTGTGGACTTAGTGTCCAAGGTGGTGATGGGATCCACAGGCTCTCATGAGCAGTTGAGCTTGCCCAAGCTGAGAATAATGGGGGCTATTGTTGATGGTGTGGAAGCTAACTGGGAGCAGTTCTTCCTTGATCAACTCCATCAGGCTGGACTGGACAAGCTGAAGCGGGATGAGGAGAAGAAGCACGTATCTGTTAGTGCCATCCTGCCCTTTGGAACGAGGATGTCCATCCTGATTGCTCATTCTTGCCATGAGTACACCTTCGACTTCGAGGACAATCTTTCCTCCAAGAAGGTGATGTTTACTTCATTGAGTGACACTTACTCAATGCTAGGGTTGACTGATCCCAATGTTAAGGCAAAGGGTCAGGCTAAAAAGCCAGCTAGGAAGGCCAAGAAGGTGGCAACCAGTCTCATTGAGAGAGTGGATGACCTCTTTGAAAGGAGTAAGGAGGCTGAGGAGGCTGCCACTGAGAGAGAAAGAACTCAGCCTGCAGTGGAGGAGGTCGAGAAGAAGAAGAAGGTGAAGATAGTGCTGTCAGGGAAGAGCACTAAGTCAGGGACTGAGTCTGATCCCAAGAGAGCCGAATCTGGGGCTGAGGGAACTGACGATGACGTCAGGAAGAAGAGTGATCAGGGGGAGAGGCCTCTGAAGCGACTTAGGAAGGGACCCAAAAAGTCCCCTGCTAAGAGCCTGCCTGTAGTGAGTGAGAGGGAGGAGTCAAGCTCTCCTAGAGCCTCTGACTTGGAGGAGGTAAGAAAATCTATCGAGACGACTGAGTTGTTGCAGTCTGAGATAGTACCCACTCAATCACCCATTCACCCTGAAACCCAAACACACTCCAACCCTGACCCCACACCTCAAACCATCCAATCTCCCCAAACCTCAGAGCCTAACATCCCAGTGTCAGTGCCATCACCTCAAAGGTCTGACCAACCCTCAGATCCCACCATTCCCAACCCTGAAGATTTTTCCACTTACCCCAACCCAAAAGACTGCCCTAAAACCATTTCAACTGAAGAAGATGATTTTCTCGAAGTGGAGGAGGAAGAATTGGATGAGCATATGGCAGGAGGCATTCTGGAGAATACCCTAAGGGGGAACGCTACTGAATGGGCCTCCAAGTGCTGGCCAGGGCTGATAAAGTATGGAGAACTTGCTGCTAATGTCATTGAGCTCAAAGTCTGGTTGGAGTTCAAGCAATCCAACATGCAGGAGCAGCACTTGTTGGTAGATGCTCGTGGATGGAAGCACTGGGAGAATGAGGAAGCTAGGTTATGCTCTTTCTTTGGACTGACTAGCTGGCTTCAACTGCTTAATTTCGAAAACCTGAAGAAGCTAGTCAATGACTTAATGTCCAAGAGTAAGGCTGATATTCTTTCTGATGGTGAGAAAGATAAAGATGAGGAGGATAATGAAGATGCTCACGGTGGAGCCTTGGAGAAAGTTGTGGAGGAAACAGCTAAGGAGGTTGATGATATGGTCCCTGAGTCTCAAACTCAGGGGGAAGGTGTGAAAGACACTGGTTCCAAGGGTGGACCAGTGGCTGAGGATGTTTTGAGCATCTCAGCCGCCGATGAGACATCTGTCGATGAAGGGATTCCCTGCCCTGAGACAAGGGAGAAAGATGTTGAGGCGTCCAAAGAGACTCCCAGTTCCGAAGGACAAGTTCCTACGGTTCGAGATGGCATGGTTGAGCCTGAGCAAGCGACCACGACCACTCTACAACTGCCTTCAGTGCACCCTGAAGTGGGGACTGAGGATGCAGGGGCTGACAAGGGAAAACAGCCAGCCACTGATGAGGCCGGAGATGGTGACGAAGATGTTGTTATAACTGGGGTCGGCCGAGCTGAATTCACAAGCATTGTGGAGGTCAAGAAGGAGAAAACTACTGAAAATCTAGCTGAGCTTCAGGAGGAAGTGATGAGGCTACGAGCTGAGAAAGAAGAGGACTCCAAGGCCCTGGCGAAACACATCAGGTGGACAAAGTCAGCATATAATACCCTTGCTAACAGGGAGCTAATTCTGTTAAAGAGAACGATGACTGACACGGCCAAGTCAGTGAGGAACGAAAGGAAGCGCACCAAGAAGATACTAAGGCAAACTCTCAAGCGACTTGGGAGAGGGATGCGATCAGGGATGAAAAGTTGAATCAGGTAGTAGACAGGCTTGCAGTTCAGACTGGAGCACTCGTCACTCAGGCCATGAAGGACTCAGCGTCCAAACTGGAGCTGGAGTCGGGGAAGTTGGATCGAACCTCTCAGTCTGTTGTGGAGGTTTTGGCCAAGGCCACTGAAGAGTCGGCAAAGATACTGACTGAAGCTAGCAGGGTCAGCGGTGAGTCCTTAAAGGTGGAGGAAAGGATCACCAGGGCTGAACAGAGACTCCAGCTCTCTATGGAGGTCTTTGAGAAGAAAGTGCAAGCTGCTATCAGTTCATTCTCGTTTGCAGGCACTGGGATTGCCACGGGAGTTGAGATGTTGAAGAAAGGCGTGCTCGAAGTTCAATCTTTAGCTTCCTTCGTAATCAACAGTGGAGCCACAACACTCTCATCCCAAGCCGATGATGATGCCAAAAAAGGGGAAAAGAAGAAGAAAAGATCCCGCCCTGAGGCATCGGAGGCAGTCAACCAAGGCAAAACAATTCAAGCTGATCCTGAAGCCAATCCTGAAGGGAATGTGCTAAGGGTAAGGAAGTCAGCAAGGTTGGCGGCGGTAGAGAAGGAAGGTGAGGAGATTGTTGCCAGGCTGAAGGCGGAGGCAGCAAAGAAAGCAAGGGCTGATGAACCTTTAAAGCAACCTGAGCCAGTTTAGAAGTCTTCTCCCATGAGCACAAGAAAGAACCCCATCACTTACTCTGCGGAGACGGTGGCGGAGTTATGCGCTGAAGCGTGGGGAGCTCCTTCTGAGAAAACTGAGGCTGAGCGCAGAGCTGAGATTGCACAAAAGGAGAAAATGCACATCTTGGAGAAAAAGGTTGAAAAGTTGACTGATATCACTGAGCTTCAACAAAGGGAACTCGATGATGCAGTGATCAGTCTGCTTAGGAGGAAGAGGGCGAAGCCTGAGCCTAGGAAGTACAGAAAGAGGCCAACAGCAAGGAAATCAACAATTCTTCAAGTCAGAAGGCCGGAATTAGGATTAAGGGAAGCTTATGTCGATGAGTTCATCTCAGAGGCATTGAAGGAGTTCTGGACTGATGCGAAGGATGAGTTTGTGAAGTTGTGGTACGTTGTGAAGAAATGGGGCGACACTGATGATATCAATGCCCATTTCACTGACTACATGATGGACAATCATCCTGAGTTGATCCAAAAGATATTGGAGGAGGCTGAAGCAGCTCAAGTCCAAGTGAAGGCTCCTGAGTTCACGATTCGAGCTCCTCCCTTAATTCCTGGAACTCAGAAGCACAATACCAATGCCATTATGATGGAAGTTTTGAAGATTGCCAAGGCTGAAGGGTACGTGAACCAACCTAGCAGAGTTGACGAGCTAAAGGCAAGAGTCTATACAGGATATGGACTTGAACTTGAAATGAGATTAGTCTACGTATTCACAGCTTCCTTGTAATAGATTAGATTCATTGTAATCATTTCCACATCAATCAATGAAATCTATTACTTTTGCCCACAGACAAAAACTAATTGTCTTTTTTGTCGTTATTTAAATTTTGTACTTTATAAAGAATTGCTCTAACACTGTCTTATCTTATAAATAGGTTCTTATATTTCCTCTAAGTGTTTTGAGGATCTTTTCAGTGTTTTGGCATCATCAAAAAGGGGGAAATTGTTGGGACATTGTCAGTTTTGATTAAGATCCCAAAGCCCCTGAAAAGATGTATGCATTTGTTTATCTTTGTCAGGCTAGTCTTGATAAGGTTTTGTACTTAGTCATTTTACACTTCACAGGTACTCAGTAAGAGGAGCACTTACTGATGACAATCAAGACTTAGAGCCTGAAGATGAAGTTTACTGTCCTGATACTTATGGCAGTCTTCTAAGCTGGCTGAGTAAGTTTCAGTGATGAAGACTATGACCCTGAGGTCATTACTAACTCAGTCCTGAAGGGAACATGATGATACTGAGTTTATGGGAAGACTTGGAGTAGAGCCAAGCAATGCAAAAAGAATGTCAGCGTCAGGTCAAGACTGTTGTGCTCGAGACAAAAAGGACTTAATAAGACAAGTCTGAAGCCCAGGAATAAGTTCTGACATTCTCACCAACCTGATGACGTGGACTAATCCGGGAAGGACACGCACGTACGGAACCTGACAGAAGATTGACTTCAGACTGCATATTCAACGGGCAAGCATTTAATGTGCATTTATTGCATCTACCTAATTCCATGCAAGGACGGCTGCTGCATGAAGATATGTCTGTTTGAGCCACTCTACATAGATGATTAGAAGGCTATCTCTCCAACGGATAGTTTTTCAAATCACCTATAAATACAAAAGGCTTTGAACCCATTCAAGGTTACGGAAAATTTCCAAGCCAGAAATTACTCAAACTCTCAAGCATTCAAAGCATTCAGTCTTTAGAAGAAGCACTCAAAACCATCTAAAATTCCCAAGTGTTTCTTAGTTACTGAGAGTTATTCTGTATTCCAAAGAGCGAACTAGCATTATCTTAAGCTTAGAGAGATTATCCAATCCTTAGCATAGCTTTGCCTTGTAAGGATAATCTCAACGTAGTTGGAATCCAAACTGAAACCAAAACCCTAAGTTAGGTTTGTTGGGAGTGAGTCAGTTAGTGAGTTAGTAAGAGGAGATGTATAGATCAGTGAGGTTAGCTGGTCTTGGTGCACCTTGGCACGTTAAAAAAAAAGAATCCCTTGAGTGGATTTCCTGTTAAATCAGGCCATGGACATAGGAGCTTGAGTCTCTAAACCACGTTAAACTCCTTGTGTTCTTATTGCTTTGATATTGCGCATACCTGCCATATTACTTATTCATTCATTGCATTCGGTTTTATCAGGTCTGAATCAATCAGCCTGTTCCTAAAAAAGGAGCAGTGCCCTACTAATCACTATTCAGAATTGAGTAAACAAGTTTTTCAGAAAGCAAACTAAACAAGACTTTAAACTTTTAGGGCTCACGCATTTCTGCACTGAACTCGAACTGATAGTGAGCCAACTGACCCGCACTAAGTGTAGTCAGTAGGTGTATTATCAACTCCCAGTTCATTATCACTCTGAGTAAAGGGAACTCAGTCAGGTTTTAAGCTTGAAAATTGGTATACGTGTATTCCCTCCCCCCCCCCCCCATACACGTATTCCTCAGTCTTGTACCGGGACCAACAATTTCGTTCGAAGATGAACATATTTGTAGGATCAAAAGAATACCTTTCTGGTTATTATTTAAAGCTCTGGTTGATGTGGAGTTCAAAAAATATAAAAGAATGTGGCAAAATCATGATGAGGATATCAAGACTATAATGCTGACTTTTAATGAACGTACATCAACATTTTGGCTGGGTAGTGAACGATTTGAGCTTAGAAGCAGGGATGTTCAACTTATAATGGGTGTTAGTTGTGGATCTATTAAAATACCTTTGCGGTCAAGTGATTATCCTGACCCAATGTGGGTTCAACGTTGTTTTAAGGAGGAGATCAATGGTCCAGGGCGTAGGAATGTACTAATTAAGAGAAAAGTTTTAGAAAAATTGAAATCAAGAACTAGGATGAACGATGAGCATGCATCGAAGGATGCTGCTCGTCTGGTGCATTTGTATCTGATGGTTGGATTGCTTGCACCCGGTAGAAATTCTTCAATACCTTGGCACTACCTTGTCTATTTAGAAAATCTTGAGGAGATCAGGAAATACGATTGGTGTGATGTTGTTGTGAAGGTTTTAGTGGACCAGCTTAAAACAAGCAAGAACATAAAGATTGGAGGTTGTGTATCCCTTCTACTGGTAATGATATACTTGTTTTTTTTTTTTGGCACTGTTGTTTGTAAAACAACAATTATTAAATTGATGACTTGTCTTTTATTATTTAATTCCCAGTTCTGGTTATGTGAGCACACTAAGTTGATTTCTGCTGCAAATCCCGGTGCATTTCCGCGTATATTAAAATGGGATCTTTCTTTGTTGAATGAGGAGCTTGAGCGGGTCAATCTACACAAGTTAAAGACTGGGAAGGTTTGAATTATACAATTGCAGTTACAATAAATTGTCATGAATTGCATTCTTTGGTGAATTTTATTATTATGTATTTTTTGTTAGACAAATTGGAAAGGAAATTCTGAAAGCAACTTCACACGAAAAGGATGTCCTTAGGAGGTTGAAAGAGTCTTGGTTGAAAGATGATGTGGACACTAGTCCTACGCAGGATAATCAGAGTGGTTCCAGTGATGGATTGAATGAGGGGCAGAGAGGAAGGGGAATAGATTCTGATTTAGATTTTATGGTTTGCAACACTTATCCCATTGGTACGCGAGGTAGAAATGACGAAGTTGGATGGGAAGGTTCCAGGATGGACGAAAAGCATCAACATAAATCATCACTTGAATCTCATGGGAAGAATGTTGGAGACATGAATGATGTCGAACCTGGTAGCGCAAAGACTGTGGAATGCACAACAAAGAATCTGAAGGGAGTTGGGACAACACCTGATCCTCCTTCGTTCAGTATTGGATTAACTGATGATGTTCGAATGGAGAATAATGGATATGATGGCATATTGAATATCGCTAGATCTATTCAGAAAGTTGAGCCGGACAGGACCACTGAAAATAGATTGGAGAATGAGATAAAAAAAATTGAAAGAGGAGAATGAGAGGCTTGTTTCTTTATTAGCAGAGAATCAGAATGAAATGGTGATGTTGAATGAATAGTTTTCAGAACGTTGTCTGCGTATGGTGGCTGATCATAAAGAGGAAATGGAGAATTTGAAGAAAGAATTGGATAATGCGAATGCAAAGATCAATGTAATGTGTAACCCATCGGAAACACATGTGATGGCAGATTCTAGGACCATTCAGGTTCTAGACATGCATGCTCAATTGATTATAGAGAGGAAGGAGAAAGAACGCGTTGCAGAGGAGAAAGATGTTCTTAAAAGAGAGAATGCAAAGCTGGCAAAAACAGTTGAAATCCTTGAGACTGTTGAGAATTACAAGGAAGAAGATGATCAAGTTGAAGCTAAGACCCATGTAGTTAAAAAAATGAGCAAGCGCACATTTCAACCAAGTACAATAACAAGGGGTGTTAAGACAAGAACACTGAGGGAAGAGAGGCGGCCTATTGAGTTATCTCCACAGATTGACACGAAAGAAATGATTGAAAAACATGAAGCTGGTCGGGGTTCTACGGAAATTAAGCTGAATTACAAATGCATTGCAGTTAGAAAAACTTCAAAGGAGTTAAGAAATACTATACAACAGTGTTGGAAGGAGGAGGGAGATAGGTACATGCAAGTAAATTAAGCAAAGCAAAGAATGTGCGCAGTTTAGGTTTTTTTACTGATGCTTATTGTTTTGCAGATTTGTCGCTTGGAATTCCTCAGATGCAATGGCGGTTGTGCTGTTGAAGGATATTTTTATGGTTCTACAGCATCAGTGTATCTCAAATGGGGTAAAAAAAATATAATTGAATATTTCGTATACTATTTCTTCTAGTCCCTTTTCGGTATGAGATACATATATCAACATTGAACATAGATGTATATGAATTAAATGTTTGTTTCATATATGGGTTGTGTCATTCTGCTTTTAGGTTATTGACTCTTGGGGCAAACTGTTGCACATAAAGTACTCCAAGATTATGGACACCAGCCGCATTGTTATATTTTCTTCCAAATGTTGGGTACCTACCAAAATTTAAAATCTCCATTAGTACAATGCTTTGTGAATTTGTTTTGGACATGTTTATTTTCCATTATCTGACTACCCCCCACCCTTTCCCCAGGATTTTATAGCTGTGAATAATGGTACA
Source organism: Ballota nigra (assembly GCA_947034835.1). Lineage (NCBI taxonomy): Eukaryota > Viridiplantae > Streptophyta > Magnoliopsida > Lamiales > Lamiaceae > Ballota > Ballota nigra. The sequence goes on along the minus strand of OX344720.1, from coordinate 4,478,482 downwards.
CCGAGTCGGGGGCTAAAAGCCCTGGTTGACACACGTCTTGAAAAGATTGGGGCTAGAGACGTTCTGTTATTCCCCGTGATGACAAGGGATTTAGATTCAGAAGAGGCCGGGGATCATTGGACTTTGCTGAAGATGGATCTCTCGACATGCAAATGGAGTTTTTTTTAATTCAATTGCACCTAGAAGGGAAGGGGGAAGGATGAGCATTTGAATAGATGTGTCTGTGTTGTGAGTCTTTTGAAAACTAAGGAAATAAAATGTAAACTAGAAAAGGACCTAATCATATTTCTCTTATATGTTTTTTTTCTGTTTTACAGGTTAACTACGTTGTCTGTTTTTTTACGACAAAGTACAATGCAGATGGCACCAATCACCTATTGCTGCAGACAACTGACCTAGCTCTTTTTGCGGTGCCATGTATTCAGCAAAAATCGGACTCGTTGGACTGTGGGGTGATCGTGTGCTACAACCTTGAAAATCAAATGACAGGGAGAATATGCACAAAGAAAGATATGAGTCACAGCGCAGTTGGTGACTTCAAGAAGCGCATGGTGGAGTGGTTTATGGATCCCGAAAATGCTGAACTGTCTAAAATGTAACAATTATTTTGAAATGGTGTAAAGTTGAATTGTTTGTTTTTGTACAATTAATTTGGATAAGTCTGGGATTTTTGGATTTGATTTCGGTATGGTTGAAGTCATGTTTGATGTAATTGACACATTTTAGTTTTTTTGGGAAATCATCTGATTTATATATATTTTGTGGCTTCTTGGCATGAAGTTGTTTTGGAATTTGCATATATTAGTGCACCTCTTCGTTCTTATCAGTAAAAGTACATATATTAATGCGCCTCTCCATAATAAAAGTGTACTATAAGTCAAAAGGATGTACTAGATAAATTGATTAATCGGGACATAACACATCAAAACAATCTAGCCAGAGTTAAATATCTAAAGAACAGAAGCTATTGCAGTTCTTAACAAAAGGTGGTACAAAAAATACAATTCTGGAGATGTACTATAACACAAAAATATCCTGGCTTCCGGAATATAATTTCACCTAACAAAATACATAAAATGCAGGGTATGCACCACAAAAATACTTGCATATATACTTCATAACCTTGAAGGACGAATTATGCTCTGCACAAAAGGGAATACAGAGCAGCAGTCTTCCTCCCATTCCGGACCATTAATATTATAGAATTATTTCTCTCGGCTACAATACTCGACAAACTGCCCAAATGGTTCTAGTCTAAACAATATCCTGCTACAATCAGCCCTCAACATCCTTAAAGGTTGAATCCCAATAATAAAACGATCTTCTGGAACTGGATAATTAGATTCAAACAAGAATTGCGTCCACGATTCATGATTGTTGTAATCCTGAAGAATCCAAAACTCATAATCTTCAAAATCCTCAGCTATACTAGAAAACGCCACCAATTTATCATCAGAAATTGCACCGAAATCTCCATAGTGATGTACACAAAGCCTTCTGGGAGGCACCGGTATAGTGTGGAAAGTTTCATCTCTGCAGTTAAATGAAGCAAAACAATCTACCACCAAATCCTTAGTTATCTGCCAGTTAATGCAACCACCACACCAAACCCTTGGGTTGTTTTTAGGGCATTCATAAGGAAACTCAGATATGTACTTCTATCTTTTGGTATAAGTTGAGAAGCAATGAACAGAGGACTTGAAATCAAAAGAGTTAAACAGAGTAACCCTAACAACTTAATACTCGTTAAATTCCAGAACATAACCCATACCATATAATGCGGTGGCCGACCTTGCATCTTCAGAAAATGGAATTTTCGCCTGGGGGAGATGTAGGGCTTCACCATTTACTAGGTTACAGATAAAGAACTGGTCATCCATGTTGCAAAGTAGAACTAATCCCCTGCAACAAGCAAGAAAGTAGACATTTGAGTTAGGGTTGACTATTATACGCTGGTTTTGGGGAGCGTTGGGTGGCATTGAAGGTTCATAGTTTATAGGACAGAATCCAAACTGGGATTGAAGTATAAATCCAACTCTATTTTGCTCGTTCATCATTGGAAAGTGTTTTAAAACCCCAAACCTCCTACTTGATATCAAACGATCCCAAGCTTTATTGACCATTTTGAAAGTTGTGAGCGGCTTTGGAGGTATCCTGGATAGTATATATTCCATAATTTCATACGGAAAAGTGGTGCCACCCAACTCCGGCGAGGGTTCCATTTGCGGTAACATTGGAAAATATATTTACAAATTGATTTTGGACAACTTTTTAAGCTTAGGATATTTAGATGATGATCGCAACAGGGTTTCTCCAGTTTATATACTAAGCCCCCTGTTTTGATGAAAATGAACGCGACTCTTCGTTTACAAGAGGGAAAGATTGGGAGGGAAAGAAATAAGCCGACGTGTCGATTCTTGATAGGTCACGGGATTTTTTTAGTGGACCTTTGTTTAGTTATTATAGTTTTTCAAGAAAACCCATGACTGGTAGGACCCATGAGTTGTACCAACAGTAACCGGGTTCCTTGGATAATTTCCCGGCTAAAAGGTATACCCTGCGTCAAATTGTAGTACCATTTTTTTTACTGGAGGTATATAATTTTCCCATACCACAAAACAACTAAGTATACAGTAGTTCAAAACACTATACACCTATTGAAATTAATATACTATTTATTATTTTTGTATACTCCAAGCATAATTTATATACTATTTCGAAAAATATTATACTACATTGTGTTATACTATACCATGTTCTCAGAGTATACCATGTTCTCAGAGTATACTATATACCATGTTACCATTACACACACATGGAAATAGCCGTTACCTTTTTTTCCTATAAATATGCATTATACACAATACAAAAGAGCATTTCATCACTGAGATAAGAAATCCTCCCAAGTCAACATAAGATCAAATTCACTTTACTTCATTCTAAAGCTCATACAAAATGTCAAGCTGCAGTCGCACCACCAACCCAGATTCATATCTAAAGTACGTCAAGGAGCTGTGCGTGAAGTGTAGTCGAGGAACGTGTATTCGTATTAGTGGGACTATCGATAATCCTGGAAGAATCTACTATCATTGTGATGTGCACGGGTTCTCCCATTGGTGTGTTCCTGTCAATATCGGAGCGGTTTTGAAGGAAAATTCTACCTCCAATGCCATACGAACAAACATAGTGGAGAGTGTACGGTATGAAATACAACTAAAGACTTTGTTGGTTGGTAATTTCATAACAGTTTGTGCAATCCTCTTCATTGTTGGGTTGATTAAGGATATGTTCTTTTAGTAGATATACAGGCCTTTTGAGATAGCATATTATCATAGTCTGAGGCTGTAATTTAGGAATCGTGACTTATATGTATGAATATCATGCTCATTTTCAGTTAGGTATACAAAAAAGTCATCACTATAACAAAATTGAAAACACACCTAAAAAAGTTCACTTAAAATTCAACATTCAGTTTCTGCAGAATATGTAACAAAAGTACTACACCACTGGTAAGTTTCCACAAAAAACACATGGCCATAAAACACAAAAGTCATTTGTTGGCCATTTGTTTTGTCTGTGAATGAATATGTGGCCAACTTCAAAATACATACATCTAAATAAGAGTGAAAAGTTAAAATTCAAAATAGTAATAAAAGCAGTCCAGAATCACAATCCCTGCTTTCTCTTTTTTGGGATCTTTTCATGTTCACCATACGAAGGGATGCGGTTTTTCTTGGGTCGTCAGGGCATTTTCCTCAGCACAGGTGGGAGAATTTTGTTGGTTGGATTAGTTGGGAATTCATATTTCTCAGTTTCGGGGATTGGGTGTATCACATGCATGTAGCACCTCCGGTAGGTCTCGACGAAAAAGCAATAATCAACAAGTTGTCGCAGGGGGAAATTGTACTTGGTTATTACAAGGGCAACATGGGAGCAGGGGAACCCAGTAATCTGCCACTGACAACAAGAACATGACTTATTTCCTATATCCACTACCACAGATGGGGTTGTATCCACTTCAAACTGGTCATTGCTTCGGGGAACAACCTTCCATGATCGTGAGCAGTCTTGCTCGTATTCCCACACATAGTCTTTGATGGGGCAAAGTAGGGTGTTCCAATCATCGCTTGCATATTTTCTCTCCATGTGCCACCTGCTAACCTCTGTAAAATAAAATGTATACTAGTATGATGAATTTAGACAATCAATCTGTGGCCACTCCCCAATAAAAGAACGGTTAAGGGAGTAATTAAATAAGGTGCAAACCTGATCTAATGTGATCGATCATGTGAGTGATGGGGTAACCTCGTGCTTCTTTCAACCAAGCATTCAGCGATTCGGCTGCGTTGGACGTCATCTCACCATACCTTGTGATATGGGGAGAGTGTGCAACAACCCACTTCTCTTTGGGCAATATAGACAACCATCTATCTGCACTCTCACCTCCAGCTTCCTTGAAAAGAGCGAGCTTTTGATCAAATATGCGTTCATTGGGGGCGTATGCACAATCTTTAAAAAGATCGGCCAATCTGTGACGCTTGTCCTTTCTAATGCCACCACCAAATTTTCCTCTAAGGTTTGACAGTAGGTGGAAAAGGCGGAAGAAGTGTACAGGTTTGTCAAAAACAAGAGGGAAAGTAGACATGAGACCGCAATTACGGTCTGAAATATAGACGATCTCTTTATCATGTTTACAGGTATCACGAAGCTTAACAAGGAACCATTTCCAGTTCACTATGTTCTCAGCAGATACAATCCCAAATGCAACAGGGAACAGACCTGTACCAATCAAATTATTAAACGTGTTCAACTAAAATTTGGTGATAACAATATTTGACTGAAGTTTGTGGCAGTGGTTGTACCATTATTCCCATCCTTAGCGGTGGCTATGAGTAGAATTCCCTTAGCACGACCGTGCAGAAATGTACCATCGAGAAACAACATAGGGCGGAAGCTTTGAAAACATTGCAAACATGCATCGAATGCAACAAACACACGCTCAAAGCAGTTGCTTCTTTTGTTGACTTCAAGGTCAAATATGCTTCCTATACACAAATTGATAACAATGAGAGGCTACACACTACTACCGTACCACAAATGCGCAATCTGATTAAAAACACCATTGTATAGGAAAAGCTTAATCTAATATCATACAAAATGATCAGGTATGAAAAAAGGTTTGTAAGCAGTACTATACAGATTGCTCATATACATAACATAATAAGATGCATGGAATACCACAAACTTGCAATCACGAATCAGTTAACAGGTTAAACGAAATGGTACAACAGAAATAAGAGCCCTATTCAATGACAGTAGGTGAAAAAGGCAGAAATGTTCATCCAAAGTGGATGCTGCAAAATTGATGTTAGTACATAAGTAAACAAGACTCATATGATTCAAAACATATAACTCAAAAATACTTTGTATCTTACCAGGGTTAGTACGTTTTACAGCATCACCATACCACCGCAGATTATCATATGAGTCTTGGTATGATCCAAAGAGTGAGTCTCTTGCAGTCTCTGTCGTACGCCACGCACTGTGGTACGGTATTTCAACACCGTAAATGTTCCTTACCATATCAACAACACTTTTCCCCCTTATGTCCGGGTTGGACCTAACATCATGCTCAACAAGTTGACTTATGACCTTGGGTCCAAATCTATTTCTACTTCCACATGCAACCCTTCCCAAGTATGAGTGTACAAAAGTGTCTTTGTAAATTTCAAAACACATGGAACCTTTGTTACATCGAGCCCTAATGAACCATCTGCATTCTAGGGAAACCTTTGAACCACATTCTATGTGAATGTAATTAGAATCATTCCTAACATAATTAAAGGTAAAACCAACCCTTGTAGCATGCAATATAAGCTGTTTATGGAAACCAACAGCACCACCAACGAAAACAGTACCAATTCCTTGATCCATTATGTTTTACCACTGATCAGAAAGCAAGTTTTTCCTAATTACAATGGGGTTTATATTGTACGAGGGCAAGCTTGACACACCATAAAACTCTTCTTGATGGCCAGTAACTTTCCTATTTTTAACACACCTAAATGGTAACTTACTTTGCTTCATGGCCTTTGTAGGAATCTGTAAACTATCCCTATTCGAATAGTCTAGGGCAGTCCCAATCAAAGAAATAGTATTCACACAAGGAGTATGCTCAAGTAAATTTTGGTTAGGAGAAACAGGGGAGACACTGAGAGTCGAATCAACATGAGAGGGAGGCGAAACTGGGGAAACAAGCACATGCACTATCTTCTCAGAAGTCAAATTGCACATGGAAAACAAATTTGTCAAATTGTTCTCAGATTCTAGAACGCAATTAGAAATTGGCCCAACTGAATAGCGAAATTTCTACTCAATTTTGCTTAATTCAACAAACATACCTTTGATTTGGACCATGAAATCGTCGAAATGAGAATCATCATGAAGCTTGAAGACACGACACTCACCATTGAATAGTACAGAAACGATGACCTCCATTGAAGAGAAAAGAAAGAAAGTGAGAGGTTGTTTTCGAATTTGAATTTGAAAAAGTGAACCCTAATTCAAAATATTTAACCTGGAATCTGAATTTCGAAAATCCCTCTCCCAATTCGGCCATGATTTGATGCATGGGAGTAGCTAGAGGATGAGCTGACTGGAACTGTACGAAATCGGCGGCAGCGGGAGAAAGGATGTAGCAGGAGGGAACATTTTATTATAATAAAAAGTACAGGGGTATATTTGGAAATTTGCAAATTAAATGCAGTGAAATTAAAGGGGATTGTATCCCTAGTAAACTGAATTTGTGATTGTAAGTGGAGGAAAAAAAAGGTTGAATATGTGCACTAGGAAGCAATTATTTCTAAATAAAATTATAACTCAGCTACAAGTTGAATTTAGTAAGTTTATCTTGAACCATTACCAACAATTCATTTATATGAATACTCGTAACACGGATACACTACAAACTAACATTATAAAACCATTCGGTATTATTTTACCCACTCAACAACAATTTATTTGTATCAATACTCGTATCAAATACTTCAAATTAAAATCATCAAATCGTGATTTTTTCACCATTTAAATAAAAACCATCACCTCTTACATGCTAATAAGAGTGATCGTAAATCTTTTCCAATGCAAATTAAAAACATCTAGATGTTTTGCTTTCCTAGCCCAAGCAAAATCGCAACCAAACATTTGCATTAAACACTACAAGAAAATTGTTTTTTTAATGACAGAGATCCTGTCACTATTGTTTTTCAAGCTAAAAGTCTTTAATGACAGAATCATAATCTTTAGTGACAGGCCCTGTCATTAAAGATCATTTTTCTGTCACTAAAAACTTTTAACTAGGAAAACAACAGTGACAGGATTTTGTCATTAAAGGTCAACTTTCTTACAGTGAAAGAAGATGCTCTCATGGAAGCTCCAATTGTAATCTTCATTATACGTCATGTTGCGAGGTTTAAGATCATCGTCTTTCAGTCGACAATGCACCGCGAGTGTGTAAATTTGAGTATCACTACAAGAAAATGGATCTTTAATGACAGTGATTCTGTCACTATTGTTTTTCAAGCTAAAAGTTTTTTAATGACAGAATCATAATCTTTAGTGACAGGCCCTGTCATTAAAGATAATTTTTCTGTCACTAAAAACTTTTAACTAGAGAAACAATGGTGACAAAATTTTGTCATTAAAGATTAATTTTCTTGTAGTGTATCTCTCGGAGCAAATTAATTATATGAACCTCTTCTCTATGAGTGATCGAGATCTTTTTCCCAATTGGTGTGGCTTGCATGGGGTTAGAGAAGATGATAAAGATAAATAAAGGGGATTATAAGATTATACTCGGAGATCTTGAGTATTTTATTTTAAATGGAATTATGGAAAGTGTATATGAAGTTTAATTGTTTTAGATTTTAAGGTGAGGAATGGCTTATATAGATTGGTCTTTGTTAGACACAGTTGTATTTGTGAAGATAATCTTTTAGGATTGTCACATTATTAGGCCTACATTATACTATATTAATTAATTTGAATTTTTATTGTTGTTAAAATTAGCATAATATTAGGTACACCGCTAAATGGTATGTACGTATGCATGTTATGTACATGCACCATAAAAACATGTTTGTCATTCTAGACTTATTTTTCTGTGATTGTACACATTAACTAAACGAATTTACTCTACATAGGCACATAAAAGTGTGAAAATGTAACATATATTACACATTTTATTGTCATTTAATGATTTTCTTAATTCGTATTAATTAAATACATTTTAATGTTAATTAAAATGGGGGATGGAGTATTGGAGGAAATTGAATGCCGGTCCTGCAGCAGTTCCCTTGGCACTAAGAACTTTTGTGGATGTTGATTCTTCGATAATTGAATGAATAAATAATATTTATTGCTTTTAAAAAATTACACATATTTCTCTCTATTCAAAATGTGTTGATGGCTTCAAAAATTATGTGTTTTTTATTGATGTAAGCTAATTTTAATTTATTTGCAACATAATTTATAGAATAATTATATATTTTTTTAAGAAGAATATGTTTTTATAAAATAATTTTAATTAAAAATTATAGCTTAATTGATGCACGTTAATGGATTAATTTAATACTCGATCTTTACAAGAATTATTCACTAAAATGAGAAAATCGGTGACCAAATGGGCTAAGCCACCTGGTTAACAATCAGATTAGTTATGGAGAGCAATTTACTTGACTTACAAAAGTATCTCATTAGATGACTTTCATCATCTTAGCTTCATCAGATTTCCATCAGCTTAGATTTATCAAATGATTTCACCTCAAATCCTCATAAGAAGACTTCACTTCTTTCCTCTTATAAGAAGATTCAACTCAACTTCTCATAAGAAGACTTCACTTCATTTTCTCATAAGAAGATTCAACCCAACTCCTCCTGAGAAAGACTTCGCCTCAAATCCTATCTTAAGAAGATGTTGGAATTTCGATTATCACATAAGGAAGTTGGAACGACCAACCTCATAATTTACAGCGGAATACAGGGCCGCTCCTTTGTTGAGGCGAACGAGTCGATCGACTCGGGCCCGACAATTTTACAAATTTTTAGGGGCCCAAAATCATTTTTGTATATATATCTTATATATATATAACTTCATAAGTAGAGCACGTACCAAGCATTTGTCCCAGCGGTTGATGTTTCCTTCCATTTGCCTTGAGGTTCTGTGTTCGAACGCTGATGGTAGCTTATTTTTTTATTAAATTTTAATTTTCTTTAGTGGGCTTCTTCCATCGTGGCCCATTCCCACCGCCATTAATCTCAGCCGCCCTAATCTGCTAATATATATATGTAATCATCATTAATTCCTTTATTCAGATGGAATTCAAAGGAAAACTTGTCATCAATTACTTTATTAATTAGCTAATAGCTAGTATCGGAGGACGGAATTCAAAGGAAAAAAAAAAAAAGGAAGACTTCAAATTTCAAAACCCTATCAGGTAATTTATATTCATGATATTATAGTTTATTTTCTTTTAGTATATTTGTATGATAAAAAAATTATATTAAATTTTTAAGTGATTAATAAGTAATAACAATTTTGTAATTTAAATTTGATATATTTATCTATGTATGTGTAAAAATATTATTTTTGATGGTTAATAGTAATTATTTATTTATGATTTGTTTCTTTAATTTTTAATTATTTATTCAGTATCATGCCGCCTAAATATATGTCTGGATATCAAAAGAGGAAAAAAAAAGGCAAGAATAGATGATTTAATTCAAAGTCAAGCGGGTGATATTGGTAAATATTTTAGTTCTAATAAACAAGGTGTCGAAGAGAAAAACAATGAAGTTGAGGATCTATTGGATGAAGGAAGAGGTAAAAGTTGGAAGAAGAAAAATTGAATGGGGATGATAATGAATTTGGTTTTGAAGAAACAACTGAAACTTGTGATATGCATGCATCAAATGATGATAAAGAAGAAGTGATTGAACATGAGAAAGACGGTGCCTTTGTTCAAAATGAGAACGTAAATCAAGAGACGAATCTTGATGATCCAGGAAAGTGGAATAATATTGATCACAAAGTGAGAGATTTTTTAGTGGAAAGAGGCCCCAGGAGAGATTCTTGTAGGTTGTTCCCCAAAAATAATGTGAAAAGACATTTTGATGCATCACATTATAAAAGGATTTTGTCAAATGGAGAGGAAATAGATAGAAGGTGGCTATTATATTCAATTTCTTTGGATAAGATTTTTTGTTTTTGTTGTAAGTTGTTCAAGAAAAAAACAAAGTCGGAGTTCAGTTTGCTAGCTAATGAAGGCTACAATGATTGGCATAATCTAAGTCGTTCTCTGAGAGGTCATGAAGCTAGTTTGGAACACATGGAATATATGCGTGATTGGCTTGAATTGGAAAGAAGGTTAACAAAAGGTAAGACAATTGATGCAAGCATACAAGTTCAACTCAACAAAGAAAAAGAGCATTGGAAACAAGTATTGCAACGTATAATTGCTATTGTGCAAAGATTGGCAAAAAATAACTTAGCATTTCGGGGAAGTGTTGAAAAGCTTTATGTAGAAAATAATGGTATTTTCTTGCAAATGATTGAAATGATTGCGGAGTTTGATCCAATAATGAAAGAGCATATTCGGCGTATTCAAGATCGTGAGACTTATGTTACGTATCTCGGAAGTAGAATTCAAAATGAATTGATACAAGTGTTGGGAGATGAAGTAAGAAAAAATATACTACCTCTGTCCAATATTAGTAGGCTTACTTTTTGGACTGTTATTTTTTGTCATAAGTTGGAGGGTATTATGAGGTATTGTGAGGTTCATTTATCAATAAAATTATTGTTTATGAAAAATATGATACTTATATTTTCCATAAACAATAACTCTATTGATAAATGAACCTCACAATACCTCATAATACACTCCAACTTATGATAAAAAATAACTACCCAAAAAGTAGGCCTACTAATATTGGACGGAGGGAGTAATTGCAAAAGTGAAATGTGCAAAATATTTTTCTGTCATCCTAGATTGTACTCCGGATGTTAGTCACAAAGAGCAAATGTCTTTTATTATACGATGTTTAGATGATACACAAAGCTCTGCAAGAATTGAAGAATATTGGGTGAATTTTTTAGAAGTAGATGATACTTCAGGATTATGACTTTTTACACACCTTCAAAATACTTTGATCACTCTTGGGCTTAATATTGAAGATATAAGAGGTCAAGGCTATGACAATGGATCTAATATGAAAGGAAGATACAAAGGTGTACAAAGCAGACTACTTGAAGTAAATCCTAAAGCATTTTATACTCCTTGTGGTTGTCATAGTCTTAATTTGACGTTGTGTGATATGGCGAATTCTTGCCCTAGAGCTATGACTTTTTGGAGTGATTCAACGCATCTATACATTATTCTCCTCTTCAACCAAACGCTGGAAGATATTTAAAAATCATGTGACTGGTTTAACAGTTAAACCATTGTCGCAAACACGGTGGGAGAGTCATGTTGAAAGTGTAAAGGCTATCAAGGAGCAAATTATGCAAATCAAAGATGCTTTACTTGACTTGATAAATGACACTGAAGATCCGAAGACAAGGAGTGAGGCTGAATCCTTGGTATTATATGAATTTGAGAATTTCGAATTCTTGCTTGGTGTAGTAATTTGGTACAGGTTGTTACATGCCATCAATGATGTGAGTAAATTTCTTCAATCTGAAAATATGGATATTGATGTTGTTATCAAACTCTTGCAAGGATTCATAGTATTTCTTGAAGACTATAGGGAAAATGGTTTTGATAAAGCTATGAGTGAAGCTAAAGATATGGCTAATCAGATGGGCATTGAAGCTATATTTAGAGAGAAACGCATTGTTCGGAGAAAGAAACAATTTGATGAGAGCAATAGTGAAGAAGTAACAATGTCAGCTGAGGAATCTTTTAAAGTTAATTACTTTTTGTTTATACTTGATAAAGCTCGTACTTTTTTAGATACTCGATTTGAACAGTTTAAAAAGTATGAAGATATTTTTGGGTTTTTGCTCAATTTGGAGAGGTTACGAAATATTGATGATGAAAGCTTGGTGAAGTCTTGCAAGAATCTTCAGAGTTTTTATACACATAATGGTTGTTCTGATATAGATGGAGATGATTTATTCTCTGAGTTGAATTTCTTGAAGCTCGCTTTACCAGAAGAATCATAATCTGCAATTGAAGTGATGAATTATTTGAAGGAGATGGATGGTTGTTTTCCCAATGCTTATATTGTTTATAAGATATTGTTGACAATACCAGTTACAGTAGCAAGTGCAGAAAGAAGTTTCTCAAAGTTAAAGCTCATCAAGACTTTTATCCGATCAACAATGTCTCAAGATAGATTGAATGGATTAGCTATGTTATCAATTGAAAAAGACTTGGCTGAACAAATTGATTACACAGATGTAATTAATGTCTTTTCCTCTAAAACTGTTAGGCGGGTTGTATTTAACTAGCTAGTTTAAATTCGTCATATTAATTTAAATATTAATATTTTTTTTTTTGTTTTAGTATTGTATAATATTTAATTTCATGTTATTTAAAATTTTATATTGTATATAAGCTAGTATAATTGAGGGGCCCAATTTTAAAATCGACTCAAGCTCCACATTTCCTAGGATCGGCCCTGGCGGAATAAATCGAGTCTGTTGAATTCCACGTATAATATGTGATCCTCGTTGTCAGAACACGGTTACTAGAATTGATTATCGAACCGCTTCGTAATCCACAATATAAATGCCCTTTTGGTTTAGTATATGTGTGTTCTGTATATTTTGGGAGAAGAAGAATTCTCCTGGAGAATTCCTACGTATGTTGATCACTGTAGAAGAAAGATAAAACCCTTCTTTTTATCTTTTTCCATTTTTCATATATATGGGGGACTTAAAAGTCCCGTAGAAGTTATCCATTTAATTCCCCCCTAACTTATCCACTTCATGGGTGGATATTCATATTTAATATTTTAATATTAAATAACTTTCATCTCCCACTCACACATGAAGTTTGAGCATTACGCCCATCTGCTTCACTTCTTTATACTTATCACTGTAAGCAAATAAAATTTGCACTCAATTAAATGGTGACACGTGTACAAATCAAATATTAATATCAAATAAAATTTACTATTTTATTTTAAGAATTTAATCAAATTAATTCTTGAATTAAATAGTTAACTTGATATTAAATGTACACGGTACAAGTCGGACAAGTTAAATGAGTGTTCGATACTCATATTGGGTAATAAATACGCCTTATTTACCATTAAAACGAGAATTAAATGATATCTCGTTAAAAATGGAAGTGAATTAAAACAATTCGTAAATCACGCCAATCAAATGGCATTGGCCAATAAGGCGGCGCCACGTGGCGCGATAAGAAAGGAAGGTTTGTAAACCTCCACCCTATAAATAGGGTCCTTTCTCATTCATTTTCAACCACGGACCGAAGACAAGATTGAAGACGAGACGACAAGACAACCGAAGCGAACGAGCATCCAGACGATCAACAAGCAAATCCTCTGCAACCGTTCTTGAAGACCCAAGACGTTCTTCGCCATTCTTCGTGGAAAGCGATCAGAAACAGCTGAAAATCAAAGATCAAGGCTCGAAGCCCCTCCGATCCAGCATTTTCCCTTTGAAGATTCGAAGATCCTTCAAGAACGCGCTTCGCCGTTCTTCGCTCAAGTCCACCTGAATCAGCTCCAGATTGAAGATTAAGGTTCAAAACCCCTTCGATCCGGTATTTTCTACTTGAAGATTCGAAGATTCCTCAAGAACGTTCTTCACCGTTCTTCACTGTTCTTTGCCTAAATCCGCCAGAAGCAGCTCCAGATTGAAGATCAAGGCTAAAAACCCTTCAATCTGGCGTTTACCTTTGAAGATTCGAAGATTCCTCAAGAACGTTCTTCGCTGTTCTTCGTCGTTCTTCACCCAAATCCACCTGAACCAGCTCGAGATCAAAGACTAAGGTCCAGCACCCCTCCGATCCGACTTTTGCCTTCAAAGATTCAAAGAGCGTTCTTCACCAAACTCGAAGGCGTTCATCCAGAAACAACGCTTAATCCAAAACAAGGTGTTTTCACCCTTGGATTAACGTTATAAATATTCAAGCTCAAGATCGAAGTCAAAGTTCGATCAAGGTCAAAGTCAGCTGAAGAGAAGAATCAGAGGACCAAGTTTAGAGTCAAGAACCCATACAGATCTTTCAGTTCGATCCGATTAAATTCAAGTTGTAAATTGTATTCGTGTTTATTATATTAATAAAACGAATTCTGCAGTTACAAATTTGGCACGCCCGATGGGACCTACTCTACCTCTCATCTCTTCTCTTCTCAAGCCAGCTTAACTACTATGACGACGGATGCATCAACCATCGAAGAACGACTTGCCAGTCTGCTCAAAGCTATTGAAGGGCTTTCCCAACATGTCAAGAATCGAGACATCCAAATCTCCAACCTAATGAATAAGGTCGACAATGACGATGCAAGCCACGTCAAAGGAAAGCAAGTTGAGAGCCACGATGAAGAAGAGACCTCAACCAAACGCCAAGCAGTAGAAAAGACTGAGGCAACTGCTAAGGAGCTGCAGATCTCATCCGGTGGAGGGATCCAAGTCGATCAACTCAAAGAGCTCATATTGGAGACGGTAAAGGACAAGTTTGATGATAGTTCCAAACCATCCTTCAGCTACACCAAGCCTTATACCAAGACGATCGACAACTTAAGGATGCCAGCTGGCTACCAACCCCCAAAGTTCCAACAATTCGATGGTAAAGGGAATCTAAAGCAGCACGTAGCTCACTTCGTTGAAACTTGCAACAACGCCGGAACTTATGGCGATCATCTAGCAAAGTTGTTCGTCCGCTCCTTGAAAGGGAATGCCTTCGACTGGTACATCGACTTGGAGGCCAACTCCATTGACAGTTGGGATCAAATGGAGAATGAGTTCCTAAACCGCTTCTACAGCACAAGGAGGACAGTTAGCATGATCAAGCTAACCAACACTCGTCAAAAGAAAGATGAGCCCGTGATCGATTATATTAATCGATGGAGGAACTTAAGCCTGGATTGCAAGGACCGATTGTCTGAGACGTCTGCAATTGAAATGTGCATCCAAGGCATGCAGTAGGGTCTCCGATACATTCTTCAAGGAATTCAACCAAAGACTTTTGAAGACCTGGCTACAAGAGCTCATGACATGGAGCTAAGCATGGTTGCAAGTGGAGTTGAAGAACTACCAAGTCAAAAGCATCGCGAAATAACAAATGTTAAGCCTTCAAGTAAGGAATACATAAATGATCTTCCTCGCGATAGGGGGCAAAGCGACTTGACTCTGAAAGAGCTACGACAAAAACAATATCCTTTCTTAGACTCTGATGTCTCTGGGATATTTGATAACTTGATGGATGCAAAGCTCATTGAGTTGCCCAAGATGAAATGGCCAGAAGAGGCTGGACATGTTAATGATCCAAAGTACTGCAAATACCACCGTCTAGTGGGTCACCCAATTGAAGACTGTTTTATCTTCAAAGAAAAAGTTATGCAATTGGTCGAGCAAGGAGATATAGTGCTCGAAGAGACTTTCTGAAGTTCCCCAAAGTTAAATCAAAGCTCCTTGACAAGAGCGTAAACTGTTTATGATGCTCCTTGGTACGAGCAAAAAACTATCTCAAAACCCTCAAATCAAATACTCCTTGACAAGAGTATAAACTGTCTGTGATGCTCCTTGATACGAGCATAAACTGTCTATGAAGCTCCTTTGATACGAGCATAAACTGTCTAAAATTCTCCTTGATAAGAGACAAAACTGTCTGACACTCTCAAGCTGGAGATCAAATTGAAATCTCCATCAATTCCATTCTCCTTGATAAGAGATAAAACTGTCTGATGCTCCCAAGCCGGAGATTAAACTGAGGTCTCCATCAAATCCATTCTCCTTGATAAGAGATAAAATTGTCCGATGCTCCCAAGCCGGAGATCAAATTGAAGTCTCCATCAAATTCATTCTCCTTGATAAGAGATAAAATTGTCTGAAGCAATCAAGCTGGAGATCAAATTGAAGTCTCTCCAAATCAAATGAAGCTCCTTGATACGAGCGAAAACTATCTCAAAGCCAAATCAAGTCTCCTTGACGAAAGACAAATCTGTCTGAAGCTCACAAGCCGAAGATCAGATTGATATATCCTCAAGTCAAATGAAATCTCCTTGATAAGAGACTAAACTGTCTACAAAGTTGTGATGCTCCTCTGATACGAGCATAAACTGTCTGAAATTCTCCTTGATAAGAGACAAAATTATCTGAAGTTTTCAAGCTGGAGATCAAATTGAAGCCTCCCCGAATCAAGCGATACTCCTTGATACGAGTATAAAATATCTACAAATTCAAAATATACTCCTTGATACGAGTATAAACTATCTAACAAATCCAAATCAAGTCACCATGACACACGAGTTAAAACTGTATGTCACTCCTAGCCAACATGAGTATAAACTGTTTATGGCATCCCTTTTGAACTACGTTATGACTTGATCCTCTTTAAAGGGGTACGTAGGCAGCTTAGACATCCTCTAAGTTCAGTCATGATTCAAAACTCCAAATGCATATGAGGGCGCAAAATACTTTCGTGCTTCATTCACTCCAAGTCAAAACAACCGTGATCAAAGCACGAGGGGGCATTTGTAAGCAAATAAAATTTGCACCCAATTAAATGGTGACACGTGTACAAATCAAATATTAATATCAAATAAAATTTACTATTTTATTTTAAGAATTTAATCAAATTAATTCTTGAATTAAATAGTTAACTTGATATTAAATGTACACGGTACAAGTCGGACAAGTTAAATGAGTGTTCGATACTCATATTGGGTAATAAATACGCCTTATTTACCATTAAAACGAGAATTAAATGATATCTCATTAAAAATGGAAGCGAATTAAAACAATTCGTAAATTACGCCAATCAAATGGCATTGGCCAATAAGGCGGCGCCACATGGCGCGATAAGAAAGGAAGGTTTGTAAACCTCCACCCTATAAATAGGGTCCTTTCTCATTCATTTGCAACCACGGACCGAAGACAAGATCGAAGACGAGATGACAAGATAACCGAAGCGAACGAGCATCCAGACGATCAACAAGCAAATCCTCTGCAACCGTTCTTAAAGACCCAAGACGTTCTTCGCCGTTCTTCGTGGAAAGCGATCAGAAACAGTTGAAAATCGAAGATCAAGGCTCGAAGCCCCTCCGATCCAGCATTTTCCCTTTGAAGATTCGAAGATCCTTCAAGAACGCGCTTCGCCGTTCTTCACTCAAGTCCACCTGAATCATCTCCAGATTGAATATTAAGGTTTAAAACCCCTTCGATCCGGTGTTTTCTACTTGAAGATTCGAAGATTCCTCAAGAACGTTCTTCGCCGTTCTTCGCTCCTTTGAAGATTCGAAGATTCATCAAGAACGTTCTTCGCCGTTCTTCGTCGTTCTTCACCCAAATCCACCTGAACCAGCTCGAGATCGAAGATTAAGGTCCAGCACCCCTCCGATCCGATGTTTGCCTTCAAAGATTCAAAGAGCGCTCTTCACCAAACTCGAAGGCGTTCATCCAGAAACAACGCTTAATTCAAAACAAGGTGTTTTCACCCTTGGATTAACGTTATAAATATTCAAGCTCAAGATCGAAGTCAAAGTTCGATCAAGGTCAAAGTCAGCTGAAGAGAAGAATCAGAGGACCAAGTTTAGAGTCAAGAACCCACACAAATCTTTCAGTTCGATCCGATTAAATTCAAGTTGTAAATTGTATTCGTATTTATTATATTAATAAAACGAATGCTGCAGTTACAATCACATTATACTTATTCATACAGACAAATATATCGTGTGACCCTTGAGAATACAAGTTTTCTTGCTATACACTTGTTAAGGATATATAACAACTTAACCAGATTTATATGAAGAATTCAATTCTCGTTATACCCCAAAACTCTTTTCGATTAACACAAGTTGACATATCTCTTTCAATCCCTTGAAATTATTTGTGCATATTCAACCTTTATCAAATCTATTTGTTCATAATCAAGTTCTCAAATCGATTGACCGGTCAATGAACACAATAGAATGTGTTAATAAAGATGTCATTTCTTTCAAACAAAAATATCTACGACTCCCACTATAGCTGCTTTCCTAGACATGCTAATTCATAGCTATTGGTAACATGCTAAAGTAGCAACACTAAAGTGAAGACTTAGAAATATTGTAGAGAGTCTTAAGGGTACTTATAAGATGCTTATCCAAACCTCAAGGCCTCATACAATGAGAAAATATAGACATCTTTCTCATTTCCTTATGGTCAGCTTAGCACATGTGGTATGAAACACATGTCACGATGTCTAAACTTCCAAGAATAGAAGTGTATGTCATCAAAGTTATTTATCTAACATCGTGTAAATCACAGTTCAAGTGTAACCTCGACACTTAACTTAGACTTCCTCCCACTTTCGTCCAGGAATCTACTGATTTAGCTTTATAACAAGTCAAATAGATTTGTGGTAAAATCTATTGCGATATTTTTTCAAATAATCTCATCTCTTTACATACTTCGATGTAAGAGGCGATTACTCGTATGAGAGAGCTAATCTTTACTTGTTGACATACTATTATATGAACCTTTCATATAATTCACAATACATAAAATTTTCAGAAACATTAACATCTACATCGTACCATGTTCAAATTCACGCAAGAACTTTAACCTCAGATGTCCTAAACATCTCTTGGGAAGGTTTGTCAAGTGGATTTGCTAATATCAAACAAGAAGAGAATCTTTTAAGAAATATTCGTTTCTACTATGTAACATCCTTACAAAGTCAAACTTTTTATTAAGATGTTTGATTTTCTTGATACTTGAAATACTCAGAGTAAGCTTTAGCTATTTAATTATCACAATGAATTGGAACAACTCCAACTGGAGTGCATAATTCCATAATGAACAATTGCATCTCCCACTGGAGTGTTTGATTCCACAATGAATCACTACAACTCCCACTCGACTGTTTGATTCCACAATGAATCATCACAGCTTCCTTTGAAGTGCTTACTATTTCCAAAGATATCCAGAAATCTCTCAACCAAACTACATATTGGACTGCAAATGCACATGCCACAAACTCGACTTCCTTAGTGGACAGTGCTATACAGATCTAGTTCATGTTATGTCTTAAGATTGCTTCTCACTTAAGCAAGATGCATAATTGAAATTTTATTTATATCCATCTAAATCACAATTCCAATTGTTGTATGTATATTCTTTTAATTATAGATTATCTCCTTGAGATAATAATAATATGCAGTACCCTTCAGATATCTCAAAATCTCTCACACTATCTTCAATGTGTTTTCCCAGATTAATGGATATCTGCTAACCAAGACAAACAACTCAACAACTGTCTCGATGCTTGCACACTTTAGCAAACATCAGACATCCAATTTCATTTTTATATGGTACTAAACATTTCATCTTTAGAGTTCTTAGACACTAATCATAGCTCAATGACTTACTCCTTTATAACATGAGTATCAACACATTCTCAAAGTTCATTCTGAAACATTCTTAGAAGACTCTTATGTATGTCTCTTGAGACAACTCAAATAACTTCCTTAAATGAATTCTTTGAATCTTTTTACCAAGAAACATACTCATTGTTATAATTCTAGACAATAATGTATCAACATCTAATGATAGAATTACAAAAATTACCCTGGACCTTTCAACATAAACACAATGGTCTTTCATAAAGTTTAGAAATTTGTAGTTTTTTCTTCTAGACACAAATGTAGTTGAGAATGTAAATTCTCAAAAGATTAAAGAAAGATCAATGAGTCTCCCCTAAGGTGACAAAGTTCACATTATAGAAAAGATTATACTCTAAAAGGGGATGTATAAACATTTTCTGTATGTTGTGAGTTATACCTTGATTCGTCCCAACTCTAGCTAATATAAATTATGATTTTGAATTACATTTAGATGTTCGGTGAAAATGATTTACACTAAAGAGTCTTAGTTGTTCGGTAAAAATGAACTAAGACTCTTCAGTGTAAACTAGTAATACTCTTCAGTAAAAACAACTAATACTCTTCAGTAAAAACAACTAATATCCTTCAGTGATTCATATATAAACCAATTATACTCTATACATACTCAAAATATAGGACGGTGGAAGTATCTTATTAAAAAATACGTAGAAAATGTATCTTTAACCATTGAGTAATGATGCAATAATTAGTCTCAGAACTGGGTCTTACTTTTCTAACCTACTATCAGATCTCAAAAGGGTGACAACTATCAATAGTTTCTCACTGCATGGCATAGTTGGACCTCCCAATTGATGATCAATCCTTCTTCGGCCTCAACAATACTCATTACTTAAAGAGACAGTTTGGTTCACGGGATGAGATTGATTAGATGAGATTGGATTAGATGGAATTATTTGAGGATGAATGTGTGTTTGGATTGTAGGATTATGTTTTCTATGGATTGAATGTTTAAGTGGGTTTAAAGTGCAATATACAATTTTTACCCCCAACTAATTCAGCCTCCCAACTATTTCTTTTCTTTTCTTTAATTATCTATTGTGAGGACAAAATAGTAATTTGAAAGTGTGGGACTATGGAGTCTCACCATCCCTAAGGGATTATTTAGTCCCTCATTTGATGGATTATGTAGGTTTATGACCTGGACCCTCATTTTATCCTGGACCGTAAACCTGCGATCCAAATACAAATATTACATGGGATTGAGTGAGACTAAAACTTTAGCCCCACCCAATCCAGCGAACCAAACTAACCCAAAGGATTTCTTTTGTTCATCTGTTGAAAAACACGTGTTTTGTTTAATACTTGAGGATTTGAGACATCTGGTTCAGCAATTCTTAAAAAACTGATTAGCTTTTGAATGACAGATCTCTTGTTTTCACAATCACCAACATAAACTTCAAAAATTCCATTGGCAATATGGCTCTCAGTAATTGGCCGATGCCATAAGAAAGCATATATATATACTGTAACTTGACAGCAGTAATGGGAATATTAGGATCACACAAATGAGTTGTATAGAGAATAGATAGGTGATAACAACTTTGGGACCTACTGAATTTACAACAGAGTTGGACATTAGAAACCAGATATTGCCAGGGGCGGATCTAGAATTTAGTAATGAGGTGGGCTGGAAAGTAAATACGTTCGTCTCATCAAAATTTAGGACCAGTCTCTTATGCAAAACATAATAACGAAGCAAACCGGTCATCGTATATTATGGACTCTCGAGCCAAATATTATTCAAGTGAAATTAGCTTGTACTGCTAGATTTCTAAACTAGGACAAAGTATAGAGTGAAATTGGTTTATATATGAATCACTAAAGGGTGTTAGTTGTTTTCACTGAAGAGTATTAGTTGTTTTTACTGAAGAGTATTACTGATTTACATTGAAGAATCTTAGTTGTCACCGAACAACTAATATTCTTTAGTAAAAACAACTAACACCCTTCAGTGATTCATATATAAACCAATTTCACTCTATACATACTCCTAAACTAGACATAGAACAAGAATTTCCAACTAAAGAAAAAAGAAATTTCCACTAATCAAATCTTGAAATCATATACAAAAGAACTCAAGGCTGGACCATGGAATCAAAAGCCTAAACTAGACAAGAAAATAGAATTTCATACTAAAGAAACAACTAACCTAATCTTGGAAATGAAATACAAAAACTGAGGGGTGAACCATGGAATCAAAGAGTGGGCACTACCATAGTGGGTAGTGGAAAGCAGGAGCCCAATCGTAGAACAAAATTTCTGATAGCCCTATCACTCAATCTATACACACACATACCCGGACGCCTAGATTGTTCAATGGTATTCGTGAAGTAAATACAATTCTGCTTCAGATTCATGATACTCGATTCAGGGAACTCTTCAGAAACAGAGGAATTAAGACTCCCTCTTAGATTATGAATCTCAACAAGAGTACCATCCTTCACCTCCATCTCAAATATCCGAAAGTTGTAGGTTACATCTTGCCTTATGTATTGTCGAACAATCAGAAATTTCCCAGATGACTTCACCAAGTAATTGCGTGAAATGCCATGTACGAGTTGCTTCATCAAGAAAGAAGGCTCTTGGAAAAGTGAAAACCTGCTCTCTTTTGATTGGATTCGAACCATGAACATCAAATTGCACAATTCTCAACCTGGAATCCACTGCGTATAACTTTCCGTCGTCGTAGATAATATCAGAGAAGGGAGCGTTCCATGTATCCAAGATTCATCTCCGGGTCTGCAAAAGGCCAACTGACCTCCATCGCCCCAAATCACCATAACCACAAAATCAGGGCTTGATGATAAAACCATCTTCCTAATTATAGGGAGATGTGAATTTTGCTGGTATCCAGGGAAGGTGTTCAAACCCGGGAGGTGGATGTTTTCGAGGCGCATGTGGTGCGTCAAACGGACAGCAAAAGAGTGTTTGGCAAAACAGAGAAGCCATCCAAAGCAAGAAAAGTAGGGATAAGGGAAACCGGTAATCTTGGTAAGTCTTGGTCCTTCTTCTCTTTGTCGAGCAAAAAATATGAGGCGGGGTACCCGACATAATTCCGCCTCAAAATTGTCGAAAGTGGCGGCATTCCGCCAAGAACGGCAAACAGCGCGGAAGGAGCGGTAATGTTGTATTGGAGATGGCCCTCAATACATCGGATGGAAGGTCTTGCCATGGTGGGTAATGTTGCGATTCTTGAATGCCCGACCTCTTCTTCTGGGGTAACATTTTGAATTTGGGTGGAAATGGTAGCTTGGTTTGAGAATCTTGGAGTAGTTAAACGACTAAATTGCAGGATAATCTTTTCGGATTAGAAGTCTAATATAATACAGTACAAAAACTAAAAATCAATTTACTTTTCAACTGGGCTAACTCTAACTTTTTTTTTTAAAACCATCTAACCGCTTTTATGGGAGGTGAGTATCTGAAACGTGCCACAACTTTTATGTATTGAATAAAATTATTGGGGAAATTACTATTTTTATCTTATAACTTTACATCTTTTTTATTTTCGTCCTGCTGACTTTCAAATTTGACTTTTAAATTTTGATTTTGTCAAATTTGACTTTTAAATTTTGATTTTGTCCTGTAACTTATATATTTTTTTTTATTTTGGTCCTACAACCTACTAACCCTTATAGGACTAAAATAAAAAAGTGGTAAAGTTACAGGACTAAAATCAAAATTTGAAAGTCAACAGGACGAAAATAAAAAAAAGGTAAAGTTACAAGACTAAAATCAAAATTTGAAAGTCAGTAGAACGAAAATAAAAAAGAGGTAAAGTTACAGAACCAAAAAAATCATTTTCCCTAAAATTTATGAGCAATGCTTTACCGTTCAAATAGGTTATTGTAATGTTCAGCCAATGGTAGCCCAAATAGGCCAATATTCCGCTAACTTTGGGTGAACAACTTGCTAAATTTTGGCTGCATAGGGTTGAGCAACTGTGGAGCGCGAAACAAAATTGGAGCTTGAAAAACGTAAATTTCACCTGAAAATTTCCTAAATCAAATTACTCATGCATTTATTGATAAGGTGTTCGGGTGAAATATTGCATTATTTTATTGAGCATTTAATGTCTTTTTAATTTAATTTCATGCTTTTATTACTTATTTTGGCTAATTACACTTTGATATGGAGAAAAATTGTCTTTTGTTATTTTTATAGAAAAATTGAGGAATATTGGATGCAAACCACGAGCCTACTTTTTAGTGCAGTCAAATGAGAAAATAAAATCGAGAAGAGAAGAAGATGCAAAATTTTCGAAAAAAATGGTCGAGGGTAGTGTATTTAACAAAAAGGTTGTTGCAAAATAACCGTGGCCTTCAATTTTGGGCCATTATCAATGCATTTTATGCTGGGCCCAGGTTATTTGCACTAGCCTCTATGCTAAAGACACTAACCGGATGAATACACTATTTTTTGTTCGAATTTTTTTTATTTTTTCGAACATTTTTTCCGAGCATAATGAAGTGAACAATATTTCGGAAAAAAAAAATCGAATTTTTTGTTTATTTTCGAAACTTTTTTCCGAAAATGTTGCAAATTTTTGGAAAAAAAAGTAGTGTATTTATCCAGGTAGTGTATTTAACATAGAGGCTAGTGCAAATAACGTGGTCTTTATGCTGCCCTTTTCGGAATTTTTTAAGACCCATTTTGTTAAGCCAATTCCCTTAATTATGATGACCAAACTTCGGAAACAAAGTAGCTGCGTATTTCCTGTAAAAAAAAAACAGCAGCAGCGTATTGGCGAGCCCCGCGTATTTTACTTGGAAGAATTGCAGCGAGAAATGGGAAAGAAAAAATAAGTAGGAGCTTAGGCTTTTATTTTTAATTTTAGATATATTTTGGGCAACTTTGATATTTAATATCTCGATTCTTGAGTCCTCATTCCAAAGGATATAAATACCCACTCTTCCCACTTTTAGAAGGATTTTCAGCAACAAAATTTCAGCACACACTTTCATACTATTACATTTTGGAGTTGGAGTGATTTGAGCTTGGAATTTGATTCTTCATTCACCGCCACACTATACTAAGCTTTCTCTTCTTTTTTTTTTTTTTAATTTGTAATAGTTGCATTATGTAGGAATTTTTCTAGAACCACTTTTGGTTCTAAGATCTTATATATATTTGACTTGATATTTATAATGTTTTATTTTATTTAATTTGTGTTTAGTTCCATTAGTATGTTCGAAATTTTATTGCTAAATTATGTTGTTATTGGTCATAATTATGTGCTTACTCATTGTTGGTGGAGATAGGATCGAAAAATCTATTTTTGCAAAAACACACCATCTAATGATAATGATCTACGGATAAGATTAATTATTAGGGAGAATTTTGATGATCCTCTAAAGTAAAATCTTGCTTATAAATGGATAATTGAGTGTTGCAATTGCCTTGGAACCACAATTTATTTTTGTTATTTTCATTTCAACATCTCTTAGGAGTCCATCAATTTCCGTACTGCTCATTAAGGCCATGTTTGGCTATATGAGTATTTACTTTAGAAAAGACATATACTGTACATGATATGAAGGAGTCCGCGCGTGTTATATTTTATATATATAAACTAACAAATTATCAAGCCCTGGGTGGCAGATTGCTACAAGGACGCAGGATCGAGCCCTGGCAGCCGCAGTGTGGGAGTTTTATCCCTCCAATGTGGGGGATAGCTCCTTGTGGGCACCAGACACTGGTCCTCCCACCTAATGGGCCGCTGAGTCACCATGATTTACTTCCTCCACCCAATCCTGTCGGGCCAGGGGGTGGGGGCCCTGGGGGCGAGGGCTTCGCCTTTTTGCTACAAGTTTCTCTTCTATATTTGGTCAAAGCTATTTATCTCTTTTCTTACAATTAAGAAAGGGCTGACAGGGAAGGAATAATAATAATATGTTAGAAAAAATTGTGAATTTTTAATATCATTATAGTATCAGACTACGCAATAAAACGTTATCATCATGAATTAGTTATGTAACAAGTAGACATATTAACAACTACAATTATAAGTAACATTGAAACATTCCATTTTCCTCCCCCCCTTCTAAATGGATATTAATAATTTGAGTAACACACTTATACGCAGTATGTGCGGACTGAATCTTCTATATACAATGATATAACATCTTCAGTTACATTATTTAGATTGACACCACATGTACATTCTACAAAAATTAGAGATTGGAAAACAAAAACTCAAGGTTAAAAAATTAATGTGCATATTAAATTTACACTATACTTATATATTTGGTTAGAAAAAAATACAATTTTTCTAAAATACTACTTCCTATTTCCACTAAAAGTATACTCAATATATTTTTTACAATAATTTTTTTTCTTCATAATTCAACCATCACTTAATTATTTGACATTGTGTTGATTTTATACTCACAAACAATCATTTAATTCATAAAATGACTACACAATACTCTATAATATCTTTACTTTAACATATATTTATAGTGGATAGACGGAGTACAAAATAAAATATTCAAGTAGAATAGACAATCTTAAGCGTCCAAACCAACCAATCAGGTCCATGCATTTGTTGTTTAAATCAAGTTGTCTATTTATTTATTTCTAGTCAAACATATTTCAACTAATTGCAACAAGAATTCCATTTTCTTTAAAATTTCTTTGGTTGTTAGTACGCCGTACGCGTACCAAATAATTATGACTACACGTTAAAGTGGTCTCCATGTTCCAAATTTGGAATATTTATGTATATTTCGATATAAAAAAAATTAAAAATAAATCACCCAAAACAAATTATTAAGTTTGAATATAGGCAAGACTAGTTTCTAACATGAAGAAGTCTCCATGTTGACACGTTCCAATTTGGGTTTAATATTTGATAAATATTTCGTAGTGATACTATAAATGCATACTCATATATCATCATATGAAGTACACAAAAACTTAGGAGGGACGAAAAATATAGAAATAAAAAATGTCAAGAATCATTCACAAGATCGAAGAAAAACTCAAGCACAAAAAGGAAGATGAGCATAAGGAGAAAGATGATCAAATCGAGCACCCGGGGCATCGAGAGCAAATTAAGGAGATGATGCACAAAATTAAGACGAAGGTGCACCGTCCGCGTGCTAAAAAAAGCAAAGGCCATCGTACGGGAGGAGGGGTATACGAGGAAGGTGAAGGCGAAGAAGAAGAAGATGAGAGTGAAGAAGAAGACGAAGAGGAAGAAGCGGAAGAAGAGGGTGAGGGCGAGGGCAAAAACGTCCTTATACAAATACTTGAGAGCTTGGGTGAATTAGAGTTTTAGTTTTAATTAGTTGATTGTGGATATATTTATTTTAATTTGTTTTGATCATCAATTAGTGATGATTGATGTTCTTTGCCAAGTGAGGAGTTTTTGTCTTTTAAATTTGTCAAAAGATTGTCTTTTTTACATGTACTTGTATGTAAGCTTATATTGTTGTAATTATTCTTTGGTGCATGATTATAAAAAAAAAAAATTTAAAAAATTAAAAGACTCGATGATTGTACATAAATGAGCTATATATATATAAATATATATGTTCTTTCATTTTTGTTGACGGACAATATTAACTAGCTTGGGGGGGTTGACTTAGGTCATCATGTTATGCAATTTGGATTGTTTGCCTGAGAAATTTATTTGTCAAGTGTACCCATGAACTGGGGGCACTTATCAAGATTTTCTTGTAGCTTCAATTAATTGAAGCACTTTGATTAATCAAAGACAAGTAAATTAAATTTTAACTATTACATTGACTAGTTCTTCTATGTGGCATTCTAGTGATTGAATGCATCTCAAAACAGACAAAATTTTGTTGACCATGAAGAATTAAATCATGCATTTTTATTTTTTTTACTATATGAAAAAAAAAAAATATGGAGTGTGTTTTAAAAAAAAAACAATGAAGAGAAATAAGTTGGATATTGCCCTCAACCATTTGCTAATGGAATACAGTAGGGAAAATAATATATTTGTCCAAAAACTTATAGTTATAAGGCAATTATTTTTTTCTTACTTGTAAAAAAAAGATGTTTTTCGCTCAAACAAAGTTGACTTAACCAGTGGTGGAGCCACCTAGTTATAGTATACTTGTACCCCCAAATTAGTTTTTTTAGTATTTTTTTTTATATAAAAAATATAAATTGTATCCTCAAATTTAATTGATATAGCTCTACAAATAGTTCAAATTAATTTTTGTACCCGCAAAATCAAAATTAATTTATATAGCTCTACAAATAGTCCACACCTTCTTTCTCTTTCTACTTTGGAAGGTTCAATGAATGGATAATTTAATATATGTGGAGTTGTTCTCAACGACTCAAATTTAGAATCTTTGTTTGAGTGTGAGAAAATCATTACATAACAATAAATATATGTTATAATATGACTATTTTACTCTTTTATTTACTTACATGATCATTAATGCATATTCTCACAAAAAAAAAAAAGTAAAAAGACAAAATTGAAATGTGATATTTAATTATCCTAGGCTAATGCAAAATGACATTTATTTTGAGTCAAAAATTATTTTCTAAAGATACAAATGAAATGGGTCCGAGGAAGTAAAAAATTACAAGTACAATAAATTGAGCAGGTCTTGTATGAAACCGTCTCATGGCATGAGACAATGAAATGCGGTATAACTAGGGCATTGACGCATTAACACTTTGGCAGGGGTATGTGTTAATTTGTGTTGTCTCATGCCATGAGACCGTCTCATACAAGTTTTTGCCCAATAAATTATAAATTTCTTGCAAGTTAAAGTTTCATTTTGATAGAGTATTGTGTGAACAAGTTTCACCTGAAACTTGTTTTAAAAGTATTAATTATTTTAGTAAAGAGTA